>JARFJB010001883.1:12202500-12310000 GCA_036346205.1 Vesta saturnalis | reverse complement strand
ATTCCATTGGGTATCAATGGTATATTTCTTCCTACAGAGGGAAAAATACATTGTTGGTTACCTCGAGATATTCATCTTCGAGTGGATACTGTAATATAAATGTTTCTAAATAATAAAACGATTCGTAAGGCAGGTGTGATTCAACCATTATTCCAAAAGATATCACTTTTACAAAGAACAATTATTCATCCTAGAGTTCTACTACAATCCAAAGTAAAAATGAGTAAAGATGTTGTTGAAGAACTGCACAAACCAGCAAGGAGAAATTTTCCGCGACGTTGTGTAGTACTAAAAGGTTTAAATGATCTTTTCAAGCTGATTTAGTGGAAATGATACCATTTGTGAATAAAGGATTTCGAAATTTTAGTAATAATAATGCCTTTCTAAATATGTCTGGGCTTTTCCCATCAAACGCAAGAATGGTAAACTAGGGGAGTAATGGATAAACTTTCTGGTTGAAAAGATGCCTACACATATACAAACTGATATGGGAACGGAGTTTTATAATGCAGAATTTAAAAAGTAATGAAAAATTCAATATCAATCATTACAGTAGTTATTCCACCTTGAAAAGTAGCATAGTCGAACGTGTAAAACCCTTAAAGCAATAATGTGGAAAACATTCAGCATGCAAGGATCCTATAAGTGGCTATCAATCTTACCTCAAATTGTTACCGAGTATAATTCAAGAAAGCATAGAACAACGGATAAAACCGGTAGATGTAACGGAAAAGAATGCTGCAATATTTTCAACATTTAAAATGTCAAAAGTTCTTGACCGTAAAACACCTAAATTTAAAGTGGGGAACATGTACGCATTAGCAAACATAGAGATATTCTCTAAGGGGTACACACCTAATTGGAGTTACGAAGTCTTTCGAATATCAACAGTTAAACGTTCAAGCCCACTCACCTACACATTACGTGATAGTCGAGATGAAGAGATTCAAGGTCGGTTCTATGAGCCCGAACTACAAAGTGTTAAACATCCAGACATTCATCTAGTTGAACGTGTCATCCGACGTCAAGGGAATAAAGCTCTCGTTAAGTGGTTGGGTTTTGATACTTCTCACAACTCCTGGATTTCTACCAAAGACATTGTGTAATACGCTAATTATCCTTAATTATATATACTGTAATATTAATATGCAATAAACAGATCTTTTTTTACTTTTTTATTAATACTATCCTATACATATATATCACTACATACTACTAAAGCGTCTGACAAACACACACTCACGATGCTGTTTTTCGAGAATTGGTGAAATTATATTACACAGTCATCTATTCTTTTTAAATCGTGCAGAATCTCTAGCTAATTGTTCCCATTCTCCTTTTCGCGCATGCCTGTATGCCAACTCCCATACTAGTAAATAGTGAACTACGTTTTGGACTCATTAATGCGCACCTTCTTCACTGGGTGAGTCGACATCTGATGACTCAAAATTCGGTAAATATCTTTCTATTTCGTGTATAAATTGCTCCAATGATATTTCTTTAAGGTCTTCTATTAATCGCTTTATACAACAAATACACTCTATATCATCCGCATGCGATGTTAAGTATTTTTCACAAAGGCGTATTCCTCCCCCATACTTATTAACTAGATTATTTAAATAGTCATCACTAAATCTACCCATTCCATACACTTTTTCATGATCAGCATCGAATTCTAATGATTGTAACTGACATATTAGTCTTTGGACTGCACTAACACAATCTACAGCTTTAGGCCACGACTCCGCACTATAACACATCCACATATTGACTAACATCTAATACTATCCACTATTGACTACAAGCGCGTTACCCCCTTTCAGTTATAGGTTTGGCAAGATCCATATCCATATATAGTTTCTCCTTAGCAAATTCTTCCATTTCCAGAAGGCAGGCTATGTTGACCTCAAATACATCATGCAATGGACCTATAACTTGGTGAATGTTACATTCAGGAATTGCCTGCCGACTTTATTAGGTTTTATAAAACTCTGGAAAGTTCACAGTATCTGCCAACTCCAATCGGTAATATATTATCTTCAAAAGCTTCCATAACTGTTCTATAGACTCCCATCCTAAATAGACATTTTCACTATCACAGAGGCGTATAATTTTTTCTTGTTAATATTTTCGTACGAGACAGTCTTCGATCCCAGTTTGGTAGGTAGCCATGTTCCTTCAGGACTGTAGAAATAATTGATCACCCTTGATTATCCATAAGTATCGCCATTCCTGCTTGTCAAACACCACTCCACCACTCTTCGTCCACCAGTTTTACGACTGGCTCAAATCCAAATTTGGGTGATAACCGACACTAACAAACTTTGTTTTACTTTTATTTAAGAAATAATGCACATTATTAAGCAAAATATCCAATATTTACTTGAACTTATAGCACCGATAATCTTCGCCTTTTCTATGGCTTGACGTACGATGTTATCCATTATTACGATACTGGCTTTACATACATTCCCTCTCTTTATATATGACACTCTCCTGTGTACCCTTTCAAGGCTACTTACGTGACCTTCACGATTATACCACACTTCTTTAGCGTCTTGTCGGTTACACCTTTTCAAGGTTTTCTTTTCGTTCAAGGCTGTTACTCATTTCGTTTTCCAACCTTATATTCACCACATTTCTACTTCAAGGTTGTTCCTCAGCTTATTCCTTCCAAGGTCCCACATTTCCAAGGTTGCTCCACTTTGCCACAACAAGTTCTCTACACAAGGTTACAAACCTCCACTCAGTATTATTCATATACTTAAAGGAGGGTTTTTACATATACCATAGTTACCGATCTTCACTATGTCAGTTACTCCAGTGCAAGACGATTGGAAGACTCCTGAAGTGTACCAACCACAAACCTATTTCAAATTAGTACGCGACGGACATGTCAATTAATTCCGAACTGGGTAAATTTTGAAAAGAAAGGAATACTACCGGCTTCCATAACATCAGTAGTGCTATGCAATACGAAGATGTAAAGTGGAATTCGGCTGGTTTGACACCTTGGGTAAGCGAATCTCGACCACGTCTCGGGGAGTAGTTTGAAGATTACCCACATAGTTGCGTTGTACATTCGCTATCATCTGGTTGGTGGTATGTGTTTATGTTACTGCCACGATTGAAACCAGGAGATTACCGCGTGTGGACCACACACCATATGGAGCGATGGACAATGTTGTACCTTCACATGATGAATACTGGTGCTCATCATGTAGAGCGCCTTAACCACTTTATATGATGTTTATGATGATGATTCTTGTTATTTGTGTGAGGAAGTATGTTATGTTGATTATTAATATTGTTTTGCTGTTATATATTGTATGTAATAAATATTTTATGCCAGTCGTTAGTTTATCTTCTAGTGAAAACATGTGTGACGTGCCAAACTTTTATTATCCTCAGTATTACAATTGTTTCGATAAACGATTACTAACGTATCGAACATGGTCTGGAGTTCACTCACCTCATCGCTTGCTGCAGCAGGATTCATTTCCACATCTTCAGACGATACGGTTGAATGTTTCATGTGGGGTTAGAATAAACCGATGGCAGCCAGATGTCAATCCGTTACAGGAACATCTCCGATGGGCACCACATTGCACGTATGCTCAGCTCCTCGCACCACGTCCGCGCAGATGTACTGAAACGGAAGTGGAGAGGACCTTTGCACTTGTACTAAATCAAAATGTTTTATTCCTAAAGAAAATCATATATCTGAGTAATCTTTCTACATGTCTTTATTTCTACATGAATTAAATATATTAACATATAGTTTTTTCTTTAATAATTATGGTGAGCAAAAACATACAAGTGGACAAAAACATAAAAGTGAGGTGGCTTGGTAAAAGTAGCATTTGGGTGGTCTTTTGCGATAGTGGTAAAGCAGGTTACATGGATAACAATTGTAAAACAATGTGATAGTTGTTAACCTTGTGTTTGTGGTAATGATATGGCACACGGATAGCCTTGTAGTAGTGGAACAGAAAAGCGGGGTCTGCAACCTTGGTTTGTGGTAATGATATAGTAGGTCACACATTGCGCTTTTTGACCTTGGTACGGTGGGAAACCGGTTTTTGTGGCAACCTTGGAAATGTGGGACCTTGGGAATGTGGCGGTGTTCTAGAAGTCTCCAATCTTACCTACTTGATCGGCTAGTTCTTTGGTGATAGAACATATATTTGTCGAATTAGATGAAAGCAGACCTAAAACTGATTGCACATAAACTATTAATTGCAATATGTAGACGCCAATGTTTTGCAACAAGAACATTGTGTATATTTTAAACTAAGACGCCAAATGAAACATTCATAAAATTTTGGATAATATGAAAGCAGACGTCAAACTGGTTGCTCACAAACTATTAATATAAAATATATTGAAGCCTAAATGTTTGCAACAACAACATTATGTATATTCTAACTGAGATGCCAAAATGATTGCTTTGTTACATTAAGAGGGCATGCAACGCAGAAGACGTAATGATTTTAGTGCAGTACTTTAATGTACGGGTTCCAGAATGATTGTCAAACGTACAAAAATTATGTATATAGTAAAAAAAGCTAGAAACATATGGAATAGACCATAGAACTTAGAAAAAATGCTGACCTACATACTTCAATAAAATATCAGAGAATACGTCTTGTTCTAGGTGACGCCAAATTAAGGAATTACGTACGGACGCAATAATGATTGCATGATGTATATATATATATATATATATACATACATATATATATATATATATATATATATATATATATATATATATATATATATATATATATATATATATAAATGTCCTTTTAAAATCCCAGCTAAACTGGATGGTTATTATGATTTGTCGCCATCAACGCAGTCTCATTTACATTGTTTAGAAAACGACTGTTTGGTTTTTCAATGTATCCATCTTCATATAGTTCTTCTACAATTGATATTATGTCATTACAGCACCTGTGTTTTCCGCCAATTTTTCTGCCCACAACACTTCTAGACCACGAACCAGTTCGTGTATATCATTCCAATACTAAATTCAATCGGCCTGTTTGTTAATTCCTTGAAAAACATTGCTCTACCTTCCTTGGTTGTGAGCGATGATGATGGCAAGGGTTTGGTTATCTGTGTATGCATTTTGCTGCGGCTTACTCGAATCTGTCCACTTACGTCATAATCCCACGTTGCAACATTCGTAGCCCCTAAAATACTTTCATAATTGTTTCTACCTTTTGAATTTACTAGATTTAAATTGGGTTCATTCAAAATAATCAGATCATATAAATCTCGAGTCCCCTTATATGTGACGCCTTTCTGCAATTGTAACGGGTTATTACAAATTGTCCATTTTTCTGTTTTGGTATCATAGTGGACTCCATAGGTATGATCAATAGCACCTTCAGGATCCCTGATAATACGTTCAACGTATATGAGGTGATTTGTTGTATTGCTCGAGAAATTGTTCCCAGATGGGTTCATTATGGGTAGTAGAATCATCTGCGGTACTAAGAGGTTTCACCTCCTCCTCATAGTTTATCCCTCCTGTGACGGATGTATTTAAGAAAAAACGGAAGCTGGGCTAGTGGGATAGTATCACCCTTTCTTGAATCACCTAATGACGGTGAAGTGAATCCTGGAGTCCTTTGAATTTGAGGTGACAGGCTATAGGGGTAGTAATATCCTTTCTTGGAAATATGAACAGGGGTGGTATTATGGATTTAATCTAAACGGTTTCCTTTTCCGGTATTTTTGTTTCTTTATCAGGACCGATTTTATTTACTATTTCAGTTAGAGGTTCTATTAGGGACTTATAAGTACTTGCAAATGTTCTTTCATTATTAATGCGGGCAGTTTTATGACTGCTGTACTTCTGCTGTATTATTTTACGAGCCTCAATAAGTTTTTTTTAAATATCATCTCCTTGTTATCCATTGTAGCAAAACGAGCGGGTGCCCGTTTATCCTAAACAGATAGGTGTTTACATTAAACAGATAGCTGTTTACCCTGAACAGATAGCTGTTAATACCTAAACGGATCAGTAACTACTAAACTACTGAAAGCAGTTTAAGGTATTATATAGTGTGTAGCAAAACGGGTTCACTGAGCAGGTACCAGTTTACCCAGAACTGATAGTTGTTTGCACTGAACAGATTGCTGTTAATACATAAACGGGGTCAGTCAGTTGAAGGTATTATATATCCATCAAACCTTTTTCTATAGCGACGATTATTGATTTCGGCATCCTTATTTATCACCATGAAACAAAACGGATCTATCCAGCACTTTGAACACATGCTTCGAAACAATTTGATGCTTATGGTGGGGATTACATGATCCTCATATACCTGTTTCACATTTAATTCATCTTGATCAAATAATATAATTAGATTCGCATTATCACGAATTAATTGTTTTGGAATTTTACCAAACGGATCTATCCAGTACTTTGAACACATATTCCGAAACAATGTCATGCTTATGGTGCGGCTTATATGATCCTCATACACACGTTTTAGGTTTAATTAATCTTGTTCAAATAATATAATTAGATTCGCATAGTGACGAGTTAATTGCTTTGGAATTTTACTATAAGTTTGCCCCAAATAGAAACAGTCAATATCGTTATGCCTACCCATAGAAAATATGCCCTTATGTTATTTTGCTTTTCACAAGCGATATCATCGAAGATAAAAATATAGTTTGATGTTGCACAATTAGGCCCAATTACATCGTGATTATCACTGAACGTAAAGTAACCTATATCCTTCATGGGAAGTAAGTTTTTCTGTAAAAGTTTGTACTTGTTTTGATTCAATGACTTAGAGTATACGTACACATGCTTAAATTTCAAACCATATTCCTCATTAAGCAAACTAATCATTTCGTTTGTTTTGGCGCAATTGGAGGGGCCAAGTATAATGCCACGTATACTATTAGGAAGTAGATTGTCATGTTTTGGAGTACTAGACTTTTCCTCATCAATGTCATGATTTTGAATTGGAAGCTTTTGTTTCTGAGCAATTACTTTCATTTTTGGTGGATGAAATAAAACTAAACGAATAATTGCATTTTTATTTATATGCTAGACATACAGAGTGTATATTATAATTTTTTCACTTCTCCTGTGAGTGGGCTGTACTGCACAATAGCATCGTGGAGAATAAGACCATAGACGACGATTCCATTATCGAAAGGTGTTACAGATTCCATTTCCAATTTGATGTCTACCGTTGAGTTTTCAGGGACTAATTTTGTTTAGAGCAGTCCATTACAAATACTGGACATAATTTGAATTCGGTGTAGTTGAATAACGCATCTGCATCATCCTCACCATAGTAGTCACATCGGAATTTGAAAAAATTGCGATAGTCAGGTATGTATTGGTTAGCACTGAAGTTCCTACTTCATAGGGATAATACTCGGAATTCAGATGTACTTAAAGGTTTCTGATGTAAATGTGAACAAAATTTTCAGCTCTTGCAGACTTTTACCTTGTTGGAATGCAATAATTATCCAACGTGGTTTTTCCAGTTGCATTGACGTTTTTGTTGGCATAGGCCAGAGGTTGCTTATTTTAAAGTAGGTAATTCACATAACTCCCATTGACGAAATGGATCAGTAATAAAAGAATTCTTATTGATTCCTACAAACAAGTACAGTTTCGAGGCATTACCAAGTGTTAAGTGTGCTACCTTCCATTGAACATTATTTAGGGTTATTTCCGCCTCAACGTCACCATAGTAGCAGCTTGTATCGCTTCTAGATCGAAGTGTAGATGTTATGCCGGGATTTCGGAAAACGTGACCACCTAACTCATAACGAATGTCTTCGAAAAGAAAGTTGGGAAATAATTGTTTAAGTTGCATGATTTTCTATCATCTTCTCTATTGAGCTCAGGCTTACCTTCTATGTACAGAAAACTATCATAGGTAGCCGTAATTAGACCTTGATTTTTAATTAAGGTGCGTATTTTTTCGGAAGCTTCATATTTAGATAATACATACAGAAGATAAGTGTGAATATCTGATGAATTTTTGAAAGATGGAACTGATCCTTGATTTATTCTCAGACCCATGTTTCTTTAGTTCTAGGCGTTCTGTGAATGGTTCACTTTTACCAAAGTCTGTTAATTCGCCCTTTTGATTAGTCAAGTTGATTGTTATATTACTAATTATGTCGGTGTGTACTTCTAAATATTGAGTATTGTTGGGAGTTTTATCTAGATGATAACCTGGTGGGACTGAAACGTCACTTTTGATAATAATAATACACTTTCGCGTACAGATTGTCCACATCAAGGTCAATGGTTATTCAAGGTCAAAGTCATCGTACACATTGCCTGCATCGAAGTATATTCCTCAAGATCATCACATTGACTACGCCTAAGTACATGGTTTTCAAGGTCAAGGTCATTACATTGCCTACCCAGTCTTCAAGGTCATCGTACACATTACCTCCGTCCAAGTACGCGGTCACATACATATTACCTATGTCAAGGTTTTCAAAGGACCCACTGTACAGGCTGTCCCAAATTCGAGGGCAAGCATGGGGATCTCGCTTATTATAGGAGATAGGATATAGGTTTAAATTCGGCACTTTTGCTAAATTAGATTCCGAGTAATAATCTGAAAAGAAATTTGAGCTAACTCGGATGGATCAGGTTTTATGCTCAAAAAACTAAAAATTTCGATTTTCGTTTTTCGCGTTTGGCCACCTTATTATTAGGAATTTTCAAAATTCGATTAAACATTATTAAGGCACCTTTTTACGCACAATACTAATACGGTATTAAAAATATTATGTGACGTTTCGTTTATTCTGAACCATCATCAGGTTTATTTTTTCTTATCGGAGTTAAGACATATTTTTATGGCGTTGGATGGAGAATGTTATGCCGGTTTTAGCAATATATAACACTTCATGGTTTGATCGACTGCGAACTAAAATACTCTTAAATTAAAAACTAAATATTATATTATCACGATACCCATGAATCAAACAAAACTCAGGAGTTGGCTTATGTCATGTCATTTTCCAATTGTAAAAAGGGTAATAACTGCAAGATCCTTCCTTTAAAATTTGCAAGTTTCTTTAGAATGTTTTCAAATTTAGAAAAACGAGACATGATAAGGATATTTTATAGCTGCAATAGAAATTGTGTCAGAGCAGAACAAAGATATTTAGAGGAATATCCGGAGACGAAGCAACCAAACCAGAGATATTTTTTAAAATTAGACCAAAATTTGTTAGAATTTGGATGTTTTCAGAAACCTCGAAATGCATATGGTAGCAGACTAGACAGAGATGCCGAAGAAGAAATATTACATCAGGTACTATTTGTTAGTATTATACTAATTATAAGAATTTACACTCACTTAACTGCTAATTTCAGCAGACATTTTTTTTGGAGAGTTATGGCTTTATGTTATCCATCTTAGGTTCAAGAAAATCCTTCAACATCTACCAGAGAAATAGAGCAAACTATTGAAGTGCCAAAAACGACAGTTTGGCGAGTGTTAAAGCAACACCGTTATAAACCATTTAAGTTACACGTTACTCAAACTCTTCGGCCGGGGGACGATATGAGACGGTTGGATTTTTGTAACCAACTTAATACCAAAATGCTGGAAAATCGCAACTTTCTCAATCAAATAATTTGGACGGATGAGTGCAATTTTTCCATTAATGGAATGTTTAATCGTAATAACGAGCACTACTGGTCCGTTGAAAATCCACGAATTAACAGGCAAATGCGAGGACAAGGCCACCGGTCCTTTAATGTGTGGGTTGGAATCTGGAAGGATAGGCTCCTTGGGCCAATTATTTACGAAGATATCCTAACGTCTCAACGCTACCTCGCATTTCTAACACACGAAATATCAGACCTTTTGGATGATGTTCCGCTAAACGAAAGATGGACTCTCTGGTGGCAAATGGACGGAGCTCCTCCTCATAATGCTACGATAATAAGTGAATATCTTAACGGCTAATTTCCTGATAAATGGATGGGAAATAGGGGACCACTTAGGTGGCCAGCAAGAAGTCCAGATTTAACCCCTTTAGATTACTTCCTCTGGGGCTATTTAAAAAATATGATTTATAAGACGCCACCGCAAAATATAGAAGAACTCCAGAATAGGGTTGTTAATGAACTTCGTCAAATTCCCAGGCGAACCATTCAAAGAAGCGTAAACAATTGTAGAAGAAGAATTCGTTATTGTATTCAAGAAGGAGGAAACTTGTTCGAACATGTATTATAATAATTTTTGTTTGTTTGTCTGTGTAATTATTTTGTTGTTACCTATCGATAAATTTGCGTTGTCGCTATTATGACCATGTTACATAGACCTACTTGTTTGAGTTGTTTGTTAATGTTTTTTTTAATTGTTTAACTGTTTTTATATTTTTTTGTATGTTCTAACGAGTTTAACAAATTAAATAAGTAGAACTACTGTAATTATTCCTTGCTGGATCCAAAAAGGCGGAATCTTGTTCTTCGTATTTTTCTCATTATTTTAGTTCGCAGTCGATCAAACCATAAAGTGTTATATATTGCTAAAATCAGCATAACATTCTCCATCCAACGACATAAAATATATCTTAACCCCATAAGAAAAAATAAACCTGATGATGGTTCAGAATAAACGAAACGTCACTTAATATTTTAATACCGTATTAGTATTGTGCGTAAAAGGTGCCTTAATAATGTTTAATCGAATTTTGAAAATTCCTAATAATAAGGTGGCCAAACGCGAAAAACGAAAATCGAAATTTTTAGTTTTTTGAGCATAAAACCAAATCCATTCGAGTTAGCTCAAATTTCTTTTCAGATTATTACTCGGCATCGAATTTAGCAAAAGTGCCCAATTTAAACCTATATCCTATCTCTTATAATAAGCGAGATCCCCATGCTTGCCCCCGAATTTGGGACAGCCTGTACACGCTACCTGCGTATATTCTACAAGGTTACGTATGGGGACTTACATTCCCTACGTCGAAGTCAACGGTTTTCAAGGTCACGTTCCCTGTATCAAAGTCTTAGAATTTCAAGGCCACGCGGCAGGAAATGTTCAAGGTCAGCTAGCTATTCTTGGAATTTGGATGAGTGAAGGTGATGTGTGTTAATTTGACAGGAATTTTCAAGGGCACCAAACAATTCTTGGAAGTTGGATGAGTCAAGGTCATGTGTTCATTTGGCGGGAAATTTCAAGGGCACGTGACAGGAAATACTCAAGTTCGCGGAATTAGTTCATTGACCTATGAAGTAGGCCCCTCAATGTCAAATTGCATGACCCACGTGTCTGGAATTTACGTACGCCAAAGGTGTGCTACTCCACAGTGTTCAAGGGAACCGAGCAATTCTTAGCCTAGTCGAGGTGTTAATTCATTTATTAGAATTCTCAAGGTCACTTTCAGGGGTATTAAACAGACTGTTTAAGCACATTGTAGGTGCCTAGGATTCTTGGATGTTCTTCAAGGTCACGAGAGTTCGCAGTTAACAATTGGTATGTAGGATGATGATTTTCAAGGTCACGAGAGTATCGGGTAAGATCGGAGTTATCTGTTTAGGGAAACAGCTATATGTTTCGGGCAATTCTTGGCTGAGTCTAGTTGTTAATTTAGTTATTACAATTCTTAGAAATCTCAAGGTCACCTTCAGGGATATCGTATTACATATTGTTGCCTATGCTAGTTAGTATCTTTTCAAGCTCCTCGGTTTCAAGGTCACACCACCAGCAAGGTTCATTAACCTCTGATCAGTCAACGAGTTCAGGTTAGAAATAAGCTCCTGGCTTTGCGCAAGACATTTTACACCTCTATTTTCAAGGTCAAAGGTGATCCATTGTTCAAACAATTCCTAGAATTTGGCCGACGATTCAACGTCAATGTCTATGCTTAAAATTGTTATGGGCGCGAGTGATCCTTCAAGGTCACCAAGCAATTCCTAGAATTTGGTCAAGTCTAGATCATGTATTAGTTCCTAGAGACCACCTGCAGGGGTATTACTATTCAAATAGATTATCCTAGTTAATGGCTAAATTATATTGGTATCAATGTTCCAGGTCAAGTAGCAAAATAGACATGACAACTGCCTTTCCGCATACGTGGGCGAGTAACTATTTCAAGTTCACACCTCAGGGAAATCTAAAAATAGATATTTCAAGGTCAAAGGTAATCCGAAGTTATGCGACCTTACCCGATCTTATCCATATTTTCACCTTGAATGCATCTATATAAGTAGGTAAAGAACAATTTCATATCACTCGATCTATTGCAATCGTGACGAAAGTGTTGTGAAGAGCAATCTTTGTTAAAAGTTCACATAATCACCAGTGTGTGCGTCATAATTTTCATTACAATCGTGGCTAGAAGTTTTAGTGTAAACCGAAAAGTGTTGTGAGGAGCAATTAGATATTTGTTGAAAGTTCATTATTACGTGTGTGCTTTATATTGTTGAAAGTAACTATGAGTATGCCAAGTAGTAGTGATATAGTTAATTTAACAAGGCGTGTTATTCCTTTATTCAAAACAAAAAAGGAATTTGCGACGCACATCAGTAGAGTTAACACTAATATTAAGTTATTTCGAGACACAATTCAAAAGAAAACTTATTATGAGACCAATGAAAGTCTACTTAAGCTTTAAAGCAACTTGTCATAGCTAAAATGCTATCCCATAAGACCGAAACGGTTAAAGAACGCCTTAGAGAACGTGGGTAGTGGGATTGTCAATAAAAAAACGCATGTGGAAATTAGGCTGGTACTCTCAAGGGTCATGTTTTAACGGCCGCCTACTTAAAGGAATCATAATTAAGATCGCGAACATTAAGGACTCTTTAAGGTTAAATTAATGTTGAGGGCATCTATGCTAAAGGCGAAAGTGGTCTTAGCCTGCAGGAATTATAATTAACATCGCGAACAGTATTGCTTCCTATGGGCTGTTGTTTTGGCATTATATCCCGCATAAAAACATTCAGATAGAGTTCAAAGTTATCCTCATTTTAGAGAATATGATTCAAATCACTTCTCCATTCGGATGGATGATGTAAAAAATGTGAGAAGCTAAACAACTTGTTAATTAATTTGTACTATATAAATTATAAAAAAAAGTTGCACTGCTTTTATTGAGTAATCAGCAAAGCGACAGGAAGCTTATAAATCTTTTAGTAATTTCTACTAATGATGAAGCCGCGGAGGTTATTAACACTATATACCATTTCACATGGATTAATAATGTCTGCTATTATTTCTAATCAACTATCAAATAAGAGGCACAAGAAATTTATTTGCTACCGATGCTTGAACCATTTTTATTCAGATCGCTTTCTACAAAAACATGCCACTCGCTGTCGGAACTTAATCAATGCTCCGCTACGCTGCCTACCGAAGCAGAAATGAATTTACAGTTCAAAAATTTCGAATTCCAAGAAAAGGTACCATTTGTAATTTATGCCGATTTAGAAAGTATTTTAAAAAAGTGTAAAAAAGTAATACTCTATTTCACTCCAAACATACACCTTCCAGCATTGTTTACTATTTGAAGTGTTCATACAATGATTCCTTAACCCGATTTAGGATTTATAGGGGAAAGGATTGTATTTAATGGTTTGTTAACGAGCTTCAAAGTATTGCACATTAGACCACCGAAATAATCAATCAAATACTTCCTATGGATACTTTAAGTTCCAGCCAGGTTGAGCAATTTGAAGGTGCCACGATTTGTCACATTTGCGGAAAACCATTTACTAATTCTGATATAAAAGTTAAAAACCATAATCACCTTACAGGAGCAGTTCGGGGGGCAACGCATCAGGCATGTAACCTAAACTACAGAGAACAACTTTATACCAGTTGTATTTCATAATTTATCAGGTTATGATTTCCATTTTATCATTAGAGAATTGGCTAGTGTCCCCGGTTCAATTTCACTGCTCCCCATAAACAAAGGAAGATATATCTCTTTCACGAAGGTAATAGAAGGCACCAAAATTAAGTTTAGATTTATTGACTCTCAGATTTATGAGCAGTAGTATTGAAAAGTTGTCTGACTATTTGGAGATTATTAAGAAAATGATTACCCGCACTAATTGCAACAATGATGAAGAATTTTCTCTAGTAGTTCGCAAAGGCGTGTTTCCTTATGATACGTGGGATAAATTAAGCGAGACCACGCTCCCTCCCAAGGAAGCATGTTTCAGTCATCTTAATAATGAGGAAATCAGTGATGCAAGTTTTGCGCATGCGGTTAACGTTTGGAACAAATTTAGTATCAAATCGTTAGGGGAATACCCGGATTTGTATCTAAAAACAGGCATTCTACTTTTAGCAGATATTTTCGAGAACATTCGGCAAACTTGTTTACGTACTTACAAGCTTGATCCTCTGCAATATTATACAACCCCCGGTTTAGCATTCAATGCTATGCTTAAAATTACGCCAGTAAAGTTAGAACTATTTACAAATATTGATATGCTAATGTTTATTGAAAGAGGAATTGGAGGCGGTGTAGCTCAATGTTCTAATCGGTATGCTAAACCTAGCAATAAGTACATGGGGGAAAATTTGATCCCACTTCCAAAAGTGTGTATTTAATGTACTACGACGTAAATAATTTACATGGGGCTGCCATGTCAGAATGTCCACCATTTAGCGATTTTTCTTTTCTTGAGGAAGCTGATTACATAGCAAAACCAAATTTTCATAGTAGTACAATATTTGACAATGACACGCTTATCATTCAATTGCATAAGTATATTTCAGTAAACCTCTATATGCAGGATTCAGTGTTTTAGACGTTTCAAAAACTTTTTTATACAGTTTTCATTACGGTTACACGCTACCCAAGTTTCATAATAATGCTAAGCTCTTGTACACGGATACGGATAGTCTCATATACTACGCCTTTTAAGTTTCCGGTATCTATGAATGCATTAAAGAGGACATTGAAAAATTCGATACATCTGCAACATGTTTGTACTCCCATTAGTAGATAAAAAAGTCCCCGGCTTAATGAAACATGAAAATTATGGCGAAATTATGGTGTACTTTGTAGGACTTTTGCGCGAAAATGTATGCTTATGCGGTTGACGAAAAGGTTATAAAAAATCAAAGGGCTCTACCCAAACAAGCGTGAGGTAGATCACGATAACTGATTATAAACGGATTTTGTTTGATGTTGGTGTAATAAGGCGCTATCAACATCTCATAGATCAAAGAAACATGATGTGTTTACCATCAAACAAAATAAAGTCTTACGTAATCCTTATGAGGATAAACGCTTAGTAAATTTCTATCTCACTGATACTAGACCTTGGGGGTATAACTTTTAGTAAACGATGAGCAGTCTTGAGGACAAATTGAAGGAAGAACTACAGTACAGTAGTGATCAAATCTACAGAAAGTACTTGAAGCGTGCTTTGACCTCCACTGAATGCTATTTATTTATACTGAATATACTGCAACATATTGTTATACCTGATGAGTAGATAGGATCTTAGATGATATGAATTTACTTGATGACATACTCCTTAAAATGTACATAAACAAGTTATTAGGGGTGATTCATTGTATACTTCGACAAATGTTAGCATAGAAAATATTGTCTATAAAGACACTTCTTTCTCTATTATAAGGGAATGTATTGAGACAGTAGCATATTATGCTAATTACAAGTGCATCGCTATTTTGATTGCAGTATTATTAGAAAAAACATCACATATAAGTTTCAACCGTGGGAAAATGAGAAGCACCACAAAATTTACCGCTAGCTAGATATTAGAAAACATCGATAAAGGTGAAACACATTCCTGCTTGAGATGGACATGTGGAACAGATTCAGGAATATGGACATCCAGTAATTGGACTGATTATAGAAATACTTTAGGTATACTATATAAGATGATGTAATATTTAAGAATAAAATACAATTATTTTTATGTTTTTATTTTATCTAAAAGCTACACACTATTCCTATGGCTATATTATAAAACAATATCGTCTTTATTGACCCATGACCTTTCATCCAACCCCCACCATTTTACGAATAACTTATTATTCTTAGAGCGAAGCATTTTTTCCATCAGGTACACATCGGGATACTTTGTTTTCTGTAATTGGTGTTCATAAAAGCCTCCTAGTATAAGTGATCCTTTCATGTCTTCCAACATGTAGGTGGTTGAGTTAGTAATGCGAACTTTGGCAATCTTAAATAGTTCACTTGACCAATTGGAGGAGTATCCTTAAGCGAAAATACTTTTAAATTTACTGATTCGTACTGTCACCCACACAATAGTGATTCCTATCGAATATTTTTATGTGAGTGTAAGCCTTCTTTGTGCTATTGGTGGAGTAATGGTTGACTCCATAACGCTGCATTAGTTTAGTAAAATGCTTATTGTGGAATTTCTTTCTTGCATCTATTTGCAAATTCGAAGGTTACCGGCCTATTTTGAAGATTGTTTGCATGGCCTTGGCAACTTCTACCCCGTTTTCGTTTTTAGTCCTTTAGTCCATAAGAATTTCCAAAAACAGTCGATAACCACTAATATATACTTATAGCCCTTATTTTGCATGGCACATATGTTAAATTCTGCCAAATCTTAATTATTGTGACGAGTTGTAATTTGGACATGGTATTAATTTATCCACAATTTCTTTAAGTCGATGTAGTTTTTGCTCCAACACCAGAAAAGCGTTAGAGTTTTCTTCAAAAGCTTTCTAAACTGCTTGCAGACAAAAATCAAGGTATCCTTTACTTATAGCATCACCATTTTCTTCCAGGTCCTACAACTGGTCAAATGGTTTCCATCCAAATTCAACCTTGTCGATAAATTGTATTGCTTAATGGTGACATCTTAAGGATCTATGGTGTTGGAAACATTTCTGATGCTTACTCTCGATATCGAATTGATTATCATCAACCAGTTGAAACTGAGGGTTAATTTCTTGAATTGATACTGGGCACGTGAACGTCCAAATTTGTCAAGGGGCATTTTAGCTATAATATGTTGACATCAATGCATTCTCGTTTATATTTTTTAGAAAACGGTTGTTTGGTCTTTCAATGTATCCATCTTCACCTAGTTCTTCTACAATTGATATATCATTTACGACACCTGTGTTTCCAGCCAATTTTTCTGCCCACAATACTTCTAGATCACGAATTAGTTCGTGTACTTTCATAATTGTTTCTATCTTTTGAATTTACTAGATTAGATTGGGTTCATTTATAATAAGCAGATCATATAAACCGGGAGTCCCTCTACACTTGACACCTTTAATAAATATATGGTTTCCTTTAATTGTGATGGGGATATTACCAATTTTCTATTAGTCAGTTTTGTTATCATAGTGAACTACACAAGTGTGATCAATAGCACCTTCAAGGTCCGTCATAATACGTTCAACGTAAATACGAGGTAATTCGTGGTACTGCTCGAGAAATTCTTCTGGGATGGGCTCATTACGGGAATCATCTGCGACACTAAGAGGTTCTTCTTCCTCGGTATTAATATCTCCTACGAAAGATGTATCTAGGAAAGATAGTGTACGAGGACCTGGAGGGGGATTTATTTGAAAAAACGGAAGTTGAGCTAGGAGGCTAGTAGCACTCTTGCTAGTGAGGATGAAATGAAGCCTGGAGCTAGCGGGCTGGGAGTGTAGCATGCTTTCTTCGAAATATGAACAAAGGTGGGTTTTTGGGTTTAACGTCAATGTACTCATTTTGGTGTTTTTTATCAGGATCGATTTTATTCACCATTTCAGTTAGACGTTCTATTCGAGGTTTATAGGTACTTCCAAATGTTCTTTCATTATCAATGCGGGCAGTTTTAAGGCCGTTACATTTCTGCCGTATTATTTTATGAGCATGAATAATTTTTTTGCTTTAATATCATCTCCTTATTATCCATTGTAACAAAAGTTTCCCTGAATATATAGTTGTTAATACCTAAACCGATGAGTAACTACTAAACCACTACAGGTTCCAGTTTACCCTGAACGGATAGTGGTTTACACTAACAGATTGCTATTGATACTTAAACTGAGCAGTTAAGGTATTATATATTCATCAAACCTTTCCCTATAGCGACCATTATTGACTTCAGCATCCTTGCTTATGACTATGAAACCAAACGGATCTATTAAGTACTTTGAACACATATTTCGAAACAATTTCATGCTTATGGTGGGGCTTGTCTGATCCTCATACACATGTTTTGGGTTTAATTCATCTTGCTCAAATAATTTAATTAGATTCGCATGGTGACGAGTTAATAGCTTTGGAATTTTACTGTAAGTTTAACCCAAATAGAAACAGTCAATATCATTATGCCTACCCATAAAAAAATATACCCCTAGGTTATTTTGCTTATCACAAGCGATATCATCGAAGATAAAAACATAGTTTGCTTTTGCACAATTCAGCTCATCACATCTTGATTATCACTGAACGTAAAGTAACCTACATCCTTCATCGGAAGTAGGATTGCCTGTAAAAGTTTGCACATTTTTATTTACATACAGATTATGATTTTTTCACTTATCCGGTGAGTGGGCTGCACTGCAAAATAGCATCGTGAAGAATAAGACCACAGATAACGATTCCCTTATCGAAAGGGTTAGAGATTCCATTTCTAATTTGATGTCTACCGTTGGATTTTTTAAGGACTCGTTTTATTTAGAGCAATGCATTACAAATACTGGACAAGATGTGAATTCGGAGTGGTTGAATAACACATCTGTACCATCCTCACCATAGTAGTCACATCGGAATTTAAAAAAATTGCGATAGGCAGCACTGGAGTTTTTACTTCATAGGAATAATACTCGAAATTCAGATGTACTTAAAGGTTTCTGATGTTTATGAGATCAAAATTTCCAGCTCTTGCAGACGTTGTGTACCTTTTACCTTGTTGGAATGCAACAATTATCCAACGTGGTTTATCCAGTTGCGTTGACGTTTTTATTGGCCATATGTCAGAGGTTGCTTGTTTTAAAGCAGGTAATTCATATAACACCCATTGACGAAATGAAACAGTAATAATAGAATTCTTATTCACTCCTTCAATCAAGTCCAGTTTCGCGGCATCACTAACTGTTAAGTGTGCCATTGAATTTTATTTAGGGTTATTTCCGCATCAACGTCACTATAGTAGCAGTTTGTATCGCTTTTAGATCAAATTAAAATCAGCTCTTGACGCATATTCACTATTACTTAGCGATAATCCTCCATTATTCCAAATCTGTGGTTCAATGATATGCACACTGTGAAGGATTTTTCCCTCATAGAATTCTACTTGTAATGGTTCCTCATACTTTGGTGACCTCCCCAAATGGCTTAATGCTTTGCTCTTACTTGTCTTATAAGAAATATATCCTTTAAGGTTTTAAGTGTAGATCTTATGCCGGGATTTCGGCAAACGTCCACTCTTTGAACACCTAACTCAACGAATTTCTTCGAAAAGAAACTCGGTAAAATTATTGGTTAAGTTGCATGATTTTCCTTCATCTTCTTTTTTCAGCTTACCTTATATGTAAAGAAAACTGTCGTAAGTAGCTACAATTAGATCCTGACTTTGAATTGAGGTGCGTATTTCTTCGGAAGGTCCATACCTAGAAGATCCATACGGAAGATAGGTGTGAATATCTGATTTGATTATAGCGTCATCAAAATGTACGTTTTGAAAGTTGTTTAATGATTCGGTCATTGTTAAGCCAATTGATGTCAATGAGGTTTGAGGACTAAATAAAGACTTACTGTAGGGATGATGTCTTTATATGAATGTATTCTCAAACCTATGTTCCCTTTCACCATCCTTCAAATTAATTGTTATATTACTAATTATGCCGTGAGGTTTTGAAAAGCTTAATTGTTAAATTTTAAAACATAATTACCATCTCTCTCTCTCTCTCTCTCTCTCTCTATCTCTATATATATATATATATATATATATATATATATATATATATATATATATAGATATATCACATTACATTTTTTAAATTCTACAAACTTTTAAGAATGCAAATGCATTGTTTTATATAAAACAAAATTCATTATGTGTTAGAGAATTATTTATAGCGCAATCTTTTCTTCAATATATATCCTTGGAATTTTTTATGAATACATACATATTCAAGTTTTTTGCGAGGACCGAGAAAGCTGTATAATTTAGTTCAATACCTTTCAGCTCGCGATGTGTGTGAGAGCGTGCAAAAGAGATGGACATTACACAATTAAATTTTATTCATACACTTTCAAGGTTTCTTACAAATTTATTTCTATTACTACATATTTCAGATGAATATTACATTTCATCAAAATGTACGTTTTGAAGCACGTTTAATGATTCGACCATTGTCACTGAGAACTTTTAATCCAATTGATGTTAAAAAGGATTTCTTTTTGTACGAAGATGGAATTGTCCTATGATTAACTCACAGACCCATGTTCTTTTAGTTCTAAGCGTACCGTGAATGGTTCACTTTCATCAAAGTCTATTAATTCTCCCTTTTGATTTATCAATTAAATTGTTATATTACTTACTATGTCGATGTTTACTTCTGAATATTGAGTATTGTTTCAAATTTTATCCAGACGATAACCCGGAGGGACTGAAACGTCAATTTCATATATTACTTTTGCAGGATTCCCGTTTTGATATGATCATTTTATAATGTTGCACTCCGCGTGTAGATTAGTGTGTTTAATTATTGGGATGTCTAACGCAGACGTACGTAAAATATTTGTTTCTCATATTTTAGGCTCATAACCGAGCATGCGACCAATGCAATATTCTTTAGTAAAATTGATCTCAAATGAACTGTTTATCTCACACTTAAGTATAATGTTGTTTGCGCTAATAAAAAAATTTTCTGTGGGTATCTTAGATTTCAGATAATGACTAATTTCCTCTAACCCATACGCACCTGTGGAATATTAATTACACGTAAATGAGATAAATTTGTTCTAAAATAAAATCTATCGTTGCCCGTATAAATGTTTCTAATGCTGTTGCAGCCGTAAAATCCAACCAATCCAATAACGTATTTCTTCTCCAAATCTAGCTCTATCGGTGAATAGAAGTTATAGTTAGCTATGTTACCAGCACCTTTTAAACGTAATGTTACTGACATAACTGAGAAAATTTGAGGTTGTGTCGATTATTTATATAAAAATTGTTGGCATAGGTGCCCGAAAATAATGGTATTAAGTTCCTGATCTTGATTGTAATTATAATAAATTTTTCATCCCTCAAAGTAGTTAATCACTTCGATTAGTGGTCGAAGTTTACCGAAACTGTCGTAGTACCATAACTTTTTATCACGATTTCTGTAGCAAACCCAATGTGTATCCGGTCTGCTTTGACTATCTAAGTTGATGACTTCAGATTCATTTTTCCATGGTAATTTGGGAATTCTATCTCTCATAAAAATTCTCCTAAAGAAGGGTACATTTTTGTTGCATTTATTTAAATCTATATCTGTTAATGGTCTTTCGGGTAATCTATTCAGTTTTTTGGAAACGGTTTTAAGTATAACGCGCCACCACCACCAGATATGTATGGTTTTAGATAAAGTGCGCTGCCGGAGCATATAGCGATCGATTCTATCATGTGATTACAGCGCGATTCTCTTCTTGCAATTTTTTGGAATTTTTTGCATCATTGACTGATTTAGCAATTCCCGGTGCACCGCCAGCTAAAGCACCGATTGCCGATAGGCCTGGATAATGGAATAAGAAATGGTAAAATCCCTCCTAATTTAGGTAAGGGAATTACTCTAGGAACTTTAATGTTTTTCTTTCCTCCTAAACTTTTTACCACACGTTTCGCTGTTGAAAGCGCTGACTTTATTGTGTCTGTGATCTCTCCGTTAGCTTTCACTTTCTTAGCTATTGTTTTTCGTACATGCAATAAATTTCCACCATTCTCCTTCTTGGACCGACGTTTACAACACATTCCAAATTTTCTTTTTGCTTTCATGGTGGTACCGACTGCTAAAGCTGCAGCTCGTTCACCTAATGTTGCGTTTGCCGATTTAAAACGTTCCCAAGTTTTTTCTTCTAAAATTTATCGGCTCTATGTCTACTTTCTAAATCTCGGTAGCCTCTATAAGTGATATCATGCAATTTACACTGAGCATCTAATTGATTAATACCGGGGTGACCGCGTGCGAGTCGTTTCTCTAATTTTGTACCAGGATCACACTGGTAACCTGGCAAATGCAATTCCACGAGAAGTTTATTGATTAGCGTATTCACTAAACCACCTGCACTCTTCCGCTTCTTAACTATCATTGCTCACCTTGAGGTATTTATACCTAAAATCGTGACCACAAAAACTTTATTTTTAGTAAATGCTATACATTAGATGAGCAGGACGATAATACAATATTTCCATTAGGCATAAAGTGTTATGTGAATTAATATTAAACTTAGCATTGATAACATATTGAATGTCTTTATAAATGTCATCATCACTGCCATAGAATTCCACTTACGAAAACGACGGTAATCAACAACTTGCATGAACTGATCATAGAAACACACCAGACTGTAAGATTCAAGAAATTCCAATTTATGGCTTATTATATCCTTTAAACTGAATAGTTCTTCTACACTATGGGCATTGAATGTGCACGAACAGCAGTTGTAGTTTTCTATCATAAGTTTTCAAAATTCTGTGATATCCTTTAATCTATTCCCAATTGTAATAAATACCAAGATTGCTAGATAGTGATTCATAATGCTGCTCATAGATTATATCTTCTTCGTTTACATTTGACCTAGACTTGGCAAAATTCTAGGAATTGCTTGGTGACCTTGAAGGATCACCCGCGCCCCCTGACAATTCTAAGTATAGACTTTGACCTTGAAGCGTCGGCCAAATTCTTGATCAATGTATCACCTTTGACCTTGCAAATAGAGGTCTGAAATGTCCTACGCAACGCCATTAACAACTCGACTCAGCCAGGAATTGCCCGAAACAATATAGCTGTTTCCCTAAACAGATAGCTGTTTACAATAAACAGGTAGATACTTCCTGGAACAGATAGCTGTTTCCCTGAACTGATGGCTCCGATCTTACCCGATACTCTCGTGACTTTGAAGAGCATCCTTCTGTATACCAATTGTTAACTACGAACGCTCGTGACCTTGAAGAACATCCAAGAATCCCACGCATCTACAATTAGCTTAAAAATATTTAATTCCCTACAGTTGACCTTGAGAATTGTAATAAATGAATCAACACCTCCACCGGCAAGAATTGCCTGGCCCCCTTGAGCACTGTGAAGTAGCTCACCTTTGGCCTACGTAAAGCCCAGATATATGAGGTCAATGAACTAATTGAGTGACCTAGAGCATTTACTACCACGTGCCCTTGAAATTTCCCACCAAATAAACCCATGACCTTGACTCATTCAGCTTCCAAGAATTGCTTGGTGGCCTTAAAAATTTCCAGTCAAATTAACACACATGACCTTGACTCAGCCAATTTCCAAGAATAGCTTGGTTATCTTGAACATTTCCTGCCACGTGGCCTTGAAGATTTTGATGCAGGGACGTGACCTTGAACACCGTTAACTTTGACGTAGGGAATGTAAGTCCCCATATGTAACCTTGAAGAATATACGCAGGCAGCGTGTACATTAGGCTCTTTGAAAACCTTGATATAGGTAATGTATGTGATCGTGTATTTGGACACAAGTAATGTGTACGATGACGTTGAAGAATAGGTAGGCAATGTGATGACCTTGACCTTGAAACCCATTTACTTAGACGTAGACAATGTGATGACCAATGTAGGCAATGTGTACGATGACCTTGACTATAAAATCGACTGACCTTGATCTGTACGGGAAAATGTATTACTATTATTATCAAAAGTGGGTTAGGATCGGCCTAGTATATCTACTGCCAATCTTATATAATACTTTTGCAGGTTTCCCGTTTCAACAAGATTCCTTTATAATGTTGCTCTCTACGTGTAGATTAGTGTGTTTAAGTATTTTGATGTCTAACACAAACGTATGTAAAGTATTTGGTTCTAGTATCTTGAGCTCAAACCCTAGCATGCAACCAATGCTATTTTCTTTAGTAAAATCAATCTCAAATGAATTGTTTATCTCACATTTAAGTGTATTGTTTGCTCTAATGATAAACTTTTCTGTAAGTATCTTATATTTTAGATAATCGCTAATCTCATCTAACTCATATGCACCGTGTGGAATATTAATCATTCGTAAGTGAGATGGATTTGTTCTAAAATAAAATCTATCGTTGCCTGTATAAATGTTTCGAACGCTGTTGCAGCCGTAAAATTCAACCAATCCAATAACGAATTTCTCCCTCAAACCTAGTTCTATCGGTGGATAGAAGTTACCAACACCTAAACTGAGTGTTATGGACATAACACATGAGGTTGTATTGATTATTTATATAAAAATTGTAGACATAGGTGTCCGCAAATAATAGGATTAAATTCTTGATCTTGGTTGTAATTTTACATCCCCGAAAATAGTTAATTACTTCAATTGGTGGTCGAAGGTTATCGAAACTATCGTAATACCATACCTTTTTACTTCGCTTTTAGCAAACCCAGTGCGTACCTGGCCCGCTTTGGCTGTCCAAGTTAATAATTCCAGATTTTTTGTTACATGGTAATTTAGGTATGCTATCTCTCATAAAATTATCCCTAAACTAAGGTACATTTTTTGTGTATTTCTTTAAATCAATATCTGTTAACGGTCTTTCGGGTAATCTATTCAGTTCTTTGAAAACGGTTTTAAGTATAACGCACCACCATCACCAGATTTGCGTGGTTTTAGATAAAATGCGCATCCGTCTTTATTATTCAAGGAGCCTATAGCGATCAATTCCATCATGTGATTATGACGCGTGGTCTCGCAATTTTTAGTCATTTTCAGCTTCATTGACCGCTTTAGCAATTCCCGATGCGCCGTCAGCTAAAGCACCGATTTCCAATAATCCTGCCAATAACGGAATAAAAAATGGTAAAAACTCCACTTATTTAGGTAAGAGAAGTACACGTTTTACCGTTGAAAGCGCTGAATTTATTGTGTCCGTGAAAATTACGTTAGATTTAATTTTTTCAGCTATTGTTTTTCGTAAATGCAATAAATTTTCACCATTGCATTTCTTCTTCTTCAGATTGGATCGACGTTTACGCTCCATTCCTAATTTTCTCTTTGCTCTCATGGTGGTGCCGACTGCTAAAGCCGCAGTTCGTTCACCTAATGTTGCGTCAGATGATTTAAAGCGTTCCCAAGCTTTTTTTTCTAAAATTTTATCTGCTTTGTGTCTACTTTCTAAATCTGTGTAGTATCTGTAACAGATATCATGAAGCTTGCACTGAGCATCAATTGATTAATTCCGGGGTCACCGCGTGCGAGTCGTTTCTGTAACTTTGTACCAGGACCACAATAGTGGTAGCCAGTTAAATGCAATTAAACGGGAAGTTTATTGATTACGAAGGAAAGCAAAGGAACGTAAATGTGAACCATGGTTGAACACATTTTTTGATACAAGTGAAAAAAGTGTCCCTTGTAATTAATACACAAGTTTGTTATTCTCTAAAACATTCGTAATGTAATACAAAAAATATTGCCGATAACCTTTTGGAATTATCAGACTATAAAGTAAAAAAGTAAAAAAAAAACGTAAATCATCAAAAAAGGAAAGTTTCTGCACACTTTGCACAGATTTGTTACATTATACTGATTATCACGTATTTTGTGTGTAAGAAGTCCCAATATCATGCGTTAGATGAAAACTGCAGTAGCAAGGTTATGTAACTTAAGGCGCAGTAAGTGACGTCACACCAACCAGCGACGTGAGCGAGCACTTAAGCCTTGCCCCTACCGAACGTGTGCGGTTCGAAGACCAATGGGAGAAGAGGGCGTGGCTCCTTCTGCCGGAAGGAGCAATGACGTTAAGCCAATGGGATGCGAGGGTGGGCCCCGCCCCTTGTTGGGTTCAGGAAGGAGGATAGCCAATTAGCTGGCCAATTAGAGACGTGACGGAATTCTTCAGCGGCCTCTGGAGTCTTCCGGTAGTATTTGATGACTTATTTGGAAGTCTTGTGTGGCTTCCGGTAGGTTCTTCGAGGGAGTGGCTGTCTTCAGCCGCTTCTAATGGCTGCTTTAGAGGTCTTCTGGGAATTCTGGTGTGTTGGTTTCCGGCGTCGCGTTGTTGAGATGTCGCAATCTGCGGAGTCTTGCAGACATCTTCTTTATTGCTGTTGAAGAGGAACTTCCGATTGCAGTATAAAGTTTGAAAAAAATGTTTGCACCGGGATTCGAACTCGAATATGTGCAAATGCATATAAACCACTGCACTATTTCGGCTTTAGATAAGGAAATATAAAAAGTGTGATATAAACATAAATATTTAAGCTGACGTCACAATGAATAAAGAGTGGATTTTCAATTTTGGCGCATCTAGAAAAAATAATTGCTAATGTGTATTATATGTAATTACATTTTACGATTAAAATACTAGTTACAGTGTTTTAAAGTAATAAAGTAGAAAAGGGGATTTGCATTTTCCAATAAACATTAAAGTTACATTGAAAAAATTTCAATACATTCTAAAATAATTAATACAAGAAGCAATGCATTTACTGATAAATATTTAATACATGTTAATTAAATATACTAAGAATAAGTACAGCAATCAGTTAAATCATCATATGCTTTAATTAATGTAATCCCATGAATTTAATAATAAATATAAACTCTAAAGAAGCAAATTTTGTCATTTAATAACATCCTGTAAGTGCACCAGCTATGGTCGATGAAAGAGTGTGAACGCATTCGGAGGAAAAAGGAAAGCAATTTACGCGCGGCCGTTTTATACTTATTTTTCCTATTTTAATAGAAACCGTACATTTTACAATTAAAATACAGATTTTATTATTGTTTTGAAGTAATAAAATAGTAGAAAATATTGTTGGTAAATATGTAATACAAGTAAAGTAGTAAATTAGAAAAAGACTTTAGTGTTATGGCTTACAATTAAAACTATTTGCAATTTCAAATAAATCATAAAAATTATATTAATATAAACATCTAATTACATTTTCTGACTTATATTAAACATAAATATTTAAGCCGGCGTCACAATGAATAAAGAGCAGCTTTTTATTTTTTGGCTGAAGTGTTGTCGGTGTTAGAGAGAGAGAGAGAGAGAGAGAAAGAGAGAGAAAACATTCGAGAAGCAACATCCGGCGCGTATTTATAAATAGAATCGCTTGCTAAAATTGAATAAATACGTAATTACATTTTAAAATAATGCATTTGATAATAAATAGAAAATAATGTTGTTCATAAATAGCTAATACTAATAAAGTAATAAATTAGAAAAAGACTTTGATGTTATGCATTACAATTAAGACTATTTGTATTTGTAAATAAATCATGTTTAAAAAATATATTGAAAGTTCGCAATATGCAATTATATTTTCACCACTTAGAATTCGCAGGTTTTTGCAGGCTATCTAGGAACTATAGACATATACTCAAAGTATTAGTAAAGTTAATAAATATGCATTCTGTGTAATAAAATCCTTAAAGAATGTATTTATTCCAATGTTAAAAGATATTACAATGTATGAAAATAATTGATATCAAGGTTATCAAAAAAGGAAATAGATATTTATCAGCTGTATACCACAGACGCATCCGGATTTAGTGTAATTTCTTATCAGCGCTATTCAACATTTATATTAATAATTTAATACTCCATACGCAATAAACAATTACAGCAGATAACAATTTTATATCCAGATGTACATTTCTTAGTACAACCAGCAACATCCGGCTCGTGACGTATATAAGAACAATTTAACATATTCTTTATCAGTCGTTATCACGCTTTGCTCAGGTAAGCTTCAATATTACATTTAAAAAATAATAATTAAATAAGAGTATTAATAAATTTCAGGTTTCCTAAGCATTATAATACTTTTACTTGCTGTGTATTTACTGCTGCAGTTCGTTCAACGGATATACTCAGTATGTTTTATTCATTTTACTTTTACTTTTATAAATGAATTTTCTGGATTTAAATGACCTACAAAAGTGCTCACCGTTTAACTGCTATTATAAGTACTTGCACCGCTTCCGGTAAGATATATTTATATTTGAAGCATTAATTATATCTATAAATTACAGGTCCGATAAATTCAATCCGATTATGCTACTTCCTGTCGTAGTTCGTTCGCAAGGTATTAAAGGTAGAATGTCTACCATTTCTACTGGGTAGAATGTCTACCATTTCTACTAATCCATTTTAATTTTCTATTTTTAGAAATGACTTTATTTGAGAAAATTTATTCATCCCTAGAAATGATTGAACATTTTTACAAGCATGTCAATAATCATTATGAGAATAAAATCTCCAAAAAAACCAACATTATTGACGCAAATTTAAGGCTGGTTAAAACGTGCGTTGCTGACTCATCATTGAGTATCGGCAATAAAAGATATCTAGCGAGCGTTACAGGGAAATTGAACCGGTACAGGACAGCAGGGTCCCTCGGAACCAAGGGTACAGTCGAGTGGAGGGATTTGACTACAAACTTTAAATCCAGGGTGAGCACTGGTGTTATAATTAATTTAGGGGATAGGACATTAGGGACATATTTTTACGATAGTTTTAAGTTATTTCCAATTAGTATTAGGAAAATTTTTAGCATTTATAATATTTTAAAAGTTAACTTGCAGAATTCGTTAAACAATCTTTAAATAATGATGATGATAATTTAATGTAAAGGGAATTTAGTTTTAAGACCAAAAATTTTAATATTTTAGGATCTAACCTAGAATATGACAATCTAAAACATTTATTCAATAGTAATGTAGTAGGTTACTTAATGGAGCGATTGGGTTCAATTTGAAGAACAGGATAGTGGTTGAGCTATATCAAAAATATCTCGTTAACTGTAAACACGAATAGTATAACTCTAATAAGGGCGTCGTCCTTTATTCCTTTACCCCTAGAAATAAAAAATAAGAAATACGCCATTAACTTAAAAAACAATGATGAAGCCTGTTTCGGGTGGACTTTAGCCTCGGCTCTCTTTCCTGCTCCTCCCGACTCATCGTGTATCATCCTATCCCTACTATGCCGAAATCTTAAATTTTGAACATATACAGTTGCCCATGACTTGAACCAAATCTCTAAATTTTTAAAACAAAATCCTATTTATCCGTAAACGTGTATGACCTTATTAGAAAAGATGTAGTTAAATATAACGCAGTACCTGTCTATTTATGTGAAGATAAAAAACAACAGCATGTTAATTTATTAATGATTCAGCAGAATTATGAAATTGAAAGCGAAATAGATGATGACGTTTCGAGACTTGGAACAACTAAAGATGATGATGACCTCGTTAAATTTCATTTCTGCTGGATCAAAAATTTATCAGGATTAGTGCATTCACAGTTAACGAAGAACCGCTGTAAATTATATCTATGCGATAGATACCTCCACTATTCTAGTTCCCAAATTAAGCTAACTAATCACGAGTTAGATTGTAAGTTAAATAATAAATGTAGGATAGAGATGCCAAAGCCAGGTTCGAATGTGTACTTAAAGTATTATGAGTTCAAGCAGACTGCGCCATTTATTTTATATTGCGACTTGGAATGTTTAGTGCAGGCCTTTAAAGATGACGAAATGCGGAATACCGTTAAGTATAAGAAACATAACGAATGCAGCATCGCATATTATCTCCACTGCACGTTTAACGATTCCGTATCAAAATTTCGGTTGCGGAGGGTGAGGAGTGCATTAATTATTTTTAGTAACGATCTGCTAGATATTGATAGTAGTCTGCAGTAGTATTTTGAAAACCTATGGAAACGTTAAGCGACATTAAAATGCTGGAGTATAATGCATTCACCCACTGTCACCTTTGCAAATATCCCTTTTTAGATAATGACATTAAAGTAAGAGATCATTGTCATTTCACCGGTCAATTTAGAGGTAGTGATCATCAAGCATGCAACATCCGGTATAAGGCCCCCCAGTTTTTTCTATAATTTTTCCGGTTATGAATTACACTTCCTGATAAAAGTTAATTCCCAAGCCATCCCCGATCACATTTCATTATTACCTAAAACTATAGAACGCTACATTTCATTCCACAGTTAAGTCTCGATTTGTAGATTCATGAACAAGTCCCTAGATAAATTATCCTCCTATTAATTAACGATTTCAAAATTTTGTGCAGCACGCTAAGTTATTTGAATGATGAGCAGCTGCAGTTATTAACTAAAAAAGGGGTGTATCCGTATGACGTAGACTAAATTTAATAAAACTTGTCTTCCGCATAAAGATAAATTTTACAGCAAGTTCAGGCAATCACATATCACAAATAATGATTATGAGCGTGTTCAGAACGTTTAACAAAAGTGTCAAATTCAAAATTTAGGTCAATATAGCCATGTTTATTTGACATGTGATGTGCTTCTACTTGCTGACGTATTCATAAGTTTCAGAAATAAGTGCATAACAACGCATTCTTTTACACCGTTCCCGTATACACCTGCAGTATTTTAAATTCCAATAAAGCTAGACTGGAGCTGCTCAACGATGTTGATATGTTATTGTTCGTGGAAAAGGGTATAAGAGGAGGGATAACCCTATACTGTACTAAATATAGCAAAGCTAATAAGTACATGGCTGAATACGATACCAGCAAACCATCCTCTTATATCCTTTACACAGATATGGTTTATTTGTATAGATGGACTCAAAGTCAATGTTTGCCGCGTAAAGTCGCTCTTAACAATCGTGAGGTATTTGCCGCCTAATGGTATCGATCCACTACCTTGGGGACATTGCAATATCCCCGCTACTATGAATTTAGGTTAAGAAATCAGTTATTATTACTATTGTTATTACATCGTAGATTAAGAAATTATTTATTACTATTACCAGCTATTATTATTGCTATTACCATCATCATCATCATTATTGCTATTATGTTATAGGCTAAGAAATTTATTATTATATCAGAAGTTATTTATCATGTATGAAATTATCCATATGTTATATAACAAATTATTTATTGCATAATTTATCCATACCAAGCCATCGAACATATACCTGGTTCCCCTTGCGCCGTAACACCTCAACGAGAAATGTATCCGGATGAGCTGTAGTTCTTCAGCGTAAAATTGACCTAGTATCAGTTTAGCTTGGAGATCCTCCAGTAATTATGTAACTAGATTACCAACCTTCACCTTAGGAATCTTCAACAGTTCGGTGGAAAATTAGGAGTGTAGCCCATTACAAACATTAATTTATATTTAGAAATCCGAACGTAATCACCAATTTTAAATTTTGCTGTCCCCATTACCTTAACATTATCAAACATCGGTAAATATGTTGATGCATATTTAGGCCTTATTCTAATCGTGGAATGCACTTTATTATTATATTCAGATGTAACTTCCTGCAACACTTGTATTTACCTATAAAGCTAAGTCGTCCGTATAAAGCATTCTTCAACGTTCTTATCACCCTTTCAATAATAGCTGTATTTTTAACACTATATGTTGAGTAATGATGTATTGCATAACTCTTCATTAACCCTTCAAAATGTTTATTATAGAATTCACGTCCTCAATCCGATTGCAAGTTATCCGGAGCTCTACCCTCCTAAATAGAAGTCATCACTCGACAAACTTCGTCGGAATTTTTCGACTTTAGAGGGCGCGTCCATAGATATTCAGAATAGTAGTGTATCACTGTTAGAATATACGTATAATTGCCATTCTCTTTAGCATACGGAATAAATTCGGCTAAATCCGTTGCCAGAGATCTTCCCGATGCTTCATTGACGACGGTTCGTTTCCTCACGAAATTCTTCCGCGCAGGTTTATGCAATTCTTCGACAACCGAAGCTTTAAAGACATTACTATTAGTGTAACTTATTCTCAATGTTACAAATATCCCTGCTGGATTAATTTATTAATATTGAACTGTTAATAATTATCAGTACATCCATGTTGATGAAACAAATTTTGGAAGTTTTAATGCTAATACAAGAATTATCAGAGGTAGAATTCAACAACTAAACTTGTCTGTTTGGAAAGTTTGGACCGTTCTTAAAATGCGAAAAGATCCTTTCCATTACACATCAGTACAGGCTTTGAAGACAGATCTACAGAGGTTGAATTCTTGTCGATTTCTTTAAACGCAGACATCAGATGGACTCTTTTTGAAAAGTATACTGTGGACAGTCTAATTTACAAGAGAGAATTACTAATTTATAATTTTCATTTCTGGGCAAACAGTCATGAAAATCCCACATGAAAAAACCATCACGGTTTCAGTACAAATTTAGTGTGAACGTTTGGGCAATTATTGGCAAAACATTAGTTGGACCTTTAATGTTTAAATGGTCATTTTTATTTTAAGGTAATCATCGATATTTTGGATGTTCCACTAAATGTAAGGATACAATTGTGTCAAAGCGACGGATGGACAATACCATTAACAGTAAGGAATTTTGGAACAGAATTTCCCTAATCGTTGAGAAATGGTCCAATATTATATTTAGGTCTGATAATTTATTGTTTAAGAGCAAAACAATTAGTTTACAAAGTCGAAATTAATCAGGAACATGTAATAAATTTTCATTCAAATAAGAGAGATTAATTTAAGTATTAACGAGGAAATAAGAAAACGGGCTCGAAATTGTATTCGAAACGGTGGATCTGATTTGAACACCAATAATATACAATGTTTTAATAAATGGACATTTTCTAACTATCTAAACTTAATGAAGCTGTTTACGTTTGGCGAATGCGCCTAAATTACATTCAATTTTTCCAATTGTAAAATTTTTTCTAAATCTATTCATGCTATCTTGACCATTGCCCAAGCAAGTTTTACTGAAATTGGAAAAAATTAACGAAATTTTAGACTAAATGTTTATTTAGTGATTGCTTTTACAAATTAAAACTTTCATGTGTAAGAATTCTAGGCAGAACCAAAGATATTTATTTTCTGATAAAGAATATGAACAATCACTTCATAAAATAGAAAAACTTAGTATAAGTTTGCGATAAATGTTACTCTCGTACATGATATTTGCAGAAAAGGTAAAATCAAGAAATATTGAAGTGGAATTATCTCAAAAACATTACTTGGTATATGTATGTTTATATTGACCCAATCACATCTATCATTTAAATATTTGCATCGATGTACCAAACATACATATATATATATATATATATATATATATATATATATATATATATATATATATATATATATATATATAAAACAACTAAATTATGGAATAAATTCAATAATTCTTAAATCAGCAACTTCAGAGAAAAATCCCGATACCCGTCGATTTTATTTTAGACGCGTTGTTCAGGTTATTAATTTATTTTGAAGTTACCTATGTGCGTGATGACGTCATTGATGATTTTCTTTAATGGAAAAGGTGTTGCAATGGAACTTTTGAGAGATCTTTTAATTAATCAGTCGTAGCAATAGTTTTGAGTATTTGCGTTACGTATACAGGGGTGATTCAAGATTATTGTTGTTCTATAAAATACAAGCGAACTAAAAAGACAACTATTCCAAATTTGGTATGTAGACATAATAGGTCATGATCTATCTTTTAAAACTATTTTCAAAAGTGCAACGTTGCCACTTCTACCAGAAACCCAAGGCAACTTTGAAAATTCAAATTGAATACCTGTATGTTTTTCGGATTCTGCATAACATTCTAAGCAACTTTTGTTAATATTTCCCTATACCCGTCTCTAAGCGTTACATAAATGACCTCTAAAATAAAATAATAATCTGACCAACCGCACACTTAAAAATAAAAATCGATTGGTTTCGGAATTTTTTCTGATTTTATTTGGTTTGAAATATCTGTCATAATAATCTTTGGAAAAAAAACTGATTCACTTCATATGTCGAGCAGTTTAATATCAATTATGATTGGATCTGGAGATAGAACCGGAACGCAACTACAAGTATGTAACTTATCTAATACAAAATATCCTAACAAACCTATCAGACAATCGACAATTAGCAAAATTGAAAAAAAAATAGGGTTACGTTAAACACATTGCAAACACTTATCATTTACAAATAAACGAAAATGTAAAATTAAATTAATTCACATAGGTAAGAGTTCTAGTATTTAAGACACAAAACTTCAGTACTTAATGGTATTACATTGTAGGTATTTGTACTAAGTGAATAACTGATAATTAATTAATAGTAATGGCACCATTAAGTGAACACAACGAATTGAAGTATTAATTATGATTGGATGTGGAGATAAAACCAGAACGCAATACAAGTATGTAAATTGTTTAATACAAAATATCCTGATACACATATCGGACAATCAACATTGTAAAATTGAGAGAAAATTTAAAAACTGGTCGTCCAAATGAACGAAAATGTAAAACTTGATGTGTTGTTAAGTTAGAAAAATCTTATAGTAGTTCAGAGCAATTGCAGCTGATAAAGGCATTTCTAAAGGTCGGTGTTACGTGTACCAAGGAGACACCATCCAATAAAATACAGAATGTGCAGGAACTTAATGAAGATGATCCGGATCGAATGCAGTTTTGTGAAGTCATGCAAGACTTATATGTAACCAAAGTTCTTATCAAATTCTTTTTTCGGATGAAGCTACATTTTCCTTAAATGGTACAGTGAATCGACAAAACTAGATATTGGAGTAGAATTCTCACTGGATGAATGAGTTACACTAGTATCCTCAAAAGTGAAAATCTGGACAGGGATAGAGAATAGAATCATTGGTCCTTTTCTTCGATGAAACTCTTACAGGGCAACGATATCTGGATTCTTACAATATGAACTTATACCTTCCATTGCAGTAATTTTCCCAAATGAAAATGATCCTGATTTACCAAATGATTATATACGGTTTCAAGATGGTGCACCTCCTCACTGATGTCCTGTTCAAATTTTTGAAACATACAATGGACTGGTAGACGAGGATCTATGAAGATCTCAGATCTTTATACCTCTTGATTTTTTTTCTATGGGGCTATTTAAAATCTAAAGTATACGTCGAGAAACCAAAATCTGGAAGATTTGAAAATTAGATTAAAATGCGTAAGATTAGTCACAAATGATACAATGTTCAAGAATCTTGTGGTCATCAGTTCAATTACTACCAAGAAGTAGGAGTGGCAATTTGAACATTTAAATTGTTACAAACAATTCTACAATGTTAAACAATTTTTCTCTGCTTTTTGTTAATAGTAGATACTTACTTACCTAGTGAATTAATTTAATTTTACATTTTCGTTTATTTTAAATGATAATGTTTACAATGTGTTTAACGTAAGCCTATTTTTTTCAATTTGCTAATTGTCGATTGATAGGTTTGTTAGGATATTTTGTATTAGATAAGTTACATACTTGTAGTTGCGTTCAGTTCTATCTGATCAATCATAATTGATACTAAACTGCTCGACATATGAAGTGAATCAGTTTTTCCAAAGATTATTATGACAGAACTTTCAAACCAAATAAAATCAGAAAAAAATTCGAAACCAGTCGATTTTATTTTTAAGTGTGCGGTTGGTCAGATTTTTTATTTATTTTAGAGATTTATGTAACGCTTAGAGACGGGTATAGGAAATATTAACAAAAGTTGCTTAGAATTTTATGCAGAATCCGAAAATGCAATAACATACAGGGTATTCAATTTGAATTTTCAAAGTTGCCTTGGGTTTCTGGTAGAACGTTGCACTTTTAATAGTTTTAAAGATAGATCATGACCTATTATCTTACCAAATTTGGAATAGTTGTCTTTTTAGTTCGCTTGTATTTTATAGAACAACAATAATCTTGAATCACCCTGTATACGTAACGCAAATACTCAAAACTATTGCTACGACTGATTAGATAATTAAAGATCTCTCAAAAGTTCCATTGCAACACCTCCTTTCCATTAAAGAAAATCATCAATGACGTTATCACGCTTACATAGGCACCTCAAAAATAAATTAATAACCTGAACAAGCGCGTCTAAAAATAAAAATCGATGATTTTCTCTGAAGTTGCCGATTTAATTATTGATTTATTCCATAATTTAGTCACATATATATATATATATATATATATATATATATATATATATATATATATATATATATATATATATATATGAGAGGGTGTCTTGCTGGAAGACAGAGCTACCACGTGTAGTAGAGGTCAAAATAAGTCGATTGGGCCCAATTTATCTATATACCAAATGTACCGTTTGCCCATGAGAAGAGTCAAAGTTTATAAAAAAACACATTTTGTACGCTGTTCAGAAAAACAACTTGAATGAAACTTGACAAAAGTGCATTTTAGAGATTTTCTCCTTTCGGTAATCAAAAGAAACCAAAAGAAATTGTGGAAGGGTTAAAACCACCCTTAATGATATTTTCAGAACTTTTAGGGTGGTATACCTCAATTTTTAACAGAAGACTGATTTTATTCTTGTAAAAATTTCGTACTCCGCATAGTTTCGAAGCAAAAAAATGTTTTCTTAAATACTGCTAATATATATTTCTAGTACAACTTTAATAAAATTGTAACACAAAGTTTAGTTTGCAGTAGATACAAAAACAACACAAGTCGTGATTTTGGCAGGAAACAAATTCATAATCATTCCAGTTTGTTGTTGACTGTAAATGTTCCAAGAATTACTCCAATTTTGTTATTATCGCGAGTACCATTGCTTACTATTTAATGATTGTTATCTTAACTGCTATTAAATATGGATTTCTCTGTTAATGAGCAGACCGACATGATCTTAGTTCTTGGATTCTGTCAAGGCAAGAGAGGTATCCGAACTGGAGAATTCCGAATTAAAACTTTTTGCCGAATCGAGAAACGTCTTCGAGAAACAGGGAAATTGGAACCAGTCAGAATTAACGCTGGAAGACCCCGAGTCCGAAGACCCAATGCGGAACAAGTTGTTCTTGAAATATTCGCCGACAATCATGAGACCAGTACCAGATCTGTGCAACGACAAAAGGAATTCCAAAAAGCACTGTAAGTTGGATCTGCAGAGAACAATTAATTCATCCATTTCACATACAGCCAGTGACCAGTTACGTTTAATTTTCTTGTTAGAGCGCAAACGTCGAACAGATTTCACACTGACATCTTGTTTACTGATGAGTCTTGTTTTACGTCGTGGCATGACAAACCTGCACAATGAGCACATTTATGCTGATGAAAACCCACATGCTAAAGATAGACACTATCAACGAGAATTTAAAATTAATATTTGATTGGATTTATCGGCAATTTCTTGCTTGGGCCGATCCAATTGCCAGATCGTCTAAATGGTACCAGTTACCTTCGCTTCCTTCAAGAAATTGTGCCAGATTTATTAGACGACTTGGCCCTTAACCTTCATCGAAACATGTTCTTCAAAGACGGTACACCTCATTTTTACGTGCAGTAAGAGAATATCTAAACGAACAATTTCCTGGTAGATGGATTGGTAGACAAGAGACATATTCAATGGCCTTCGGTCTCAGATTTAATCCTGAGACTTGTTTATCTGGGGAGTGTTAAAAACAAAGTGTACGAGGTTCAAATTACTTGAACAGCTGTGGAACAGAATCCAAAAGTAAACTACGAGAAAACGACGATGTCAGAAGGTGAATTAATTTTACGTCGAATTGACTTTTTCATTGATGAAGATGGCCGTCATATTGAACATTTATTATAAAAAACGTTTTGCCTTTGTTTCACTGCCAACTAAATTTTGTATAACAATTTTATTAAACTTGTACTATGTCAGCAGTATTTATATTCGAAATTTTGCAAGAGTAACAAAATGAAGATAATTAATCAGTCTTCTAATAAAATTGAGAAGATTACCACATCTAAAAAGTTCTGAAAAAATATCAGCGGACTGGGTTTTAACCTCTACAATTTCTTTTAGGTTTCTTTGATTACCGAAAGGAGTAGTCCATTAAAATTCACTTTTGTCAAATTTTATTCAATTTGTTTCATTCATTTCTGAACAGCGTACAAAATGTGTTTTTTATATGAAACTTTGAACTCTTCTCACGGGAAACGGTACATTTGTATATAAATAAATTAGGTTAATAGACTTATTTTGACTTCTACTAGATAATTAACTCAACAATTTTGGGACCTAAATTATTTCTTAGTGACCAAAAGAAATTCTGTGATGCATAATAGTTGGTCAGATTTGCGTAGAACCTTCAAAATCTTTTTATACAAATTTCGCTGTCACATGATTTCAATGTTAATTTTCGCACCATGAATGTGAAAAAAATTGGGTTAAATCTTGCCTAAAATCTATATTCTTGTACACCAATTTCGCTAGGTAGCTGACAAATTTATTGTCTTTTAATTAGTACTATTTCATTTAGAATTGTTTAGAGCATGTACACAATTGCTACATTATTGGTTATAATTACTTAAACAGTGAATTATGAAATAAAGATTGATTGTAATACCCACAAAATTTAGAAGTAGTGTTAAATATACTGCATTTTGTACTTTTAAATCAGCAATTATGTGATAATTAACCAAAACTTCCATTCAATATAAGTCGTACACCCTTCACTATTGAATTATCCTGTATAGCACTTTTTCTTAAAAAAAAGCATTTCAAGCAAACAAAATTGACTACACAGCGATTTTTGGACACCAGCGTTTTGCTATGCACGAGGTTGAGAAATTTCTTTACCATAACTCTGTACGAAAGAAAAAAGTGTTTTGATTATTTTTGTGACCGCCAAATCTCAGTGTAAGGTAATTTTAGCATTACACGCAAATACGCTTCAGGCGATTTTTATAGCCGTAATATCCCAACCACTTCTGCTAACCATATATTCAAAATTTTAATGTACTTAACAGTAATAAATATAAAACGTAAATAAATAATTTAAAGTGTTTGTAATATGTAGAAATTATCCTACACAAAATAATCATGACCTTTGGCTGAGTAACTGTATAAATAAAAACAACCATAATTTTGTTGTTTATCGCGTTACATAATGTTGAAAAGTAGTGTTACTGTTTATTTTTTGGCCATGATATGGTCAACAGACTCTGCTAGAATTTTAGGTGTTTATCATTTTCCATCTTACAGTCATTATCAGTTAGGTATACAATTTTTAAAGAATTAGCTAAAAGAGGCCACGACAGTTATATCGCCGTTCGAAGATAAAGCACCTATAAAAAATTTTGAACAGGTTATAGTTAACGGAGTTCTTAAACCAGTCACAGGTAAGTAACTATTTTGCCTTAGGGTCCTTTTTATTTCTCACGATTTCCATAGAACTAAAACAAAACTTGTTCGATTTTGGTCAGTATAATATTATGAAACAAATAATGTGGATGGATACAATGGGAATAAATTTTACTGAATTAGCATTAAACTCTTCAAACGTTCAACAGTTTCTCAAAAGGAAAACCATTTTCGACCTCGTTATTATTCATCATTTTATGAGCGATGCATTAAACGGTTTTTGCTATCACTTTAAAGCGCCTTGCATTTCTATAAGCTCATTTGCAACTCCTAATCTGTTCAGTAATAAAGTAGGCTTATCAGTTCCACCTTCTTATGTGTCTCAACTTTTTATGAGTTATTCAAGCAAAATGAATTACTGGCAACGGTTCCATAACGCGATAGTTTACATGTTGACTGCATTTTCGGAACATTTTTATCATTACCCTTCCCAAACTCGCCTATTGCAAAAATATTTTCCGGAAGCACCCCATTTAGATGAACTGTACTATAACGTATCCTTAATATTATATAATGATCACATTAGTATTGGTGACGTAACACAGTTATTACCTAATACAATTGACATAGCGGGATATCATGTCAAGCCGCCAAAAAGTCTTCCAGATGATCTGAAAAAATATTTAGATAATGCAACTGATGGCGTGATCTACTTTAGCATGGGATCAAATTTGAAAAGCAAAGACATATCTATAGACAAAGTAAATGCGCTTTTAAATGTATTTTCAAAGTTAAAACAAAAGGTGCTATTGAAATGGGAGGACGAATTTCTACCAAATAAACCAGATAATGTATTAATTCGTTCTTGGTTTCCACAACAATTTAGGTAAACTGCACATTTAAACGGTTATGTTTTAAAAATGTGGAGTACTATATTCAAATCATAATGTTGTTTTGTTCATAACTCATGGAGGTTTGCTTAGTACAATTGAAGCAGTGTATCACGGGAAGCCAATTTTAGGACTTCCAGTATACGCAGATCAGGGTAACAACGCAGAAAGAGCTCAGACATACGGCTATGGCAGATACATTCCTTTTGCGGAATTAAACGAGAACAATTTCCGCAAAGAGTTGCATGAAGTTTTATTCAATTCAAAGTAAGTAAAATTGATTAAGTGTATAGACATTTTGTTTTGATTTTAGATACGCTATTAATTCTAAAATAAGGTCAAACATTATGCGTATTTAACCGTTAGCTCCTTAAATAAAGCTATATTTTGATCGAAATTACGTATTACGACACAAAAACCACATCTTAAATCGTCTGCTGTATATTTAACCTGGTATCAGTATTTCTTACTAGATGTTATATTTATTTATTGCTGCGTACTTATCCTTATTTCTTATCAAGTGCATAGTATTTAATATTTTCAAAAGATAAATGTAACAAAATAAAAATAAAACTAAAATAAATTGAAGCAGATATGCTTTTACATTGTAATCTAAAATTTTAGTTAATACAGCGTTATTGTATATGAAAAGACTCTAATACTAATGATGCAAACCTTTGAATATATAATCGCTTAAAATATACCAAGGTATCTTTTGCCAGTAAAATTTTATTTTGATATAACACGTAAAACTAAAATCGAGCAATGCGATTTGTTAGTAATGTTACCCAATAGCAACAACAAAAAAAATTTTACCTAAATACATGTATTCGATAAAACGATTTCCCAAATAATGCTTAATAGAGAAAGTTTTGAAAGTGACAAAATAGAATTTGTCACTATAACCATAATGTGATTCGTCGATATTTGAAATTTTCGAAAAAGTTATTGATTCAGTGTGAATCGGGAAAATAGTCAAATAGACTGTGATCCACTAGTTTCGATGCAACCAACATAGCACAGTTGACATACAGGTTGTAATATTTCAACAAAATGTAACAATTTCTAATAATATTTTACAGTGTATATCAAAATCTGTAAACGTCATAATTAATATTTAGTGAATACAGAATAGTGACCGATATAAATAAATTGTTGGGCTTTCTTGTTAATGACAATTCATTATTGAATAAATAAATATAATTTCAGTTTGCTGTTTGTTGGAAGTAAATACTAAATGTTAAAGTTTCGAATGTTTCGAAAACATGTATTAATTTCGTAGTATACAAAATGACTTGACTCATGTCTTTTGGAACATCTAACGTTTACCTTAACATGATATTGCCGAGACGGAAACTTCGATTTGCAAAAGGAACCTTAAGTGCTCGTAAAAACAGGTTTTACTGAATAAAATTCTTAAGCAGGATAGTATATTAAGAAACAAAGATACGTAGAAATTTTTAACTCAGTTAGTTTCAAAACTATCTTCAAAATTCCCTTTTTTCTAACGAGTTTCTTATACCATTTTGTGATGTGGAAATGTTGATTTACATTCAAGAAAATATTGCTTGTCATTAATATATTTTGATAATAGTGCGTATTAAAATCAAAACTTCTATTTTTCTTATCCTATACTTAACTTATGATAATATTATAAATGATAAACATACAATTGATCATATTTCAATGCATTATGTAATACATCACAGAAAATGTTCACGTTCTGAAAATATATTTTTTTTTTTTTTTTTTTATTTTTTTTTTTTTTTTTTTTTTTTTTATTTTTTTTTTTTTTTTTTTCTTTTTTTTTTTTTTTTTTTTTTTTTTTTTTTTTTTTTTTTTTTTTTTTTTTTATTTTTTTATTTTTTTTTTTTTTTTTTTTTTTTTTTTTTATTTTTTTTTTTTTTTTTTTTTTTTTTTTTTCTTTTTTTTTTTTTTTTTTTTTTTTTTTATTTTTTTTTTTTTTATTTTTTTTTTTTTTTTTTTCTTTTTTCTTTTTTTTTTTTTTTTTTTTTTTTTTTTTTTTTTTTTTTTTTTTTTTTTTTTTTTTTTTATTTTTTTTATTTTTTTTTTTTTCTTTTTTTTTTTTTTTTTTTTTTTCTTTTTTTTTTCTTTTTGTTTTTTTTTTTTTTTTTTCTTTTTTTTTTTTTTTTTTTTTTTTTTTTTTTTTTTTTTTTTCATTTTTTTTTTTTTTTTTTTTTTTTTTTTTTTTTTTTTTTTTTTTTTTTTTTTTTTTTCTTATTTTATTTTTAAAATTAATTGTTTAAATTAATATCTGGAATTTAATTATCTGTATACTATAAAATGTATTTATTACAATAAATAAGTGTATAGTTATTAAACAGTATATTTGATTAATTTGTATTTTGGATAAAGATGAATTTGTTAAAAAAATGGTATTTTATAAGAATCTGATAAGAGTAGCTCTCAAAATCTATAGATTTTAAATGGACACAGACTTAAACAAGAAAATTATAAAAGTAGACAAATTATGTAGTTGGAACATTTAATTATGAAATTACAGAGATTATAGAACATTTTATTTTCAAACATAACTGGTTAAAATGAAAATATCTTATTACAAATTTATACAAAGATGATTTACAGCACAAATCAAATATATAAAAAGTTAAAGGAACAATTTTCGAAATGATTGATAAACAATCGGAGTATAATGAGAATCAATATAAAAAAAATAGATCTCAGATGTTTGAAAAATTAACATGATCAATATTTGTACTGAATAACACAAACATAAATTTAAGGATTTCTGTAGATACATGGAAATGTTTCAATTGGATTGTATTTTAAAGTTAATATTTACTTTTATACATGTATCAATCAATGTAATAAAATCTGAACATACGCAAAAAAAAAAAGGAAAAAAAGGAAAAAAGGGAGAAAAAAAAAGGGAGAGGGAGAGAGGAGAGGGAAGAAAGAGGAAAAGAGGAAAAAAAGAAAAAAAAATATTAAAAAAAAAAAAAAAAAAAAAAAAAAAAAAAAAAAAATAAATGGAAATATTTTAATTCATTTAAAGATTGAAATTTTAATTTATTTTGTAATTACATCAAATAGTTTTTTAAATACAGCTTTATGTATAACAATTATTCCAAAAACATACAACATAACAAAGAAACTATTTTTAGATAATTTAATATTTTATTTAATGAATAATAAAAGTTATAAATACTATCTTATCATTGATCTATTTTTATTTTACAACAAATAAAAATTATAAAAGATAGATATATAATATTTTTAATGACATAACTTACTTCTTAATATTCATTTATATCAAAATAATAAAGTGTGTTTTGGCTTTGCATTGAAATATGAATAAATACACAATGATAGAATTTTAAGACTGTTAATTGTATTAACAATTAATGCGTTATAAAGATACAATATTTATGTATGAAAAAGTCACTAAAAAACATGGAACACGTTATATTATTTTTAGAAATAATGAAACAAGAAATTAATACATTATCTGGTTTGTTTGAAAGATCATTTTTGTTACACTTCCACAAAACTTTTTGTTTTAATTTTGAAAGTACCTTCAAGATGATGTTTTTAGTGGATACTGGAAAACTATTTTGAAATTATCATACTGTAAATAATTTATTAGATCTAAATATTGTTGTATCTTCATGCTTTAGTATTAAGATAACTATATCAATATTTTCAACAAATATCACAACATAAATTGACCATTAACAAAATTAAAGTTATAATACAAATCGTTTATGCCCCAAATGTTTAAAAGACGATTTTGATTCATACGATAAAGTATAAAATCACAAGTATACCAAATTTATAGATTTTTCTAGTTCATTTTGCTCGATAATTTAATTAACACGATAAGCGAAATGCCTACTATCATTAAACCTAGATTAATCATTGATACAACTTTTGTATAAAACATACAATTCATTAAATGATGAATATATAAATCGAACTTATTGTTTTGAAAATTTTTACGTGTATTTTTAAATATTTCAAAATAATTATTCCTTATCCATATATATTATCAATAAATATAGTTTGATCAAACAAAGCGTCCTTCAGATCTACAAGTTATTTAGGTAAATGTTTTATTATACATTAAATATGATATACGTATTGGTAAACATAATGTTTCATTTACTGATGTCATTATTAATTTTAATAATCTTTATAAAAATAACTGTATGTCGTGATTTCTAGCTAATTCCTTGAAAAAGTCGATATGAATACATAAATGGAAAGACATAAAATTAGCAATCTATCTGATAAAACAAATTAAAAAAATGTAAAACGATGTATTCATGATTCACAGACTCGCAATCTAACATATATTGTTTGGTGTTCGGCTTCAAATATTCATTTTTCCTTTTATTTATAAATTAATAATAAAATGTTGATTAGTTCTCCAAAAAAAATTTTAAAGTTGTGATAATAAGTAACTTCTTTTCTACTCTAGTGGTTCGATCTTTATTCTGTCACATAATCTGTGCTAGTTTGTTTTAAAATGTTTTCTAGCACTAAAAGATTGTATTGTTGCTACGGTGCATTTGAATTTACTTATGTATCAAAATGTAAATTTTCACTATTATTACACATAATAAAATATACCGACTTCCATAAAAATTGCAACACCTAGAATTTATTGAACGATTTTATTGAAATTTTCGTCAACGATGTCTTTCATTAGAACAAACAAACGATTAAAATTTGAAAAAAGAACAAAACTAAAAATGTTTTTCAATAATGAGTTGCTCCCGCCACGATTTGTAATTCATTTAGACGGCGTGGCATGCTATCAATCGTGGTATATCAACCCAAGCTTCTTGAATCCGTAGCCGGAGATCGTGTTATCTGGAGGGTGTAAATTACCCAGTCGCCTACCGACCTCATCCCATACATGTTCAATGGGACAAATTACATGAAGTTTTATTCAATTCAAAGTAAGTAAAATTGATTAAGTGTATAGACATTTAGTTTTGATTTTAGATACGCTATTAATTCCAAAATAAGGTCAAACATTATGCGTGATCAACCATTAGCTCCTTTAGATAAAGCTATATTTTGGATCGAGTACGTATTACGACACAAAGGAGCACCACATCTTAAATCGTCTGCTGTATATTTAACCTGGTATCAGTATTTCTTACTAGATGTTATATTCATGGTTGTACTTTGCTGCGTACTTATCGTATTTCTTATTAAGTGCATAATATTTAGAATATTTTCAATAGACAAATGTAACAAAAATAAAAATAAAACTAAAATAAATTAAAGCAGATATGCTTTTACATTGTGAAATCTAAAAGATTTGCGTGTCGTTAATACAGCGTCATTGTATATGAAAACACTCTAATACTAATGATGTAATATAAAGATCTTTGAATATATAATCGCTTATAATATACCAAAGTATGTCTTTTGCCAGTAAAATTTTCTCGGATGCGAGGAGTTTTGTTGAGTAATGTTACCCAATAGCAACAATCTAGAGATAAAATTTTACCTGCAAAATGCGGTCACGCGATGTATTCGATAAAACGATTTCCCAAATAATGCTGAATAGAGAAAGTTTTGAAAGTGACAAAACAGAATTTGTCACTATAATCAGAATGTGATTCGTCTATATTAGAAATTTTGGAAAAAGTTATTGAAACAATTTAAATCAGGGAAATAGTCAAATATACTGTGATATCTTTATGCAAGAACATAGCACAGTTTACAGGTTAAGATTTGCAACAAAAAGTGTGAAGCAATTTCTAATAATATTTTACGACAGTGTATGATCAAAGACGACTCTGTGCTACGTCATAATTAATATTTAGTGAATACATAATAGTGACCGATATAAATAAATTGTTGGGCTTTCTTGTTAATGACAATTCATTATTGAATAAATAAATATAATTTCAGTTTGCTGTTTGTTGGAAGTAATACTAAATGTTAAAGCTTCGAATATTTCGAAAACATGTATTAATTTCGCAGTACACAAAATGACTTTACTTATCTTTTTTGGAACATCTAACGTTTACCTTAACATGCTATTGCAGGAAACTTCGATTTGCAACCGAAACCTTAAGTGCTCGTAAAAAAGCTTTATTGACTAAATATCTTAAGCAAAATAGTAAATTAAGAAACAAAGACACTGCGTAAGAAGTGTTTTAAAGTACGAGTTCGAGTTTCAAAAACTAGCCATTCAGCGGTGAATTTTCTGTTTTCTAACGTGTTTCTTATACCATTTTTTTATATTTTGCATATATTATGGTGATGTGGAAATGTTGATTTACATTCAAAGAGGAAATTGTCAGATTTTACAAGATTCAAATTCAAGAGTTTAGCTATTGCTCATCAGGTTTATTATTTATTGATAACAGTGCGTATTAATAACCAAAAACTTCCATTTTCTTTTCCTATTATCCCTAACCTTATGATAATATTATAAAGGATAAACACTTACTCAGTAATTCATGATCATATTTCAAGGCTACATTCTATTTAACACCTCACATCACAGAAAATGAAGTCAGATGTTGTTACTGAAATGATATGTAAAATATATTTTTTTTTTTTTTTTTTTTTTTTTTTTTCTTTTTTTTTTCTTTTTTTTTTTTTTTTTTTTTTTTTTCTTCTTTTTTTTTTTCTTTTCTTTTTTTTTCTTTTTTATCTATTTTCTTTTCTTCTTTTTTTTTTTTCTTTTTTTTTTCTTCTTCTTTTTTTCTTTTCTTCTCCCTCTTTTTTTTTCCCTCTTTTCTTCTTCTTCTTCTCCCTCTTCTTTTCTTCTTCTTTTTCTCCTCTTCTCCCTCTCCTCTTTCCCTCTCCCTCTTCTTTTTCCCTCTTTTCTCCCTCTTTTTCCCTCTTTTTTTTTTCTTTCTTTTTTTTTTTTTCTTCTTTTTTCTTCTTTTTTTTCTTTTTCTTCTTTTTTCTTTCCCTCTTCCTCTCCTCTCCCTCTTCTTTTTTCTTTTCTTCTCCTTTGTCCCTCTTTTTTTCTCCCTCTTCTTCTCCCTCTTCTTCTTTTGTCTATTTTCTTCTTCTTTCCCTCTGTTTTCTTTTATTTTTTTTTTTTTTTTTTTTTTCTTCTCCCTCTTTTTCTTTTTTTCTCCATTTTCTTCTCCTCTTCTTCTTCTCCCTCTTTTCTCCTCTCTCTCCCTCTTCTTCTCCCTCTCCCTCTTTTTTCTTCTCCCTCTCCCTCTCCCTCTTCTTCTCCCTCTCCTCTCCCTCTCCCTTCTTTTCTTCTTCTCCTCTTTTTCTCCTCTCCTCTCCCTCTTCTTTCTCCCTCTCCTCTCCCTCTTCTCCCTCTCCCTCTCCCTCTCCTCTCCCCTCTCCCTCTCCCTCTCCTCTCCCTCTCCTCTTCTCCCTCTTCTCCCTCTCCCTCTCCCTCTTCTTTCTTCTCCCTCTTCTTCTCCCTCTCCCTTTTCTTTTCTTTCCCTCTCCCTCTCCTCTCCCTCTTCTTTCCCTCTCCTCTTTCTTCTTCTTCTCCCTCTCCCTCTCTCTCCCTCTCCTCTCCCTCTCCCTCTCCCTCTTCTCCCTCTCTCTCCCTCTTTCCCTCTCCCTCTCCTCTCCCCTTCTTCTCCTCTTCTCCCTTTCTCCCTCTTCTCCCTCTTCTCCTCTCCCTCTCCCTCTCCCTCTCCCTCTCCTCTCCCTCTCCCTCTCCCTCTTTTCTTTTCTTCCTCTTTTCTTCTTCTCCTCTTCTTTTTTCTTCTTTTATTTCTCCTCTTATTCTTATTCTCCCTCTTTTTTTCTTTTCTTATTATATTTTTCTTTATTCTCCCTCTTTTCTTCTTCTTCTTCTTTTTTCTTTTCTTTTTTTTTTTCTTTTTTTTTTTTTTTGTTTTTTTTTTTTTTTTTTTTTTTTTTTTTTTAAGTGTTTGTACATGATGCAAAATATTTAAAAATTGATAAATTCGTGATTTGAGTCATTTAAACAAACATACCTATATACCAATGTTATTATTTGAGATAATTAAACTTTAATATTTCTTGATTTTATGCTTTTCTGCAAATATAGTGTACAGGATAACAAGCCGTGTATTGCAACTTAGACTAATTTTTATTCCTTTGAAACTGTGATATTCTTTTATCAGAAAAGTCTAAAATACTTTGGTTGTTGCCTAGAACTAAACATAGTTTTAATTTGTAAAAGCAATCACTAAAATTCAAATGTGGATTTAGTCTAAAATCTTTCGTTAATTTTCCAATTTCAGTAAAATTCCTTGGGCAATGGTATTTAAGATGCATGAATAGATTTACAAAAAAATTTTTACAAATGGAAAATTGAACTTAATTGCTAAACATATATTACATAAACAAACTGTTCATATTCTTCGTTGAAAATGTTTTTATAACCAAACTTGCAAAAATCATGGAAAGCCAAAATTTACAATGAATAATTGAAATTTATGTCATTTTTGACAATAATGAATAGTCAATTCAATCATTAATTTTGTTAGTTCTAAAGTTCGTGATAAATTAGGTAAATTTTAATAATTAAAAAATAACATGTAAATTCTTGTTATTATGGCATCATTTTTCTAACGACGAATATGCGAACATTTGTTATCTATGGAAAAGCTAATGGTAACATCGGAGCTCAAACTATATCAGGAAGATTCCAGATCACTTCTTGGTATTTTCTAATGCATGTATTGCGAACATGGAAATTTATTAATATTGAACTGTTAATAATTATCAGTACATCCATGTTGATGAAACAAATTTTGGAAGTTTTAATGCTAATACAAGAATTATCAGAGGTAGAATTCAACAACTAAACTTGTCTGTTTGGAAAGTTTGGACCGTTCTTAAAATGCGAAAAGATCCTTTCCATTACACATCAGTACAGGCTTTGAAGACAGATCTACAGAGGTTGAATTCTTGTCGATTTCTTTAAACGCAGACATCAGATGGACTCTTTTTGAAAAGTATACTGTGGACAGTCTAATTTACAAGAGAGAATTACTAATTTATAATTTTCATTTCTGGGCAAACAGTCATGAAAATCCCACATGAAAAAACCATCACGGTTTCAGTACAAATTTAGTGTGAACGTTTGGGCAATTATTGGCAAAACATTAGTTGGACCTTTAATGTTTAAATGGTCATTTTTATTTTAAGGTAATCATCGATATTTTGGATGTTCCACTAAATGTAAGGATACAATTGTGTCAAAGCGACGGATGGACAATACCATTAACAGTAAGGAATTTTGGAACAGAATTTCCCTAATCGTTGAGAAATGGTCCAATATTATATTTAGGTCTGATAATTTATTGTTTAAGAGCAAAACAATTAGTTTACAAAGTCGAAATTAATCAGGAACATGTAATAAATTTTCATTCAAATAAGAGAGATTAATTTAAGTATTAACGAGGAAATAAGAAAACGGGCTCGAAATTGTATTCGAAACGGTGGATCTGATTTGAACACCAATAATATACAATGTTTTAATAAATGGACATTTTCTAACTATCTAAACTTAATGAAGCTGTTTACGTTTGGCGAATGCGCCTAAATTACATTCAATTTTTCCAATTGTAAAATTTTTTCTAAATCTATTCATGCTATCTTGACCATTGCCCAAGCAAGTTTTACTGAAATTGGAAAAAATTAACGAAATTTTAGACTAAATGTTTATTTAGTGATTGCTTTTACAAATTAAAACTTTCATGTGTAAGAATTCTAGGCAGAACCAAAGATATTTATTTTCTGATAAAGAATATGAACAATCACTTCATAAAATAGAAAAACTTAGTATAAGTTTGCGATAAATGTTACTCTCGTACATGATATTTGCAGAAAAGGTAAAATCAAGAAATATTGAAGTGGAATTATCTCAAAAACATTACTTGGTATATGTATGTTTATATTGACCCAATCACATCTATCATTTAAATATTTGCATCGATGTACCAAACATACATATATATATATATATATATATATATATATATATATATATATATATATATATATATATATATATATAAAACAACTAAATTATGGAATAAATTCAATAATTCTTAAATCAGCAACTTCAGAGAAAAATCCCGATACCCGTCGATTTTATTTTAGACGCGTTGTTCAGGTTATTAATTTATTTTGAAGTTACCTATGTGCGTGATGACGTCATTGATGATTTTCTTTAATGGAAAAGGTGTTGCAATGGAACTTTTGAGAGATCTTTTAATTAATCAGTCGTAGCAATAGTTTTGAGTATTTGCGTTACGTATACAGGGGTGATTCAAGATTATTGTTGTTCTATAAAATACAAGCGAACTAAAAAGACAACTATTCCAAATTTGGTATGTAGACATAATAGGTCATGATCTATCGTTTAAAACTATTTTCAAAAGTGCAACGTTGCCACTTCTACCAGAAACTCAAGGCAACTTTGAAAATTCAAATTGAATACCTGTATGTTTTTCGGATTCTGCATAACATTCTAAGCAACTTTTGTTAATATTTCCCTATACCCGTCTCTAAGCGTTACATAAATGATCTCTAAAATAAAATAATAATCTGACCAACCGCACACTTAAAAATAAAAATCGATTGGTTTCGGAATTTTTTTCTGATTTTATTTGGTTTGAAATATCTGTCATAATAATCTTTGGAAAAAAAACTGATTCACTTCATATGTCGAGCAGTTTAGTATCAATTATGATTGGATCTGGAGATAGAACCGGAACGCAACTACAAGTATGTAACTTATCTAATACAAAATATCCTAACAAACCTATCAGGCAATCGACAATTAGCAAAATTGAAAAAAAAATAGGCTTACGTTAAACACATTGCAAACACTTATCATTTACAAATAAACGAAAATGTAAAATTAAATTAATTCACATAGGTAAGAGTTCTAGTATTTAAGACACAAAACTTCAGTACTTAATGGTATTACATTGTAGGTATTTGTACTAAGTGAATAACTGATAATTAATTAATAGTAATGGCACCATTAAGTGAACACAACGAATTGAAGTATTAATTATGATTGGATGTGGAGATAAAACCAGAACGCAACTACAAGTATGTAAATTGTTTAATACAAAATATCCTGATACACATATCGGACAATCAACATTGTAAAATTGAGAGAAAATTTAAAAACTGGTCGTCCAAATGAACGAAAATGTAAAACTTGATGTGTTGTTAAGTTAGAAAAATCTTATAGTAGTTCAGAGCAATTGCAGCTGATAAAGGCATTTCTAAAGGTCGGTGTTACGTGTACCAAGGAGACACCATCCAATAAAATACAGAATGTGCAGGAACTTAATGAAGATGATCCGGATCGAATGCAGTTTTGTGAAGTCATGCAAGACTTATATGTAACCAAAGTTCTTATCAAATTCTTTTTTCGGATGAAGCTACATTTTCCTTAAATGGTACAGTGAATCGACAAAACTAGATATTGGAGTAGAATTCTCACTGGATGAATGAGTTACACTAGTATCCTCAAAAGTGAAAATCTGGACAGGGATAGAGAATAGAATCATTGGTCCTTTTCTTCGATGAAACTCTTACAGGGCAACGATATCTGGATTCTTACAATATGAACTTATACCTTCCATTGCAGTAATTTTCCCAAATGAAAATGATCCTGATTTACCAAATGATTATATACGGTTTCAAGATGGTGCACCTCCTCACTGATGTCCTGTTCAAATTTTTGAAACATACAATGGACTGGTAGACGAGGATCTATGAAGATCTCAGATCTTTATACCTCTTGATTTTTTTTCTATGGGGCTATTTAAAATCTAAAGTATACGTCGAGAAACCAAAATCTGGAAGATTTGAAAATTAGATTAAAATGCGTAAGATTAGTCACAAATGATACAATGTTCAAGAATCTTGTGGTCATCAGTTCAATTACTACCAAGAAGTAGGAGTGGCAATTTGAACATTTAAATTGTTACAAACAATTCTACAATGTTAAACAATTTTTCTCTGCTTTTTGTTAATAGTAGATACTTACTTACCTAGTGAATTAATTTAATTTTACATTTTCGTTTATTTTAAATGATAATGTTTACAATGTGTTTAACGTAAGCCTATTTTTTTCAATTTGCTAATTGTCGATTGATAGGTTTGTTAGGATATTTTGTATTAGATAAGTTACATACTTGTAGTTGCGTTCAGTTCTATCTGATCAATCATAATTGATACTAAACTGCTCGACATATGAAGTGAATCAGTTTTTCCAAAGATTATTATGACAGAACTTTCAAACCAAATAAAATCAGAAAAAAATTCGAAACCAGTCGATTTTATTTTTAAGTGTGCGGTTGGTCAGATTTTTTATTTATTTTAGAGATTTATGTAACGCTTAGAGACGGGTATAGGAAATATTAACAAAAGTTGCTTAGAATTTTATGCAGAATCCGAAAATGCAATAACATACAGGGTATTCAATTTGAATTTTCAAAGTTGCCTTGGGTTTCTGGTAGAACGTTGCACTTTTAATAGTTTTAAAGATAGATCATGACCTATTATCTTACCAAATTTGGAATAGTTGTCTTTTTAGTTCGCTTGTATTTTATAGAACAACAATAATCTTGAATCACCCTGTATACGTAACGCAAATACTCAAAACTATTGCTACGACTGATTAGATAATTAAAGATCTCTCAAAAGTTCCATTGCAACACCTCCTTTCCATTAAAGAAAATCATCAATGACGTTATCACGCTTACATAGGCACCTCAAAAATAAATTAATAACCTGAACAAGCGCGTCTAAAAATAAAAATCGATGATTTTCTCTGAAGTTGCCGATTTAATTATTGATTTATTCCATAATTTAGTCACATATATATATATATATATATATATATATATATATATATATATATATATATATATATATATATATATATGAGAGGGTGTCTTGCTGGAAGACAGAGCTACCACGTGTAGTAGAGGTCAAAATAAGTCGATTGGGCCCAATTTATCTATATACCAAATGTACCGTTTGCCCATGAGAAGAGTCAAAGTTTATAAAAAAACACATTTTGTACGCTGTTCAGAAAAACAACTTGAATGAAACTTGACAAAAGTGCATTTTAGAGATTTTCTCCTTTCGGTAATCAAAAGAAACCAAAAGAAATTGTGGAAGGGTTAAAACCACCCTTAATGATATTTTCAGAACTTTTAGGGTGGTATACCTCAATTTTTAACAGAAGACTGATTTTATTCTTGTAAAAATTTCGTACTCCGCATAGTTTCGAAGCAAAAAAATGTTTTCTTAAATACTGCTAATAGATATTTCTAGTACAACTTTAATAAAATTGTAACACAAAGTTTAGTTTGCAGTAGATACAAAAACAACACAAGTCGTGATTTTGGCAGGAAACAAATTCATAATCATTCCAGTTTGTTGTTGACTGTAAATGTTCCAAGAATTACTCCAATTTTGTTATTATCGCGAGTACCATTACTATTTAATGATTGTTATCTTAACTGCTATTAAATATGGATTTCTCTGTTAATGAGCAGACCGACATGATCTTAGTTCTTGGATTCTGTCAAGGCAAGAGAGGTATCCGAACTGGAGAATTCCGAATTAAAACTTTTGCCGAATCGAGAAACGTCTTCGAGAAACAGGGAAATTGGAACCAGTCAGAATTAACGCTGGAAGACCCCGAGTCCGAATTAATGCGGAACAAGTTGTTCTTGAAATATTCGCCGACAATCATGAGACCAGTACCAGATCTGTGCAACGACAAACAGGAATTCCAAAAAGCACTGTAAGTTGGATCTGCAGAGAACAATTAATTCATCCATTTCACATACAGCCAGTGACCAGTTACGTTTAATTTTCTTGTTAGAGCGCAAACGTCGAACAGATTTCACACTGACATCGTGTTTACTGATGAGTCTTGTTTTACACGTCATGTCATGACAAACCTGCACAATGAGCACATTTATGCTGATGAAAACCCACATGCTGTTAAAGCTAGACACTATCAACGAGAATTTAAAATTAATATTTGATTGGATTTATCGGCAATTTTTGCTTGGAGATCCAATTGCCAGATCGTCTAAATGGTACCAGATACCTTCGCTTCCTTCAAGAAATTGTGCCAGATTTATTAGACGACTTGCCCTTAACCTTCATCGAAACATGTTCTTCAAAGACGGTACACCTCATTTTTACGTGCAGTAAGAGAATATCTAAACGAACAATTTCCTGGTAGATGGATTGGTAGACAAGAGACATATTCAATGGCCTTCGGTCTCAGATTTAATCCTGAGACTTGTTTATCTGGGGAGTGTTAAAAACAAAGTGTACGAGGTTCAAATTACTTGAACAGCTGTGGAACAGAATCCAAAAGTAAACTACGAGAAAACGACGATGTCAGAAGGTGAATTAATTTTACGTCGAATTGACTTTTTCATTGATGAAGATGGCCGTCATATTGAACATTTATTATAAAAAACGTTTTGCCTTTGTTTCACTGCCAACTAAATTTTGTATAACAATTTTATTAAACTTGTACTATGTCAGCAGTATTTATATTCGAAATTTTGCAAGAGTAACAAAATGAAGATAATTAATCAGTCTTCTAATAAAATTGAGAAGATTACCACATCTAAAAAGTTCTGAAAAAATATCAGCGGACTGGGTTTTAACCTCTACAATTTCTTTTAGGTTTCTTTGATTACCGAAAGGAGTAGTCCATTAAAATTCACTTTTGTCAAATTTTATTCAATTTGTTTCATTCATTTCTGAACAGCGTACAAAATGTGTTTTTTATATGAAACTTTGAACTCTTCTCACGGGAAACGGTACATTTGTATATAAATAAATTAGGTTAATAGACTTATTTTGACTTCTACTAGATAATTAACTCAACAATTTTGGGACCTAAATTATTTCTTAGTGACCAAAAGCCAAATTCTGTGATGCATGATAGTTGGTCAGGATTTGCGTAGAACCTTCAAAATCTTTTTATACAAATTTCGCTGTCACATGATTTCAATGTTAATTTTCGCACCATGAATGTGAAAAAAATTGGGTTAAATCTTGCCTAAAATCTATATTCTTGTACACCAATTTCGCTAGGTAGCTGACAAATTTATTGTCTTTTAATTAGTACTATTTCATTTAGAATTGTTTAGAGCATGTACACAATTGCTACATTATTGGTTATAATTACTTAAACAGTGAATTATGAAATAAATATTAATTGTAATACCCATAAAATTTAGAAATAGTGTTATATATACTGCATTTTGTACCTTTCTATCAGCAATTATGTGATAATTAACCAAAACTTCCATTCAATATAAGTCGTATACCTTTCACTATTGAATTATCCTGTATAGCACTTTTTCTTAAAAAAAAGCATTTCAAACAAATAAAATTGACTACACAGCGATTTATGGACAACAGCGTTTTGCTATGCATAAGGTTGAGAAATTTCTTTACCATAACTCTGTACGAAAGAAAAAAAGTGTTTTGATTATTTTTGTGACCGCCAAATCTCAGTGTAAGGTAATTTTAGCATTACACGCAAATACGCTTCAGGCGATTTTTATAGCCGTAATATCCCAACCACTTCTGCTAACCATACATTCAAAATTTTAATGTGCTTAACAGTAATAAATATAAAACGTAAATAAATAATTTAAAATGTTTGTAATATGTAGAAATTATCCTGTCCTGCACAAAATAATCATGACCTTTGGCTGAGTAACTGTATAAATAAAAACAACCATAACCTTTTTACTTACACACTTCCCGCTTTATCGCGTTACATAATGTTGAAAAGTAGTGTTACTGTTTATTTTTTGGCCATGATATGGTCAACAGACTCTGCTAGAATTTTAGGTGTTTACCATTTTCCATCGTACAGTCATTATCAGTTAGGTGATGCAATTTTTAAAGAATTAGCTAGAAGAGGCCACGAAATGACAGTTATATCGCCGTTTGAAGATAAAGCACCAATAAAAAATTTTGAACAGGTTATAGTTAACGGAGTTCTTAAACTAGCCACAGGTAAGTAATTATTTTGCATTAGGGTCCTTTTTATTTCTTACGATTTCCATAGAACTAAAACAAAACTTGTTCGATTTTGGTCAATATAATATTATGAAACAAATAATGTGGATGGATACAATGGGAATAAATTTTACTGAATTAGCATTAAACTCTCTTCAAACGTTCAACAGTTTCTCAAAAAGGAAAACCATTTCGACCTCGTTATTATTCATCATTTTATGAGCGATGCATTAAACGGTTTTTGCTATCACTTTAAAGCGCCTTGCATTTCTATAAGCTCATTCGCAACTCCTAATCTGTTCAGTAATAAAGTAGGCCTATCAGTTCCACCTTCGTATGTGTCTCAACTTTTTATGAGTTATTCAAGCAAAATGAATTACTGGCAACGGTTCCAAAACGCGATAGTTTACATATTGGTAGCATTTTCGGAACATTTTTATCATTACCCTTCCCAAACTCGCTATTCAAATATTTTGAGCACCCATTTAGATGAACTGTACTATAACGTATCCTTAATATTATATAATGATCACGTTAGTATTGGTGACGTAACACAGTTATTACCTAATACAATTGACATAGCCGGATATCATGTCAAGCCTCCAAAAGGACTTCCAGATGATCTGAAAAAATATTTAGACAATGCACCTGATGGCGTGATCTACTTTAGCATGGGATCGAACTTGAAAAGCAAAGACATACCTATAGACAAAGTAAATGCGCTTTTAAATGTATTTTCAAAGTTAAAACAAAGCGTGCTATTGAAATGGGAGGACGAATTTCTACCAAATAAACCAGATAATGTATTAATTCGTTCTTGGTTTCCACAACCAGATATTTTAGGTAAACTGTACATTTGAGCGCTTGTATTTTAAAAATGTGGAGTACTATGTTCGCAGCTCATCCCAATGTTGTTTTGTTCATAACTCACTGTGGTTTGCTTAGTACAATTGAAGCGGTGTATCACGGGAAGCCAATTTTAGGACTACCAGTATACGCAGATCAGGGTAACAACGCAGAAAGAGCTCAGACATACAGCTATGGCAGATACATTCCTTTTAATTAAACAGAACAATTTAAAAAGATTGTGAAGTTTTATTCAATTCAAAGTAAGTAAAATTGATTAAGTGTATAGACATTTTTTTTGATTTTAATGCGCTATTAATTCAAATAAGGTCAAACATTATGCGTATTTAACCGTTAGCTCCTTAAATAAAGCTATATTTTGATCGAAATTACGTATTACGACACAAAAACCACATCTTAAATCGTCTGCTGTATATTTAACCTGGTATCAGTATTTCTTACTAGATGTTATATTTATTTATTGCTGCGTACTTATCCTTATTTCTTATCAAGTGCATAGTATTTAATATTTTCAAAAGATAAATGTAACAAAATAAAAATAAAACTAAAAAAATTGAAGCAGATATGCTTTTACATTGTAATCTAAAATTTTAGTTAATACAGCGTCATTGTATATGAAAAGACTCTAATACTAATGATGCAAACCTTTGAATATATAATCGCTTAAAATATACCAAGGTATCTTTTGCCAGTAAAATTTTATTTTGATATAACACGTAAAACTAAAATCGAGCAATGCGATTTGTTAGTAATGTTACCCAATAGCAACAACAAAAAAAATTTTACCTAAATACATGTATTCGATAAAACGATTTCCCAAATAATGCTTAATAGAGAAAGTTTTGAAAGTGACAAAATAGAATTTGTCACTATAATCATAATGTGATTCGTCGATATTTGAAATTTTCGAAAAAATTATTGATTCAGTGTGAATCAGGAAAATAGTCAAATAGACTGTGATCCACTAGTTTCGATGCAACCAACATAGCACAGTTGACATACAGGTTGTAATATTTCAACAAAATGTAACAATTTCTAATAATATTTTACAGTGTATATCAAAATCTGTAAACGTCATAATTAATATTTAGTGAATACAGAATAGTGACCGATATAAATAAATTGTTGTGCTTTCTTGTTAATGACAATTCATTATTGAATAAATAAATATAATTTCAGTTTGCTGTTTGTTAGAAGTAAATACTAAATGTTAAAGTTTCGAATGTTTCGAAAACATGTATTAATTTCGTAGTATACAAAATGACTTGACTCATGTCTTTTGGAACATCTAACGTTTACCTTAACATGATATTGACACAAAACTTTGATTTGCAAAAGATTAATGCTCGTAAACTTACTGAATAAAATTCTTAAGCAGGATAGTATATTAAGAAACAAAGATACGTAGAAATTTTTAACTCAGTTAGTTTCAAAACTATCTTCAAAATTCTCTGTTTTCTAACGAGTTTCTTATACCATTTTGTGATGTGGAAATGTTGATTTACATTCAAAGAGGAAATATTGCTTGTGAGGTTTAATATATTTTGATAATAGTGCGTATTAACAATCAAAAACTTCTATTTTCTTATCCTATTATACTTAACCTTATGATAATATTATAAAGGATAAACATACAATTGATCATATTTCAATGCATTATGTAATACATCACAGAAAATGTTCACGTTCTGAAAATATATTTTTTTTTTTTTTTTTTTATTTTTTTTTTTTTTTTTTTTTTTTTTATTTTTTTTTTTTTTTTTTTCTTTTTTTTTTTTTTTTTTTTTTTTTTTTTTTTTTTTTTTTTTTTTTTTTTTTATTTTTTTATTTTTTTTTTTTTTTTTTTTTTTTTTTTTTATTTTTTTTTTTTTTTTTTTTTTTTTTTTTTCTTTTTTTTTTTTTTTTTTTTTTTTTTTATTTTTTTTTTTTTTATTTTTTTTTTTTTTTTTTTCTTTTTTCTTTTTTTTTTTTTTTTTTTTTTTTTTTTTTTTTTTTTTTTTTTTTTTTTTTTTTTTTTTATTTTTTTTATTTTTTTTTTTTTCTTTTTTTTTTTTTTTTTTTTTTTCTTTTTTTTTTCTTTTTGTTTTTTTTTTTTTTTTTTCTTTTTTTTTTTTTTTTTTTTTTTTTTTTTTTTTTTTTTTTTCATTTTTTTTTTTTTTTTTTTTTTTTTTTTTTTTTTTTTTTTTTTTTTTTTTTTTTTTTCTTATTTTATTTTTAAAATTAATTGTTTAAATTAATATCTGGAATTTAATTATCTGTATACTATAAAATGTATTTATTACAATAAATAAGTGTATAGTTATTAAACAGTATATTTGATTAATTTGTATTTTGGATAAAGATGAATTTGTTAAAAAAATGGTATTTTATAAGAATCTGATAAGAGTAGCTCTCAAAATCTATAGATTTTAAATGGACACAGACTTAAACAAGAAAATTATAAAAGTAGACAAATTATGTAGTTGGAACATTTAATTATGAAATTACAGAGATTATAGAACATTTTATTTTCAAACATAACTGGTTAAAATGAAAATATCTTATTACAAATTTATACAAAGATGATTTACAGCACAAATCAAATATATAAAAAGTTAAAGGAACAATTTTCGAAATGATTGATAAACAATCGGAGTATAATGAGAATCAATATAAAAAAAATAGATCTCAGATGTTTGAAAAATTAACATGATCAATATTTGTACTGAATAACACAAACATAAATTTAAGGATTTCTGTAGATACATGGAAATGTTTCAATTGGATTGTATTTTAAAGTTAATATTTACTTTTATACATGTATCAATCAATGTAATAAAATCTGAACATACGCAAAAAAAAAAAGGAAAAAAAGGAAAAAAGGGAGAAAAAAAAAGGGAGAGGGAGAGAGGAGAGGGAAGAAAGAGGAAAAGAGGAAAAAAAGAAAAAAAAATATTAAAAAAAAAAAAAAAAAAAAAAAAAAAAAAAAAAAAATAAATGGAAATATTTTAATTCATTTAAAGATTGAAATTTTAATTTATTTTGTAATTACATCAAATAGTTTTTTAAATACAGCTTTATGTATAACAATTATTCCAAAAACATACAACATAACAAAGAAACTATTTTTAGATAATTTAATATTTTATTTAATGAATAATAAAAGTTATAAATACTATCTTATCATTGATCTATTTTTATTTTACAACAAATAAAAATTATAAAAGATAGATATATAATATTTTTAATGACATAACTTACTTCTTAATATTCATTTATATCAAAATAATAAAGTGTGTTTTGGCTTTGCATTGAAATATGAATAAATACACAATGATAGAATTTTAAGACTGTTAATTGTATTAACAATTAATGCGTTATAAAGATACAATATTTATGTATGAAAAAGTCACTAAAAAACATGGAACACGTTATATTATTTTTAGAAATAATGAAACAAGAAATTAATACATTATCTGGTTTGTTTGAAAGATCATTTTGTTACACTTACACTTTTGTTTTAATTTTGAAAGTACCTTCAAGATGATGTTTTTAGTGGATACTGGAAAACTATTTTGAAATTATCATACTGTAAATAATTTATTAGATCTAAATATTGTTGTATCTTCATGCTTTAGTATTAAGATAACTATATCAATATTTTCAACAAATATCACAACATAAATTGACCATTAACAAAATTAAAGTTATAATACAAATCGTTTATGCCCCAAATGTTTAAAAGACGATTTTGATTCATACGATAAAGTATAAAATCACAAGTATACCAAATTTATAGATTTTTCTAGTTCATTTTGCTCGATAATTTAATTAACACGATAAGCGAAATGCCTACTATCATTAAACCTAGATTAATCATTGATACAACTTTTGTATAAAACATACAATTCATTAAATGATGAATATATAAATCGAACTTATTGTTTTGAAAATTTTTACGTGTATTTTTAAATATTTCAAAATAATTATTCCTTATCCATATATATTATCAATAAATATAGTTTGATCAAACAAAGCGTCCTTCAGATCTACAAGTTATTTGGGTAAATGTTTTATTATACATTAAATATGATATACGTATTGGTAAACATAATGTTTCATTTACTGATGTCATTATTAATTTTAATAATCTTTATAAAAATAACTGTATGTCGTGATTTCTAGCTAATTCCTTGAAAAAGTCGATATGAATACATAAATGGAAAGACATAAAATTAGCAATCTATCTGATAAAACAAATTAAAAAAATGTAAAACGATGTATTCATGATTCACAGACTCGCAATCTAACATATATTGTTTGGTGTTCGGCTTCAAATATTCATTTTTCCTTTTATTTATAAATTAATAATAAAATGTTGATTAGTTCTCCAAAAAAAATTTTAAAGTTGTGATAATAAGTAACTTCTTTTCTACTCTAGTGGTTCGATCTTTATTCTGTCACATAATCTGTGCTAGTTTGTTTTAAAATGTTTTCTAACACTAAAAGATTGTATTGTTGCTACGGTGCATTTGAATTTACTTATGTATCAAAATGTAAATTTTCACCATTATTACACATAATAAAATATACCGACTTCCATAAAAATTGCAACACCTAGAATTTATTGAACGATTTTATTGAAATTTTCGTCAACGATGTCTTTCATTAGAACAAACAAACGATTAAAATTTGAAAAGAAAAGAACAAAAACTAAAAATGTTTTTTTCAGTAATGAGTTGCTCCGCGACGATTTGTAATTCACTCATTTAGACGGCGTGGCATGCTATCAATCAAGTGGTATATCAACACAAGCTTCTTGAATCTGTAGCCGAAGATCGTGTAAGTTATCTGGAGGGTGTGGTAAATTACCCAGTGGCCTACCGACTTCATCCCATACATGTTCAATGAGCAAAAAATCAGGCCACCGAGCAGACCATGGGAGGACGGCAATGTTAGCTTCTTCCAAAAAACGTGTTGTAGCCCTTGCCGTATGAGGGCGCGCATTATCTTGTTGGAAAATGGGATTTTCCAGTCCCTGAAGATATGGAAGCGCAACGGATTCTAGCACATTGGCAGTATAACCAGCGGCGTTTAAGTTGCCATCAATGAAAACCAAGGGTGATCTGCTACCGTGACATATTGCACTCCATATCATGCGTCCTTGTGTGAGGGCTGTGTTGCGTTCCACAAAAAATGTTAGATTTTTACATTCTCCACGCATCCGTTTGACCCTCCTATGACCCTCGTGGGCCCACAAGCAAAATCGGGACTCGTTACCAAACACAATTCGATGCCATTCTTCGCCCAATTCGCTCTTTTGTTGCTCCATTCTAACCTGCGTAGACGGTAAAGTGGTGTAAGAGGAAGATAAAAAATGGACGATATGAAGGCAGTCGATAAGACCTTATCCGGCGATAAACAGATGACATTGACATACTGGGTCCTACAACCTCTCATCCAATCATTTACAATCGATCGAGTTGTTGCAACGTTCTTCGCGATCTGTAGTCCTGCCGGGACATCCAGATCCAGCGCGATGTTGTTGCACCTCTTCCTCGGAACACTTGGACCAACATCTCAATACCGTTGTAACATTTCGGTTTACACGACGAGCAATTTCTCTTAGCGAAAGTCCGGCCTCTCATGCCAATAATACGGCCACCTTCAATATCAGTCAATTGGGAAAATGTTGATGTTGACGTACTCTGGGCATTGTTCCCAAGTTCAGAACGAAATTGTGAACAAACAATTTGCAAAATTGACAGCTAATTGCACACTGATTGGTTTATTTCTTCAAGTTTATTGTTACTAAATGTAAAGGAAAAGACAAAAAAAAAACTACCAGCTAGATTTTATTCAAATTTTAATCGTTTGTTTGTTCTAATGAAAAACATCGTTGACGAAAATTTCAATAAAATCGTTTGACAAATTCTAGGTGTTGCAATTTTTATGGCAATGAGTATACTTATCTGTCATGCAGTGACATCTTCTAGCTAATTCTTTAAAAAGTCGATCTCCCAATATGAACTGACTGATAGCTGGAAATGGATAGACGCCTAGAATTCGAGCGGCATCTATTACACTGATAAAACAAATTAAATTGGAGTTTTTAATGGTGTATGTTAAATTGTACAATCTAAACATTTCGATAACACTTACAGTTATCTTCGTCAGTAGTAATATTATCGATTAAAATTGTTGGAGATGTTGAAACAATTTTGTCAAAGTTGAAAAAAATTTTTTTGAAAACTATTTAAGATGTTATCAGACATATTAAATAATTTTCAATAATTATTATCATTTACTGAAGAACATAACTTTAATTGATATCGAAACGTTCAAATTTATAAAAAATTAACACAAAATACAGGATTTCATACCCAAACGCTAAGTACCTTAATTAAATTATAACCAAAAAATTTAAACCGTTGTAAAAATAGCAGCCAAAACCAGCAATTACGGCTATTTTCTTCAGTAAAAATAATAGTTTTTAAAAACTATTTAAGATGTCAAGTACTTAACTATTCTTATTTACTCAAGAACATCAGTTTAATTGATATTGAAATTTTTAGTCTCCTTCGGTAAAAGATAATAGTTTTTGAAAATTATTTAACATGTTAGATACATATATTTATCAGACATATTGAACGATTATCAATAACTATTATTTTTTATTGAAGAACACAATTTTTTTTAAGTGTTATAGAAACGTTTAGATTTGTAAAAAACTAATAAAAGATACACAATTTTATACCCGAAAGTTAAGTACCTTAATTAAATTATAACCCAATTTGTTATCTGCTGCAGTGGAAGTAGTTGAAGCACGTCGTGAGGGCACCAAAAAATTTAGACCATTGTCAAATCAGCAACCAAAACCAGCAATTACAGCTGCTTGCTTCAGTAAAAGATAATAATTTTTGAAAACTATTTAAAATGTCAAATATATATTTATCAGGCATATTAAATAATTTTCAATAACTATTATCATTTACTGAAGAACATAACTTTAATTAATATCGAAACGTTCAAATTTGTAAAAAATCAACCCAAATACACCATTTCATACCCAAACTCTAAATACCCTAATTAAATTATAACCTAATTTGTTATCTGCTGCAGTCGAGGCAATTGAAGTAAGGTGTGAGGGGCCAAAAAATTTATACCGGAGTGAAAACAGCAAACAAAACCAGAAATTATAGCTATCTTCTTCAGTAAAGGATAATAGTTTTTGAAAATTGTTTAACATGTTAGATACATATATTTATCAGACATATTGGATCATTATCTTTTACTGAAGACTACAACTTTTAAGTGTTATAGAAACGTTTAAATTATAAAAAATGAATACAAAATACACAATTTCATAACGAAAAGCTAAGTACCCTAATTAAATTATAACCCAATTTGTTATCTGTTGCAGTCGAAGTGGTTGAAGCAATGTGTGAGGGGGGCCAAAAAATGTATACCGGTGTGAAAACGGCAACCATAACCAGAATTTACATTTATATTCTCCTGTAAAACTACTTAAGATGTCAAATGTATTTGACATATTAAATGATTTTCAGTAACTATTATCATTTACTGAAGAACATAACTTTAATTGTTATAGAAACGTCAAAATTTGTAAAAAGTTAATAAATACACGATTCACGCCCGAAAGGTATAATTTAACATACACCATTAAATAACCCAAAAAAGATAAGTATTATATTACTTATATATTATTTAAAATACGATTTCCGCTTTAAAATACGTTGTCAATAACAATGCATTTTAAGGGGTTATTCAAAATATGCTGCTGGATATCGTTTTCACAATAATTACCACAAAAATGAAAAGTACAGTTAGTGGAGTTTACACACTGCTGTACTTCTCACTATTCTTTGAATTATAATTGGTTCTCTTACTTGTAACATGCACGTCTGGTGTTCCATCCAATGCAACTGTTACATTAACGAAACCTTCCACGTCTTTACTCCGTCTTCAAATGATTATTCTGTACAAGATTCTGTAACCTTTGATGATTCACAACCAGTGTAACAGCTATGTTAGAATTAGATTACTTATTTAATATTTAAATTTAATTTAAACGCACAACTTAAGAAAAGTCGCAGAATTACGGTGAAAAGAATGCCCAGTGTAACACTGCTTAATCAGTCGCAATTTCTTGATTTGCTACGAATGTGTTAATTCCTATGTATCGGTGGTTATGATTGTCCTTATGACAGTGTATAAAGACCCTTTCTGGAGCATCCTTGAGGCGTAAAGCAAGATAACGCCGACACAGATTGATGAGGTTAACGTCAAACCCTTTATGGGTCAACTTAGCCAATAAAATGTTTCTATCATATTATATGACTAGTAAGTGTGCACATTTTAAAATTATTCCTGACTATACAGAGCGTTCCAAAAAAGCAGGGAAAGACAAAGTTAGTAATTTTTTAATGGAACACCCTGTATATCATTCGATTTTTAGATTCTACGTGCAATTATAAAACTTTATTTATACAGGTATAATATTATTATGTACCATCCTGTGTTTTGTTAGGAAAAATTTTCTGTTTGTTCCAAGGAAAGACCATGCTTAAGCCTATGTTCTGAAGAAGAAGTATTAGAGATACATGCTACAGGGTGTTCAACATATATGTTCAAACCTGCGAATCTTGAAATCAAAACATATCAAGTTTCTCAAATACAACACCCTGTATATTTTTACGCTATGCCAAAGAAAACCAAAAACACACTTCTTGCTACAATGAAGTATCCTGCTCGAATCAAAAACTACACAATTCTTCATAAGTATGTCCTATACATATATCTCATTGTTTTTGAGTAATTTTGATTTTTCTATTTTAACCAGTACTTGAATGGTTGTTTTTGTGATTATTCGCTGTAGCTATCACGTTTGAAAACAAGAGAGAGAAAATGGCACATTAAATACTAAATACTAACATAGATATAAATTAACTTCAACAAAAAATATATTACGTTAGCATATGAACATTCCCAAGTTATTGGATAATTCAATAGTTACTAATGAGTTCTTCTTAAACTATGTTCGAAAAGGTGTCCCTCCTGCAGAACGCATACATTTAGTCGTTTCATTATGTTCTGCCTCACGTTTTCCAGCACCTCCATAATTTCCGTTCAACAAGCGTCTGGTATCCTACCTTCCATACCTTCTTTCGCAGTGGAAGATGGGACTTATGCACCTTACTTAATATCCCCATAAGAAGAAATCTAATAGAGTAAGATCGCACGACCTTGGGAGCCACTGAACAAAATCTCTATGTCCAAACCGTTTTTGAAGATAATTATGATGAAATTTACGTACTTCGCAGTGGTAGAGCGAAGGTCCACCGTTATGTTGCAGCCACATATTCTGTCGTTCATCATCACTAAGCATATGAAAGGGGTTATGCAAAATTTCTTGGAGGAATTGAAGGTAGATATATAGATATAATTCTATTATGGAGAATTCCATACCAACCGTTTGTGGACCAGTAGTTTTTGTTTTGCATTTCTCGGATCTAAAATGGATTGTCTATTGCGTAATAGTGCATATCGTGACGATTAACAGCACCATTTCTTCTAAACTTAGTCTTGTCCAAAACATAATATAAGGCAAAAGTAGAGGACTAATCCACTGGCAAAAGTTTACTCGTCTTTCAACATCATCATCGCGTAATTTGTGGTGTAATTCAAAATGGTAAGGATGATACATATATTTTCTAGTCCGATTGACAGTTGATTGTGACTTTTCACATAATATTGCTATCTCACTGACATGCGGGTTTTCTTCGATTTGAGACAGCATCACAAGTTCTTTTTCTTGGTTACTGGTATTTCTATTCACCACTTTGCTATTTACTTAATCCACACTGCCAGTAGAATCGAATCTCTCCATCAAATTTTCCAAAGTGGGTTGGCTTCGAGCAAGATACATTCTGTGTAACCTTTGAGCCAGAAGACAAATTTTTTGAGCCTCTCCTAACACAAATAATCAATTGATTCACTTTTAGAGTAATCCATTCTATAATAATAATAATAATAATAATAATAGTAATAATAATAATAATAACACCTAGGGGTTGGACTACCTACTAGGCGCGTCCCCAGGTGGCGGATAGGGGAATGACCTTGCAAACGATCGTAAGTGATGCAAGGCCAACACCGAAATATGAGCTCGTGGTGTTAAACCGCCACTGTTAGCTCTAGAGAATAAGGTGTCGCGGTCCAGTCCACGTAGGGCCTTGTATCTAACGAGCACAGGGATGGCAACCCTGCGTTCCCCTTAGCTGGAAGCACACTTTTCTTATACTAGTCTTGAGTGGCTTCCCTCACTTTAACACTTTTCTTTCGGAGCACCCTAGCTCCAACTCTTGTTCTCTTCAGGTTTCCAGCGAAAACTGAGAGACCTTTTCTTTTATCTCTCTACTCTTCCCAGGACATGCGCCGTTAAAAGCGTATACGGGTGTAGCTATCCTGGGATGTCCCCAGCTGGGGGCGGCTGAGCGCTAGCCGTCTTCTAATACCGCAACCGCGAATTGTACTTCAGAGACTCTAGCAGGGCGTGGCTAGGGAACGTCGTACAGCTAGCGGTCGGTGGTCTTGGCTTTACCGCCCGGGCTACGAGGAAGGTAACCTCTATAAAAAATCCCCCAATCCCAAGGTCGTTTGGCAGTTTTAGGTGCTGAAAGGATTGCGCGAAGGGATTCTTGAGCGTGGCCAGGGGGAAGCTTGGTCGTTGAAACGCCTCTCCACAGTATTTAGCCTTTCTATGGTATGGGTGCACTGCTGTAGTCGACGTATATTTCATCCTATCTCGTGGGAATCCTATGAGTTTCAATAATCTAAATGAGGGCCCATCCTCAGAAATGGGCGCTGAACGTGGGCAGCGTAAAAAATCCATTACCAGAGAGAGTGGAAATTTTCCCTCGCTCCCTGCGGTAAGCAGTGAATAGGAGGATAACCATCCCCGGTTCCTGCTTATTGAAAGACATGAAGGAGATTTCTCCAAGATGAGTCCGTTTCTGATATCAAAAGCACTGTTTGGATTGATAGGAAGAGTGGAAGATATTAAAAAGGTAAAAGGCATGTTATTTGTCAAAACGGCGACTAATAAACAGTCAAAGCGGCTGCTGCAGATCAAGAGACTGTGTAACTTCGATGTTCAAGTCAGACCACACGAGACCTTGAATGTTTCAGAAGGGGTCATTTACTGTAAAGATTTCTTGAATTGCTCCGAAGAGGAAATTCTTGAAGGGTTGAACGAAGAAAAGGTTATAGAGGTTAAACGCATTAAATCAAAGGTCGAAGGGAATTTAGTAGATACACCCAATCTAATACTTACGTTTAACTCAATTGGTCTTCCTAAGACACTAAATGCAGCTTTTTATAATCTACGTGTAAGACCGTACGTTCCAGCCCCCATGCGTTGTTTTCGCTGTCAAAGATTTGGCCATACAACGCAGAGATGTCAAGATCCGCAAGTTTGCGTATGTGGGAAACCATTACATGAAGGCAGACGATGCGATATACCAATAATATGTCCAAACTGTAAAGCAAACCATCCTGCAAACTCTCAGGCGTGTGAAGTCTACAAACGGGAAACAAAAATTCAAGAGATTAAAGTTACGCGGAGGGTGACAGTGCTGTTACGTATGGCAACTCGTTTTCTAATGTCGCCGTACAACCGACAGGTTATACCCTGCCTAACCTTGTGCCTGAAATAAAAAAAAATTGTTAGTGATGAAATTAAAACGCTTACCTCAGAGTTGATGACATACATTAAGCAATCGTTACCGCAACCTGTGGTGCAACCTGAACAGTTGTTACCACAACTGTAGTGCTTCCTGAACAATTGTTAGCACAATCTGTAGTACATCCTGAAGTTTTTCGGATTCCAGAAGCAATGGATGATGAATCCAAGGGCGCCAAACACAAAACATCGTTGGCAAGAACAAGATCTACGGGCTCGAGTACTGAGTCAGTAGACGAAAGGACTTTGGCAGAGGCCAAAAATCCGAAAAAGAGAAAAGGATGGATTAAGGGCAGACCTAGAAAAGCAATTAGTCAACCTGAATTAGGTCCAGAAAATATCTGTGATAGTAACTGTAATGTTCCGATATAAATGATCTGTGATATATTTCTGTGATAAGTCCATTTGTATATAGTATTTATTAGTGTCGTACGTTATCGTTCTCTCTGTGATATTTATGTTTGTGCAGTCCATAAATATATTTACACAATATTTTATTTATTTACTTGTTAGTGAGCGTTTTTAATTTATCACATGTTTTTAAATTTTAATTTCTCTATAACATTCGAGTCGAAAAACTGTATTTTGCAATGGAATTGTAGAGGCCTTGTGAAAAGATACACAGACCTAAAAATGCTCCTTCAAGAGTTCGACCCTATGTGCATATGTCTTCAAGAAACGCACCTCAACATTAACCAACCGTATTCTCTACGAGGATATGATATTGTCCGTAAAGATCTTGCTAATCGACGAAGAGCGTCAGGTGGTGTTGCTGTGATTATCAGAAATGGCATACAGTATAAACAACTGATAATAAATACTCACATCCAGACAGTAGCGATTACAATTAATACACCTATGAAGATAACCATATGCAACATTTACCTTCCTGATGGTCACTGGAGAATTTCGGATCTTAAAGAAATTGCAGAAAAACTTCCGACACCTTTCCTCGTGGTTGGAGATTTTAATGCGCACAATACGTTATGGGGTTCTCTGAAGAATAATGCTAAAGGACGCTCTATTGAAGGTTGGTTGACTAGGGATAACATAGTCCTCCTTAAAGACGGATCACCTACATATCACAATGTCCGCTCCAATTCTTTTGATGCACTGGACTTAAGTCTAGTAACACCAACACTAGCTTCACGATTTGTATGGAAAGTCATTAATGACTTACACAATAGTGATCATTTCCCAATAATCGTCGAGACCGATACCAGTATACCAGATAGGACAGTCATTAAAAGATTGATAAAGCAAATTGGCCAATGTTTCGTCAGAAAATCTTAAAATACCTACGAGTGTCACTGTTAAAACAATAACAGATGCAATACTAAGTGCGGCAGAAATCAGCATTCCGAGGTCGGGAAATACGCCGGTGAAGAAGCCTCTTCCCTGGTGGAATAATAAAGTCAAAGAAGCTGTCAACAAAAAAAAGGTTGCTTTTCGAAAATATCAAAGGCAACCAACTATCGACAATCACATCGCTTTCAAAAGAGCAAGAGCTTTTAGTAGACGGGTTGTCCTTGACAGTAAGCGGTCAAGTTAGAACCAATATACATCGACTATTACGACAAGCATAAACAGAACTTGGAGAAAGATCAAATCAATCAATGGAAAATATAAATGTCCATCAATTTATACTATACAAAATGCTCAAAATGTAGTCACCGAAGACCCGGTCAATATTGCAAACACGTTGGCCAATCAGTTTACAAGTATTAGTGCGACTGCTAATTATCCATCTAATTTTTCCAATATAAAAAATGAAAGGGAAATGTAACTTCTTTTTGATGCAACAGGCGACCTGGACTATAATGCGACGTTTACCATGGATGAGCTGAAGTTTGCATTGAAACGCACTAAAAAAACAGCACCAGGGCATGATTTAATATCCAACGAAATGTTGCAAAATCTCACCATTGAATTTAAAAATTTTGTATTACAATTGTACAATAAGCTCTGGGATGAAGGAATTTACCCGGATGAATGGAAAGAGGCAGTTGTCGTGCCTATCCTCAAACCTGGAAAAAATCCTCTGAGTCCAGCCAGCTATCGTCCAATCAGCCTAACATGCTGTATGGGAAAATTATGGGAGAGGATGATTAACAACAGATTGCAGTGGTATCCTGAAAAACATAATTTTCTCGTGCCATATCAGGCGTGATATAGAAAGCATAGATCCACCACTGATCATTTAGTCCTACTTGAACATACTATTCAAGAAGCATTTCGAAAAAGAAACCACTTGGTGGCTATCTTTTTTGATATTAAAGGGGCCTTTAATACGACTTGGAGGTACGGCATACTGGAAAAGATATTTCGACTAAACTTGAGAGGTAATTTACTCTTCATGATTAGGTCGTTCCTAAGTAACAGACGTTTTAGGGTAAGAATCGGTGACAAGTTATCGGACATGAAAACACTTGAAAATGGGGTCCCTCAAGGATCTACCCTAAGTTGTACGTTGTTTACGATTGCAATCAATGATATTGTCTTGAATGTTGCAGATGATATTTCCATATGCATGTATGTCGATGATATCGCCATATTTTACTCGGGTCACACTGTTGGGGAAATAAGTCGCAAATTACAACCTGCAATCAACCAAATAGCAGAAAATGGAAACAATATTGGTCAGAGTTTTTCTAGAGAGAAGACTCATTGCGTACATTTTTGTAGATTACGCAAACCTCATTACGACCCGGTACTATTTTTGGCAGGTGACCCCGATGCTCTGGAACTGCAAAGTTCTTGGGCGTTACCTTTGATAACGCTCTCACATGGAGACCACATATAGACCGGTTAAAAGACAAATGTCTGCGAAGCCTTAACGTAATTAAAGTATTGGCGCATACCAGATGGGGTGCGGAAACAAAATGTCTTATAGGAATCTATCAGGCTCTGGTACTATCGCAAATGGATTACGGCTGCATAGTTTATTCATCGGCACGTCGATCACTACTTGCAACCTTAAACATTATACATAATGACGCCATAAGGTACTGCCTTGGAGCCTTTCCTACCAGTCCGGTGAATAGCTTATACTGCGAATCGGGAATGCTGCCCTTGGAATGCAGAAGGCAACAATTAAACGCTAAATATATTACTAAAATTCGTTCATTGCCGCTGCACACTAATACTTTAGTACTGCATGTAGACACGCAACCATATGAATTGCTACATACAATTACTCGGCCGGCTTACATAAGGCACAAGGAACATTTGGACCAACGAGGAATCGTCCTTCCAACAGTGCTTGGCGAAAGGATGCCTGGTGTTGCACCATGGATAATTCCGCTGGTAAAAATAAGAACAGATCTTATGAAATACAAAAAAAAACAATACAAAGCATGATATCTACCAACAAGAATTTGAGAGCATTATTAAAGAACATCCATATCATATATTCAGATGGATCAAAAACTGAAAATGGGGCTGGTAGCGCTATAGTCACCGGAGATCTAGCATATGTCTGGAATTTAAACCCCATATCCTCCATAAAATTTGCAGAGCAATACGCTCTATGGCAGGCAATGATTTATTGCTCCATGATAAATGCCAACAAGTTTATAATTGTCACGGACTGTTCCAATATTCTTAATGACCTATCCCAGATTTACTCAACTGACCCGATGACTGTAATATGCCAATCTCTTTTAAATAACATCTGTGAACTAGGAAAAACACTTGTATTTGTCTGGGTTCCGAGTCATGTGGGAATACCTGGCAATGAGCAAGCAGATGGAGCTGCCCGTCAAGCCACATTAAGTGAAGAAGCGGATGTCAACTTTGCGGTGGCAAGTGCTGTCGGGAAGTATCTGAAAGAGGAAAATATTATATAATGGCAGGAAAAATGGTCACAAGCAAATACCCACCTCCTGCAAATAAAACCTAAAATAAAACCCTTATTTACAATGAAAGGCGCAACGAGGGAAGAGACAGTAAAAATACACCGTGTGAGGATGGGACATACTTAAATCACGCATGAGCACATACTTAAAAATGGACATCCACGTCAGTAGGACAACACTTACAATCGCACACATAATAAGAGAATGTCCACTATATATCAATCGACGTTCGATAAATAGAATTAAACAAAACTATAATGAAAACTTTAACAATCTGGTCAACGCAAAAAATACACTGACATTTCTGAAACAAATCGGTGTCTATAGTGAAATATAATTTTGAGTATTTCTATTGTCACGGTTAAAGGGGATATGACCTTAGCAGTTGAACCCTTAAACAAGCAAAAAAAAAAATAATAACAATAATAGTAATAATAATAAAATTTATTGCTGTTAACGGGTAAAAATGAACACTTGCAGAAGTCAAATCTATAGTACAGATTAGTAACATCGGTTATCATAAATTTAAATTGCTGTGTTCAAACTTACTAATGCTATAAAACGCATTCATACCCAGAAATATTCTTATCTTTGTTTTTATTGCGTTGAAAGGCAGCTTTCTGGTTTCTACAGGTAATAAGTTAAAACTTTTGAAAGAAATATTTACAAAACTTCTGTGCGTTTTGCCTAATCTATAATATATTAGATTTATGTCATTATATTTACGAGTTTTGCAACCATGCACATCAGATCGTAAGCAGTATTCGCTGGTTTAACCCCTGGCATACACAATGCAGTGTAGTATAAATATTGGAGGCAGAGTTAGCAGTTTAAGTTGCGTAAATAACGATTTGCAATCAGCTCTATAGGTTAGATTTCCTGTAACTCTGATAGCTCGACATTGTAGAGCGAACAATCGAGACGAACTGGGACAATTGCCCCACATCACATTACAGTAATACAAATGAGTTTGAATTACCGATAAAAATAACAACCGTAATATGTTGGTGGAAACACTATCCGATAGGCGGCGTAAGAGATAAATATTACGACTAATTAGATTAGCAATTCGGTCTGTATTGAAAGTAAGTTTAGGATCGATGTTGATACCTTCAAAATTTGCAAAACATGGGTTGTCGAAATTATGATGTGACTAACATTTGTAGTTTTATTAAAATTTAAGTTCAAAATATTGGTATTGCACCAGTCCTCAGCTAATAGCAACGCCCTATTTGCCCTTACAGTGACTTCTTTGAAGTTTTTGTCAGACATGAGCAACGTTGTGTCATCGGCATAATGTAAACAACTAGCAATATCTTTTAATGATAAGAAAAATCATTGATATATATTGAAAATAATAATGGACCCAAAACACATCCTAGAGGCACACCTCTATGTAGCGCTAAAAATTTGGAAGTAACTCCTTTTATTTTTACAACTTGCCTCCTATTGTCTAGATAAGACTTAATTAGAGATACGCTGTTTGTATCGACCTTATATCTTCCCTTCAATTTTTTAAGTAGAACTTGATGCACAACAGTATTACGTTGTAATATTGATTTTAGGAATGATTCGTAGTAGATATGGAAAAGAGTTGGTCGTATTAACAATTGGAATTATTTAGTAGTCATTATGTAGTATGAAATGTATATGTAGAATTCAATAAGTGTAAATAGTTAAATAATTGGTAATCTTATAATCTGTGGGAGAAATAAGAAAGAGTTCATTAAAAATACAGGTTTCTGTAAATTATAAATTGGATAATACAGGGGTCTGATTCTACTTAAATATTTTGTCACAATAAAGGTACATTTGAAATTTTTATCTGTATAGGTCAATTTTCGGTCACCTTTCGGTGATAAGTTCTCTTTCTCTACGGCCATCTTGAGCAATGCTGTAAAATTCGTTAAGGGAGTGAATTATAGCAACTACTTATTTAAGAGTTACCTTGGTAAGGGATCATGCCATAATCACTCAGCAGGTAGTAATATTAGTTATGAGTATTGTGAATGTGATATTCTGTTAGCACCCAAATATGGGGATTATAACCTTAACAATTATCGAGAAGCAGCGTTACCACCTGAAAACCCTTCGATGAAGGTAACTTGGAGTTTATTGGTTCATTGTATTGTATTGTAGTTCAAATAATCGTAACCATCGTTGAGTATATGTTGAGTGGGCGATCTTCAGCTGTGAATACAGGTTAGTGACCTTAATCGTTAGGAATACATTATTGCATTAGATATGGGAATTAAGTAACATCGGCTGTATGCTGCAAGTAAAAATAGGATGTTCAATTACGAATCATTAGTTAAATAGATACTCATTTAATGTTCAGTTAGTTGTCCGTTGGATAGAAAATAGTCAGTAGCTATTGTTTTAGTATTAATGAACTCACCAAAATTCGAATATCGCTTAGATAATGTCCATTGTTGGATTATTTAGGTTATACCACCACCAAACATATTTTTTTTAAATGAAAAATGTCAGTCTTTGTAAAATAAAGCATAATTGATAATAATAAAAAGCGCATGCAACTATCATTTAATGCGAAATTAAAAATTTATTCTAATTAAAATAAATTTCATGCAGAATAAAAGAAAATATAAAGTGGTTAAAACCCAAGCAATCATGTTATTATTGTTACACATAGCATAAATGAATATGTCAATAGTATTTGCGGAATATTTTAAAGAGCATTGTTTCCAAATTGTAAATTTTTATCAGTATTTCATTAAGATCTCGCAAGTTTTGCATAATTGATTTTGAGTAGAGTAATTGAAAAGCGAGAACTGCAGACACCATATATCACTACTATAGCGTTGAATTTTGTATATACAAGGCGGCGCGTAAAACCAATGTGTATAAAATATGAAAATATATTTCAAGGTAGAAGTTATCATTTTATGTGTTTGTAAATATTTATGTATTACTGGGTAAATTGGATTTTAACTGAGTTTGTTAAAATTACCAAAAATAATTATTATTTGTTTGATTTTAAATTTGTGGAACGGATTATAGGCCACAAATAAATAATCGTTGGGTGTGTGTTTATGAATAAAACTTATTATTTTGATTTGGCTAAATAGTTGTTTTATTAGTCGTATTAGTTGAGTTATATGACGAGTGAAATCAGTTGCCAGTCGACTATAGGTAAGGAACGGCTATTGGGAAAGACTGAGCTTACATCTTCAAAACTTCCTGGTTCAAGTGTATACGAGTTTAGTAGTGAGTCAGTGGCGCCCAGAATTAATTTATCTCTCATAGGTCTGACTGAACTTGGCATTTCTAGACATCCGATCAGACGATTGGTAACTGCCCTAAACTTAGAAAAAGGTGTAATAATACTATCGAAAGCACTAGTAAAATCAATGAAAACCGCCATGGAGTGATGACCGTTTTCGAAGCAATTCAAAGAATGAGTAACAACACTGATAGCAGCATCAGCTGTGCTTCTCTTTTTTCTAAAACCATACATTACCAACTCAAATACTTTCGAAAATGTTGGAAGAATGGAAACGGTGCGATAGTTGTCGAGGTTGTTGCAATCTCCTTTTGTATAGAGTTGTAAAACTATGGCAATTTTTAACAAATGTGGAAATGCACCTGTTTGCAGTGACATATTAACAAGTTTGGTTAAAGGCCTAACAAACAGATTAATACTTTTCTTCATAACCTTTGTGCCGATTCCATAAACATCTTTTGATTGCTTATTTTAGTTTAGTTTTGCATAACTCAACAGGATCAACTGTACTACCTGGTGAAAACTTTTGAGAGTTCTGAGAATTAACAAAATGAATATTAAATTCTTTCGCATAAATGCTTGTGTTTCTCTATTAGAATGCATTGTTTTGTAGGAATCCATTATCTGCCAAGCTGTCTTACCTGGGTTACTAGAATTTCTAATTAAATTATCATAATCTGAAGATTTAGCCATTTTAATAGTATTTTTGTATTCGCAACGAAGACGTTTCTGAGCAATTAGTACATAATCACTTTTTAGAATATATATATATATATATATATATATATATATATATATATATATATATATATATATATATATATATATATATATATATATATATATATAACATATCCGAAATGTTGCGCTATAAAAGCAAAAGCTGTAAATATGCAGATCAACTCAACTAACAGTTTTTATTGTTATTTAATTGAATTTTTATGAAATTAATGATCCGTAAACTTTACCATCCTGATTTGCAGAACTTTAATATTACCATTAAAATTAAATTTTCAAAGGGCATATGGTTTAAATGTGATTCATGCCAATTTCTTTAAATTTATCGGGGTTAATTTCACTGAAGGCCTCTTTGACTTAACTACAAAACCTTCCTTTTCTGTTTTGACAATGAGTTTGAAACATATATTGGTAATCTCAATTGTACTTTAATCTTTTACTATTTGAAAATAGTCCCAGACGAAAATTTTAAATTTATCGTACTTATTTAAAAGGAAGAAAAGAATTAGCAACATTACACTATCTACATGTCTCCAATAAAAATTACTTATATTTATTCGAATAACCATTAGGTTGTAGAAATTTTTGAAGTTTAAATTGGCCTAAAAAATGAGGAATGCTACATCTTGCTGACATTTTTCCCATTTAAGGAATTCATAACAGAAAATTTTGAAAAATCCAAATACTTTTGTTCGTTCCCTCATAAAATAGGGATCAACCAATGAATAAACCACAAAACACTGACACCATATTGTAAAATTGGTTTCGCATCCATTTTGATTTTCTTGTGACCACTAAAGACAAATGATAACAATTTATTATGAAATCTATTTCCTTACTCCATAATATTTTTTCTAAGAGTAACCATTATCATAGTTTAAACATAATAACCTTTTGAATTGTAGTTACTGCTGAATCCAGATGGCTAAGAAAATGATATCATAGTAACACGGGTTGTTATTCGTTATTACGTGACGTTTGATGAAGAACTGTCATAATCATTAGTCATAATTTAGGAAAATATAAATCATTAATAAATAATGCCTTCGCTTTTATTTACGACGAATATTTTGACATGGTACTTATTTATGGAGAACGTAAAAATAAAACTCTTGCTCAAGATTTATCAGAAATGGTTTTCTAATAGAATAATCCAAGTAAAATACTTTGCCATCTGGAACGAAAGCTAAAGGTTTCTTTTCAAGCGAAAATTTCGCAGAAAGACCGCTCAGACTGATGACAATGTGATTAATATTTTGGCTTATCTGCAGGTAAATCCACTACATCAATACGGTTCCTTGAAGAAGAAATAAATAAGTAGATGTACAAAGAGTATTAAAAGTCATAAGTATCATCCGCATAGAATACCTTAACGCAACGTTTGGTCTCAGATCCTGAAGGCGATTATATTTATTGCTCAAATGACTGTACAAATTGCTGATGATCCTTCTTTCTTAGAAAAATATTGGACTGATGCATGTAAATTTCATAATAATGGTATTGTTAGTCGCCATAATTGTCATTACTGGTCACAGGAAAATCTAAAATGGATCGAGAAAACAATTTCCAGGCAATATGTCAATGTTTGTGTGGTTTGTTTAACGGTAGTTGATTGGTTCCTATTTTTATTAAGTAACGTTAACGTGGAAAGATATTTGATGTCTTCAAAATGTTCTCCAGAATTGAGGATAGTCTAAATAGAAGAAAACAATGGGTCAAAGATGGAGCATCTTCACTTTGGCCATACGTGAAAAGTGTTAATTTGTTTTGAAATTCAAAACATGTAATGTTTTACCGATTCAATTTAAAAAATTATATGAGTCACGTGGGGAAATGAGAGAAAACTGAAGTATTTTTATGGTAGATTTCCCACCGAATAGTTGTCAAGTGTTTTACATTTCGACCGAAACTAATGGTAAATGCAGCAGAAAGGGAATTTCTGTATTTCATAAACATACAATGTCTAGACGAAGTATAATGAATTAGAAGTTATTCACAAATTTCGATTTTGATGTATGATAGCTAATACTGACAACTTAGTGAACTAGAAGCTAGTTGTAATAGTCATTATACTTCAGCGTGTTATTTCTGTCGATCTATTACGATAGACTTATCTTAGTGCAAACGGAATATCATAAAACCATTTAATAATATTAATCAACCTTCACAGAAACCCATTTGAAATAATGTGCGATACTTTCATCCTCAAATGTCATTGTACTGTGCATTTATCGCTCACCTAATGGTGATTTTGATAAATTTGTAAAATATGGAAATGGTTTAAATGCTATTTCAAATTTCAATGTCAATAACAGGTGACTTCAATTAAATTTAATTCATGTAAATGCAACTGTGCTATGTGATTTGTTATCGATCTGGCTTTTGCAAAAAATTATTTTCCGTATAGAGACAATAATTGCCTGGACAATATTTTTATTAATTTTGACGCTGAATGTAAAACAGGAACTGGTTTTTCAAATCATTTAGGTCAGACTCTATGTTTCGAAAGAAATTTTGATTTTATAACAACAGTAAAATTGTCAACACAAGCTTTAGGCCGATTATAGTCTAAGGATCATACAGGTCTTCACTTTGTTAAGGAATTAGTTACTTTCTTGATTTAGAGAATTAAGTTGTGATAATCAATTAATTAATATATATATATATATATTATATATATATATATATATATATATTATATATATATATATATATATATATATATATACAGGGTTTTCAAAGTTAAGTCCATATTGCTATCTTCGTTATTATGGTGCTAGTCGGTTAAATGGGCAAAGAAGTAGCATTTTTTCCGCTCGTTACGATGGTGAAATCAAAATGAAAATTGAACATCGTGTTCGCGAGTTATGTCAAAATTTCCATTTTTTAAATGGCACACCAATATGCAATATCCTTAATCGATAGAAAATTAATTCTGAACGAATAAGTTCCTATGACATTTCACCCTAATGTCAAAAATGACAAAGTTATTGATCATTTACCAAATTTATCAAGGTGGCTGTGCAACTATTTTCTGTATTACCATAGAGCAGAAAATGAAAAGAATATCAGACAATTGAAACAGCTTTATTCTAAGTGATAATAATAAGGAACAACAAAACAAAACAAAACTCAAATTAGATGTTCGAAAACATCACCCTCTTGCTCCAAGCATTTCTGGGCTTAGACACTTTTAGTAGCCTTAGAATTCTACCATCAATATTATTGATGGCGTGAACGATGCTTTGCTGAGATCCTCAAGGTTATCATATCGGTTGTACACCCAATCTTCAATATCCCCAAAAGAAAAAATCCATTGGAGTAATGTGGATCGAGGAGGCATACGGATAGGCCCATTAGTTGATAAATATTTGTCATCAAAAAAATTGTTTAATATCGTATCTATCTGACGAACGTTATGGGGAAGAGCTCCGTCTTGTTGGAAATAAATCTTCTGCCTATCCATTAAATTTACATCATCCAAGAAGTCTTGGGGTGTGGCAGTCAACATTTCGGCGTACCGCTCACCAGTTAACGCACCCTGATAAAATACTGGACCAACAATTATCGAGCCAATTAAACCGCACCAAACATTAACACTGAAGCGTCTCTGCGGGTTACAAGATCGGTAGAGCATCGGATTTTCTCGACTCCAAAAATGGCTGTTTTTCCTGTTGAACATGCCCCTATTAGAAAAAGTTGATTCGTCACTTCATAGGATTGAGCTCCAAAAATCATTATTGGTTCTCATTTGATTAATGAACCAGTGACAAAACTGAACGCGTCTTTCTTGATCTCCTGGTACTAGTGTCTGTGTAGGTCGGAACTTATACGGCACAAACTTATACTTTTTTAGAATATTGTGGATGGAACCCAAACATAGTCAATTCTCTTGCACTAAATCATTAATTGAGTTGTTGGGATGTGCTTCAAAATAACCTAACACATTAATTTCAGTTTCTTCACTAATTATACATTGTTTATTAGATCTGGATTTCTTAAACATGCTCGAATTAGATCTAAATTTACGATACAAAACCAAAAAGTATCTTCTATCCAGCAAATGACGCGTAGGAAACAAATCACTGTAACGCTCACGCGCTAGATAACTGTTTTTTTGACAAACGATGTAACATTCTAACATTTCAAACTTTTCTGAATGGGTGAAAGGCATTTTTCTATTCAAAAAACACAAACTCTTAACTCTTTATTAGCAAACTTCAATTTGACATATCAATTCTGATGACATTTGTGAAAAATATTGTTCACGTAATACCAGCCACCTTGACGAATTCAATAAATGATCAATAACTTTGTCATTTTTAACATTAGGGGAAAATGTCATAGGAACTTTTTTGTTCAGAATTTAATTTTCTATCGATTATGGCTATTGCATACTGGGTGCGCTATTTAAAAAAATGGAAATTTTTGACATAACTCGAACACGAAGTTCAATTTTTATTCTGATTTCACGATCGTAACGAGCGGAAAAAAATGCTACTTCTGTGCCCATTAACCGACTTCGTATCACCAATAATAACGAAGGTAGCAATAGTGCCGACTTAACTTTGAAAATGTATATATATATATATATATATATATATATATATATATATATATATATATATATATATATATAAATATTGCCTTTCACCCATTCAGAAAAGTTTGAAATGTTAGAATGTTACATCGTTTGTCAAAAAACAGTTATCGAGCGCGTGAGCGTTACAGTGATTTGTTTCCTACGCGTCATTTGCGGATAGAAGATACTTTTTGGTTTTGTATCGTAAATTTAGATCTAATTCGAGCTGTTTAAGAAATCCAGATCTAATAAACAATGTATAATTAGTGAAGAAACTGAAATTAATGTGTTAGGTTATTTTGAAGCACATCCCAACAACTCAATTAATGATTTAGTGCAAGAAATGGACTATGTTTGGATTCCATCCACAATATTCTAAAAAAGTATAAGTTTGTGCCGTATAAGTTCCGACCTACACAGACACTAGTACCAGGAGATCAAGAAAGACGCGTTCAGTTTTGTCACTGGTTCATTAATCAAATGAGAACCAATAATGATTTTTGGAGCTCAATCCTATGAAGTGACGAATCAACTTTTTCTAATAGGGCATGTTCAACAGGAAAACAGCCATTTTTGGAGTCGAGAAAATCCGATGCTCTACCGATCTTGTAACCCGCAGAGACGCTTCAGTGTTAATGTTTGGTGCGGTTTAATTGGCTCGATAATTGTTGGTCCAGTATTTTATCAGGGTGCGTTAACTGGTGAGCGGTACGCCGAAATGTTGACTGCCACACCCCAAGACTTCTTGGATGATGTAAATTTAATGGATAGGCAGAAGATTTATTTCCAACAAGACGGAGCTCTTCCCCATAACGTTCGTCAGATAGATACGATATTAAACAATTTTTTTGATGACAAATATTTATCAACTAATGGGCCTATCCGTATGCCTCCTCGATCACCTGACATTACTCCAATGGATTTTTTCTTTTGGGGATATGTGAAGAGTGTGGTGTACAACAGGCGATATGATAACCTTGAGGATCTCTAGCAAAGCATCGTTCACGCCATCAATAATATTGATGGTAGATCCATTGCTAACGCTACTAAAAGTGTCTACAAGCGGGCCCAGAAATGCTTGGAGCAAGAGGGTGATGTTTTCGAACATCTAATTTGAGTTTTGTTTTGTTTTGTTGTTCCTTATTATTATCACTTAGAATAAAGACTACTGTTTCAATTGTCTGATATTCTTTTCATTTTCTGCTCTATGGTAATACAGAAAAATAGTTGACACAGCCACCTTGATAAATTTGGTAAATGATCAATAACTTTGTCATTTTTGACATTAGGGTGGAATGTCATAGGAACTTATTCGTTCAGAATTAATTTTCTATCGATTAAGGATATTGCATATTGGGTGTGCCATTTAAAAAAATGGAAATTTTTGACATAACTCGCGAACACGATGTTCAATTTTCATTTTGATTTCACCATCGTAACGAGCGGAAAAAATGCTACTTCTTTGCCCATTTAACCGACTTCGTAGCACCAGTAATAACGAAGATAGCAATAGTGCCGACTTAACTTTGAAAACCCTGTATATATATATATATATATATATATATATATATATATATATATATATATATATATATATATTAATTGTATTGTATCACAACTTAATTCCTCTAAATCAAGAAAGTCCCAACTAGATTCACTTAACAAAGTGAAGAGCCTGTATGATCCTTAGACTATAATCGGCCTAAAGCTTGTGTTGACAATTTTACTGTTGTTTATAAAATCAAGAATTTCTTTCGAAACACTTAGAGTCTGACCTAAATGATTTGAAAAACCAGTTCCCAGTGTTTTAGTGTTAGTACATTCAGCGTCAAAATTAATAAAAATATTGTCCAGGCAATTATTGTCTCTAGTAGCGGAAAATAATTTTTTTGCAAATAGCCAAAGATCGATAACAAATCACATAGCACAGTTGCATATTTGTTACATGAATTAAATTTAAGGTTGAAGTCACCTGTTATTACAGCACAATTGAAATTTGAAATAGCATTTAAAACCATTTCCATATTATTTACAAATTTATCAAAATCACCATTAGGTGAGCGATAAATGCACAGTACAATGACATTTGAGGATGAAAGTATCGCACACATTATTTCACAATGGGTTTCTGTAGAAGGTTGATTAATATTATTAAATGGTTTATATGATATTCCGTTTCGCACTAAGATAAGTCTATCGTAATAGATCGACAGAAATAACACGCTGAAGTATAATGACTTAGGTTACAACTAGCTTCTAGTTCACTTAAGTTAAGTCAGTATTAGCTAATACATACCACATCAAAATCGAAATTGTGTAGAATAACTTCTAATTCATTATACTTCGTCATAGACATTGTATGTTTAAGTGAAATACAGAAATTCCCTTTCTGCTACGCATTTACCATTAGTTTCGGTCGAAATGTAAAAAACCACTTGACAACTATTCCGGTGGGCCCCAAATCTACCATAAAAATACTTCCAGTTTTCCTCTCATTTCCGGCCACGTGACTCCAATATAATTTTTTTAAATGTGATAATCGGTAAAACATTACATGTTTTGGTAGACATTTCAAAAACAAATTCAACCATAACACACATGTCACGGTACTTGGCCAAAAAAGTGAGGAGATGCTCCATCTTACTGCCACCACATTGTTTGTCTTCTATTTAAGGGACTATCCTCAAGTAATTCTGGGAGAACATTTTGAAGACAATCCAAATATCTTTCCCACGTTAACGTTACTTAATAAAAATAGGAACCAATCAACCTACCGTTAAACAAACCACACCAAACATTGACACCCCATATTGCCTGGAAATTGTTTTCTCGCATCCATTTTAGATTTTCCTGTGACCAGTAATGACAATTATGGCGACTAACAATACCATTATTATGAAATTTACATGCATCAGTCCATAATATTTTTTCTAAGAAAGAAGGATCATCAGCAATTTGTACAGTCATTTGAGCAATAAAATATAATCGCCTTCAGGATCTGCAGAGACCAAACGTTGCGTTAAGTGTATTCTATGCGGATGATACTTATGACTTTTTAATACTCTTTGTATTGAACATCTACTTATTGTTATTTCTTCTTCAAGGAACCGTATTGATGTATGTGGATTTACCTGCAGATAAGCCAAAATATTAATCACATTGTCATCAGTCTGAGCGGTCTTTCTGCGAGGATTTTTGCGCTTGGAAAAGAACCACCTTTTAGCTTTCGTTCCACAGATGGCAAAGTATTTTTACTTGGAGTTATTCTATTAGGAAAACCATTTCTGTATAAATCTTGAGCAAGAGTTTTATTTTTTCCACGTTCTCCATAAATAAGTACCATGTCAAAATATTCGTCGTAAATAAAAAGCGAAGGCATTATTTATTAATGATTTCAGTATTTTCACTAAATTATGACTAATGATTAATGACAGTTCTTCATCAAACGTCACGTAATAACGAATAACAACCCGTGTTACTATGATATTCATTTTTTTCTTAGCCATCTGGATTCAGCAGTAACTACAATTCAAAAGGTTATTATGTGTTTAAACTATGATAATGGTTACTCTTAGAAAAAATATTATGGAGTAAGGAAAGTAGATTTCATAATAATGGTATTGTTAATCGCCATAATTGTCTTCAGTGGTCACAAGAAAATCCAAAATGGATGCGAGAAACCAATTTCCAGACAATATGTGGTGTCAGTGTTTGGTGTGGTTTATTTAACGGTAGGTTGGTTGGTCCCTATTTTTATGAGGGAACGTTAACGGGAGAAAGATATTTGGATTTTCTTCAAAATTTTCTCCCAGAATTACTTGAAGATATTCCCTTAAATGAAAGGCAAACAATGGGGTGGCAGCAAGATGTAGCATCTCCTCATTTTTTAGGCCAATTTAACCACTTCAAAAATTTGCTACAACCTAATGGTTATTCGAATAAATATAAGTAATGTTATTGCACTTGAGAGACATGTAGATAATGTGTAATGTTGCTAATGCTTTTCTTCCTTTCATAAATAACGCTACAGATAAATTTAAAAAAATCCTAATTCGTCTGGGACTATTTTCAAATAGTAAAAGGGAGATTAAAGTACAATTGAGATTACCAATATATGTTTCAAACTCATTGTCAGCTTCCGAAACAGAAAAGGAAGGTTTGTGTAGTTAAGTCAACCAGAGAGGCCTTCAGTGCTTAAATATGCCCTAACCCTGCGATAAATGCACCCATTAAAGTTACATTAGTGCTGGCATGAATCACATTAGTAAACCATATATGTTTCCCTTTGATAATTAGTGTACGTAATTATTAATGGTAATATTAGCTTAGTTCTGCAAAGTCAGGATGGTAAAGTTTTACGGATCATTAATTTCATAAAATTCAATTAAATAACAATAAGAAACTGTTAGTTGAGTTGATCTGCATATTTCCACAGCTTTTGCTTTTATAGCGCAACATTTCGGATATGTTATGATTTTTTTCCCAAGCGCTTGACTACTCTCAGATTCATGGAAATAGGCCGATCAACTCAACTAACATGAAACCACAGTTACAAAATACTTATAATACAGAATAAGAAACTCGTAACCAATATTGAATTATGCGACTGCTTGCGCGATGTGCTGTTGTCGCATTTGTGTCTCTGAATGGTTAATGTAGACAAAATTACTACCTAAGGTCAAAAGTTGCACACGGAATTCTTTATTTTCTACGTGCCAAAACAGTAAAAAAATTAGTGCTAGATTAGTATCGCAATCCGCACGATCACTGAAGGATTAAATAAGTTAAATCATGGTTACATTCGATTATAACGAGAAGCTATTGAAATACATAACTTTAACAGGCAAGACAAAAATATTAGATTAAATAGGTTTTGGCAGCTTGTAATTAAAAACGTCACTGTTGGTATATCTCAATTTTTACTTTTACTTTTGGTATGTCTAGGTCTTTGCTGTGCTTTTCCTAAATCTCGAGGTGAATGATTGACCAATTAAGTATGTTATCATACCATTCCAATGATATAACATATATAGTTAAAATTGAAATAGGATTAAATGTACACATTCTGCTTCTACTGTATGATAACAATTACAGTCTTCAAATAATAAAGAAAGATTTCTTTTGTTAGGGTTGCTATAGCTTTACTTAATTTTTGATTGGCATGTCAAATTTTTACCACTTTCAGATTAAAGTTTTTACTTACATAATACATATAATAATTTGATTAAATGTTGTCAATTATGTTTTTGAACCCTAGGACCACAAGGTGGGGTCGCCGGTTACCCTGCCATACTAATCTTTGGGCGTGGGTGAGACTGTTTTCAAACTGTAGGGTCGTCCTTCCGCGTACCTTCAGTACTCATTGGTATTAAATAGCGTACGTGTGCAATTTTATATTACTCCAGTCTTAGTAGTGTTTACAAGTGCATTTCTGGACTTTGACCCCACCTTGTGATTAATGTAGTAACTTTTATATAGGTAAGTTTTCCTAAACATTAATCTCATAGTGCCTTATTAGGTTTTCTTTTGTTAACTAGAATAACAATATGGATCCAAACAAATGTCATCTTAGTAATGAAGAAATTTAGAAAGCTCGTTATAAAAGTGATTGTAGTGATAGAGAAGAAAATTGTATAGATGAAAGTGAAAGTGAAGATGAAGACTGCTTACTACCGGATGATCATCTTGAAGACGAGTTTGATCCGAGAGAAGTGCAAGAAGAGGTTGACGCAGATAATAATGCATATACTGATCAAACTTTCATGGAAAAACACGACCATCCTTAACTATTTGGCCTGAATAATTGTGTTTGGTTCACTCAACCTTTGATTAGTAAGCGGGCAAGAACTTCAAAAAAGAATATCGTTCTTCATCTACCTGGTCCAAAGGGAGAAGCAAAAAATAAAAATGGCATCAAAGAACTGTGGCGCCCTTTTTTTACTGACGAACTAATTGAAATAATTTTAGTCAACACAAATAAAGAAATCGAGATTCGTAAGGCAAAGTTCAATATTAACTTGAAGAAACGAATAGAAGTGAGCTAGTAACCTTTTTGGATTACTCTACTTTGCTGGCGTTTTAAAAAACTCCCATCTTTGACTTTGACTGGTCTGAAAAATTCGGAGTTCCCATATTTAGATGCACCATGACAAAAAACCGTTTCGAATTTCTGATAACGTGTTCGCGTTTCAATGATAAAGCCACTCGTTCAGAACGTAAAGCCTTAGATAAAGTATAAGAGGAATATGGGATATATTTATTCAGGGTTGTGAAAGTAACTATACTCCTTCAAAGTATCTAACCATAGATGAGCAACCGTTAGGATTTAGAGGAAGATGCCCCTTCAAAATGTACATTCCCAGCAAGCCCGATAACTACGGTATGAAAGTAGTAATGATTTGTGATGCTAAGACAATGTATATGTGCTATGCTGTACCATATATTGGAAAAGAGCAGCAAGATCCGCAAAAATGGTCAATTGCTAACTGAAAACATTCATGGTACCAATCGCAATATAACAATGGACCATTGATTTACCTCGTGTTAGATGGTCGAAAAACTGTTAGAAAAAGGCCTAACAATGGTTGGAACCCTCCCAAAAAATAAAAGGGAAATATCAGCTGAGTATTTGGATACGAAGCGCTCAGAAATTCCCTTTTCAGCTTTTCCATTTACTCAAAAGTCGACCCTTATTTCACATGTCCCAAAACGAAACAAATGCGTTCTTTTAATAAGTTCGATGCATTCTCAAGATGAAGTTGACGAAGCTACTGGTAAACCAGAAATTATCTTATTTTATAACAGTACAAAAGGAGATGTTGATACCAGCTTTTTCACTCAAAAACCATCGCTAAAAAAACAAGCAGATGACCACTGAGAATGTTTATGGTATGTTATATGGAGGAGGTGGAAATACAATGGTTTTGCATAGGTCTGAACATATTAACGAAAAAATTTCCAGTCCTACATTTATAAAGTCGTTAGCTGATTCCCTAGTAGCAGATCACATGAAACAAAGAGTAAATAATGCACCGTTACCGAAAAAGTTAAGATGTGTGTTCACTGTGCAAAAAATATGTGTGCCGAACATCAGTTTAGCATCTGTGAAGACTGTAGATCATAGACAATAACATTTTTCCATTCTCAAATTTTTTGTTACATTTTTGACACCTTACATAAATGATATTTCAAAAATGGGGACTTTTGAACCAATCTATATATTTTTGTATTGTCTTAGGTCTCATGAGATATTTTATGTTGAGAAATTATACAATTGAATATATTTTTTATAAATAAACTCAAAAAACCTTTAACGCCATTTTTTCTTAAAAAATAAAAATTGGTCGCCCGCGCCCCACCTTGTTAAAATTGTGCCGGTCATTCCACTAAGTGGATCTAGGGTTACATTGTTATTATTTACTGATAACGATAACTTTTGTTGTTACTACAACGTCTAATTTATATGAAACATAAACAAAGATACACGATTAAAACCTAAAATGTAAGTACCTAAGTACGAAGTTTGATTATAATAAATCTCGTGTACTATTAAACTTTCATAATTATTTATTCCTAATCCTTTTATGATGTGCGCTAACTAACCTTGTGAACTTGGAGAACAAAGAACATCTTATTACGAGGACTTTTGACCGTACTCTTTCGATTGTTACATACAGACATCAAATAAAAGACAGCTTAATTTTGAAGGATTACTGTAAGTATAGGGGATGGTAGAAAATTGTGTACGTACATACGTAATCTTCCCTGAGGATGAACACAAGAAAAAATACGGTAAAGGTAAAATATTGCCATCAAACGACTACTAACATTGCCTTCAAAAAAATTTGATTTCGTTATCACAGATTTCGGGGATACCCTGACATGTACTATCCTTGAATATAATATAAATAAAATAAGGTGATAGTAAGGGTCATTGATAGAATTACATGTTTGTCTTATGCTCAATTAAGCGAGTAGATTAGGTCAGGGGCGCGCCAGGAGCATGCGGCGCCTGTGTCAAAATTGTTGATGGCGCCCCATTAATTAAAATTATTTGTATCAAAAATAGTATTATAAATATTTTGCATGCCTAGGTGATAAGAGCCCCAACAACTATACGTTCGGACACTTTAATTTTTAATTCTCTATAGTAGCATTATTAAGTAATACGACATGAATAAAAAAATAATGAATAATTAATTTAAAATACTATAATTTTTAGGCTTATGTTTAGGGACATTTAAATGACTGTTTTTGTTATACTCTTAACTCATTGAAATAAAAAACACACAAAGATTGAAATAGTCTGTGTAAACTTTTTTATTTAAAATACAAAATTACAAACACAAGAAAACAGATAAACAATAATAAATGAAAAATATAACATTTATAATATAAACATAATACATATTATACGGTAAATTAAATACAAACAATGTAAATAAGTCATTAAATAAATTTTACTTTCCTAGCTTTTAGCAAAGAAAAAGTTTGGATAATATCATGAATATCAAGTTTATCCAGTATGTCAGACTCAATTGAAATTATTGCGAGATCTGATAATCTATTTTGCGCCATTGTGGAGCGTAAATAACTCTTTATGATTTTTAATTTCGAAAAGACCGCGGACGCAACTGACAGGGTAATGATAAAAGAATACGGAGTGCTACAGTAAAATTTGGAAAACTCCTACTAAATCATTTGAATAAATATACTGAATTATTTGGGACATATCTTTTTTTGAATTCGTAATAAATACTTGACATTGTAAAATTTCTTCACATAAATCATCTGCGTCAATATCGGACTGATTTTCATGAGTTAATTTCGCTTGTAATTTTTTGCAGCAAGATAATAGGTATTCTTTATTTTGTAAATTATTATCTAATGAATATAAAAATTGGAATGAATCCATATGTTCTTTTCAGAAAGAAAATCTGTCTTGTAACGAAATTAAAGTTTGATCTATTATACAGAAATAAAAATTTACTTTGAACGAATTTTCAGGATTTACTATAGGTTGATCTTCATGTTCATAATCAAATTGAGTAGATTTTTTACGCCGTCTTAATGGCCTCGCACTACGAAATTCAGTTTCTATGTGAAACTTTTCTGCAATTAATTTGGAGCTTTCAACAATTTCTGCAAAACTAGCATCAGATCGATAATTAGTTAAAAATGTATTTAGTTTGTTTAATGCATCCAAAGCAAGTTGCAAATTTGTAATTTGAGATTGAAGCATTTTACTCACAGAATTTACTTGATTTAAAATATCATACCACACTTTAACGGAGCAAATAAATGTAAATGTAGAAATTTTTTCTCCCAGACATATTGCTTGGTATTTAGATTGTTCGTCGACTCTTGTGTGGTCATTGCAAATTTCAAATAATGCATCAAAAACTTCTGGTAAATATTTATAGAGAGGCTTTATGGCTTGACCAGCGTGTTTCGGATAAGGGCTTTAAGTTAAATTAGTAACATGCTTGATTAAGATATTCCATCGATTACACAGGTCTGCGACCAAATTTTTTTCTTTAAAATAATGGGCGATTCTTATGTATTTTGGTGCGCTGAGTTCGGAAATGCCATCAGTTTTTTTCCCAGCACGTAAGCATTTTCCGCAAAATGCATTTTTCTGCGGGATTGCCTACCTTAAGGCGTAAATCCTATGTGAGTGGGATAGCCGGGCAAAAGCACAGCACTGGAGCCAAATAGTGTGGCCAACGAGAACTTTGAAGGTTGGAGAAAAAAATGTTCACTTTGAGTCTTTGGTTGATCCCAAAAAAGTGCTTTTACCCCCACTTCACATCAAGCTTGGACTGATGAAGCAGTTTGTCAAGGCATTGCCAAAAGATGGCAAAACGTTCCAATACCTTGAAAAGAAATTCCCGGGACTGTTTGAGGCAAAGTTAAAGGAGGGTGTTTTTGTTGGTCCGGACATTCGGAAACTAATGAAAGACAATCAGTTTGAGAAGGTGATGAAAAAAGCTGAGAAAGAGGCGTGGATATCATTTAAAGAAGTTGTGACTAAGTTTTTGGGGAACAATAAGGACCCGGATTATGAAGAAATTGTAAATAAAATGTTGAAATGTTTCAAAACCTTGAGGTGCTCCATGAGCTTGAAACTTCACTTTTTGAACTCCCATTTGAGTTATTTCCCAGAAAACCTTGGTGCCGTAAGTGAAGAGCAGGGCGAGAGGTTCCACCAAGACATGAAAGAAATGGAACGGAGGTACCAAGGACGATGGGATGTGAATATGATGGGAGACTACTGTTGGATGCTTGATAGAGAACTTCCAAACATCCCACACAAACGGAAAAGCTCAAAACGGGGTTTTGAGGGAAAAAGATGTAGATATTATAAAGAATTATTATAAGTCCTTATTGTATATACATATTATTTTTATCAAATTGTATTTAAAAATGTAAATAAACCACTAGTAATATATTTTTTTTAAATTTCAAAATGCATTTTTACCTATATGTACTGCGGGTTTTACATAACTTTCTTTTTCATTTTGCGGAAAATCCCTACGTGCTGGAGAAAAACTGAGGTCATATTTGGATTCAGCGCACCAAAATACATACGATTCACCCATTACGGTGAAAAAAAAATCAAAAAGTGTCAATTTGCAGGCCTGTGTTAGTAGGCGCTGAGAAAAATTTGTATAATTCTTGTATTACATTAAAAAAATTTATTGTTTCATGGTTGATATTAGCGGCATCATTTACAATTAGATTCAGGCTGTGATTCGCACAAGGAACATAAAAAGCTCGCGGGTTCAAATCTAAAATTCTTTTTTGTAGGCCACTATTTTTGCCGCGCATGTTAGAGCCATTATCATAGCCTTGGCCTCTTATATTATTTATGTCTAAATTTAATGTTTTTAATGGATCAAAAAGAAATGTTGTTAATCCAGCCCCTATAACATCTAAAATTGGATAAAATGCTAAAAAATGTTCATGTATTTCAGTCGTTCCTAATGCTAAAATGAAACGAAAGGATCGAATTATTACACTTATTTGCTCAATATGAGAAACATCCGGAGTGCAATCTAATATTATTGAAAAATATTTATTTTGTCGACATAAATTTATAATATGATTTTAATATTAAAAGCCATTAAGGAAAGTATTTCATTTTGGATTTTGTCTCCTAGATATGTTGGCATTTTGTGAAATTCAGAATCGCTATTTATACGTCGTGTGTTCCGATATAATAGGTCAAACTTTTATAGCATTTCAATACATTTCAAAAATTACCATTGTTGCGATTGTAAAGATTATTGCTTTTGCCTCGAAGTGCTAAATTTTGTTTACATAAAATTGAATTACATAAATTATTCGCTTTATTACTTCATACCATCGTTTACTTTCAATGTCTAATATTGTTTGCTGTAAATAATCAACAGTAGTTTTATTTTGAACGATAGAAGCAACTCTGTCCATTTTTTGTAGTTAGTAAAGTGAGTGGAAGTTTTTTCATGGCGGTTCAGGTACATTGCTATATGATGCCAGTCATTAAATCCCTGAATAAATCTATTTTGCTGAGAAGGTTCGAAAAGTTTACAACAAAAGCAATAAACATTATTTTCGTAATTGAGTAAATCAACCAATTTCTATTACATTCTTCATTTTTAAGTTTCTCTTATAGTAACTTTCAGAAAATGTTCGACGCAACAAATCGCGCGGAAAATTAAAGTTTTTTATTTGTTTAGGACCCGTTTTTATAATAGCTTGCCTAGATATGTGAGATATTGGTTCTGGCCAAAGCCCTGGGTCATCAAATGCACATTTATTTATTGTATCTGTACCTGTCTCTTCTGCATAGTCCCCAGATCCAAAAACAGGGGTAATTTCTTCAACGATTTGATTATCTTCACTGGGAGTTGGTCCTGGCTGACTTTATATTTTGAATTCATCTACACTGCAACCGGGTACTGATTCCTGAATTGAATCTGGCGGATAATCTTGGTCAGTTCTGGTCGTTTGTTTCGTAAAATACTGTGTTAATCTTGAAGCATTTTTCTCTTGTTCTTCTTGGCGTCTTTTTTTATTAATTAAATTTTGATGCCAGGAGAGTTTCTTTTTCTTTCTTTCTTGAGACATCTAAATAAATATATTTAATAAATTATAAATGTAATTATTCTATTACCAAAAGTCTTGTTTCCGTTATTTGCTTTAGTTTTGATTTAATTATAGGAAAGTATGAAGTAACATTTTCGAATAATTCCGCTTTTATTACTTTTTTTTCTAGATTTTGCAAACATGATCGCTACCCCTATTGGGAAATGCGTATTGTTATGTATGTATGTTTATTTTAAATGCAAAATAGCTTACCTTTAATCTTTAATGTTCTTGATATTCTTAAATTCACATTCACTCACAAATATTTTAAAAATACAAGGTACATAAATTCTACACTAGTGCAGTACTGCTTGCTGAAAGAGAATGAAGCAAATAATATGTTTGTTCAATCATAGACGATTTCAAGTAATGGATGTTTTAACAAGACTAAACGAGTTTGAACGCTTGCGCTTCATTTTGTAAATTCGTGCGTGGACAGGTCCGTGAAGTTGGAGGTACCACATAACGATATCCATGCCATTGATACGTTATAATTTTGTGATCATTTTGTTCCAATTTTTGCCGTATAATACAAATTTTGTGCTCAAGCCTTAACGGAGTTAAATTTTAGTTAAAATTTTAGATGTGTTCAACTTCACGCTGGAGGTACACCATCACCAAAACCAAATTGCTGTAATGCCATAATTTTGTGCTCATTTTGTGCCAATTTGTGACGTATAATACAAATTTTGTGCTCAAGTCTTAACGGAGTTATCCAAAATTTTAGATGTGTACCTCCAACTTCACGCTAGAGGTACACCATCACCAAAATCAATTTGCTCTAATGCCATAATTTTTGCCGTATAATACAAATTTTGTGCTCAAGCCGTAATGGAGATATTAACATCAATTTTGTTGGGGTTGCAGCAAAATAGATTGTTTTGATGTAAAAAGGTAAATTTTGTCGCCATTGAGTATTGGTTAGCATTAGGGTGGAACGTCCTCCCAAGTGTGTGGCGCGGTAACACCCACGTGAGGGTTGTGAGTAATTTTTAATTGAACTTTTATAAACCATTCGCTAATATTAATGCCCTAATAAAGTTGGCAATATAGGTATGCTGTGTGCAAGAGAGATATCGCCTAAAGAATTTTTTTATTAAAGCGATAGTACATGCTGGAAATAATGCATCAACTGTATGAACCTTTCAAGGCACGTTGTTAAGACGAACTTCTTTCAAAATCTTTATTAAAAAGGTTATTCCATAGGAATGAAGAGAACAATTTGATCACAAAAAATTCTAAAAATGTTAATGAAATACTAAATTTAAATACAGTTAAACCATAATTTAGTAATTGCAATCCTATTCACTTCAGCGCTGTAGCCGGGACAAAATATAAGACAGGGGTCAATATTTGATTAATCAGAGCAACTTTTGTCAAATTTATGTCACTGACGATATAGGTATCTACCATACAACACTGATTAACATTTTATTTCACAAATAACGAGCGGAAACGTTACGACGACAATTCGGAAAATTCCTAAATTAAGCAACAATGAAAGACTAATTGTGAAACACAATTAAAAAGAGCTGATGTAGCGTTTGTTTCGGTGTGAAACAAAATAATTACACACGGGAGCGCAGTTGCACCATTTTCAATTCCTTCTAATAGTTCACACTTTAGTAGGTATTTATATATCTTATTAAAATTTTCAATCGTTAATAAAATACTTTTGTATTAATCCTATCAAGTTCAAATACATTTTTTTACAGTTGTAGTGGATGAGGATGACAGTTGATGTGAATAGTTTTTTCAAAAAAAAGGAATTGACTTGAAAAAAAATTTTTTTTTATACAACTTGTTATTTAAAAATTATTATTAATTCTATTAAATATATAAATAAAAAGTTTACCTCGAGTAGGATTTGAACCTACGACGGGTATTTTGCTAGAGTACCGCGGTAACCAACTGCGCCATCAAGGTTCAAGTCCCAATCGATGTAAATTTTGTCTTTATGTATGTAGAACTGATGTAAATTCTAAACATAATGAGATTACAATTAAATTGCTTATATTAATGGAATGTGAGCCTGCAATATCGCAAGTATTCGCACATACCAAAGCAACTTGACAAAATCTTATAATAACTTGTTATTTATTTACATTTAGTTTACATTACGATTATGAACCCTTCGTTTCTGTTTGTGTGCGATAGAACAATGGAACAAAAATTACCTGAAGGAGGGGGTCTTCTAATAAAGGGACGGTATTTGCATACAGGTACAGAAAATATCTATTTACAACAAATATGGTAATATTCTAATCTGACATTAAACTATCTTAATTTATAGCCTTTTCAGTAAATAATCCTCATTGACAATTTGACGGATCAAAAATTGGAAAAAACGTTCTTCGCAACTGTTACAATTTTATTTAATATGTAAAAGATTATGGATATTTAAAAAAAATCAAAACGTTTAAAGATAATTTTTCTAAATTTCGTTTTTCTTAAAGGGTCACCGCACCTTAAAAAGGAGCTTATATTTTGGGCGAATTCATTGATTTAAAAATAGAACGATCAACTTCATACTTTATAATTACCTAATCTTCAAGATAAAACATTATTCGGATGGTTCTTTTACTGCTACTCAAAACATAGATTCGGATTTGTTGGGATTAATTGTAGATTTAATTTAAATGTTTCAAAAATAATCATTTAAAAAATCTTTACTTTTGTGTTGCAAATTTTTTTATTGTGTTCCACAATTAGTCTTCAATTGTTCCTTACCTACCTATTAGACTGAATTTTTAGAATTGCCGATTGTGATTGTGATATATAGTGACGAATTAAGTTGAGGGTGCCTTTTGTTCTTTATCAATTGTCCGTGAAACAAGGCGATTGATCAGTGAACCGCATTATCACTGCCTTGCGTCTACAACAAGCGCCAAATACACCCATGAATAAAGCAACCGCAAAAGCGCAATATAGGAATAACAAACTATGTATTATTATTATTTACCTTCGTCTTCAAACACTTTTCATTGTGCGCCTTTTTAAGAAACTTGGTTACGTTTAAGGACTTTGGATTTCTTTGGACGGTTGCCCTTTCCAACTTATTTTACGAATTAACTGCACAAATTTTTCTAATTTCTTCGGGGATAGTAATTAAGGTACCCATCAAAAGTATAATTTAGGGCTTTGCGTTGGCAGCACTATTAGTATTATGCTACTGAATTGATATTAAATGACTTACAAATGGAAACATACTTGATAAGGATTATACTATCTTTCAAAAGCAAAATGCACTTTAATCCATTTTAAGAAATGCAAATTGGCAGGCAGTGGTTTTGGGTATTCTCACAATAGTTTCTTAGTTTATTTGCCGCACTGCAATTTAAGGGATAATTACATTTTATCCGGTTTGTCTATTTTTAGTACTCAAAACAATAACTTGTTTACTTCAAGTCCAGGTAAACCAATATTTCAATTACATTTCTTTTGATTTTGGTTTCAGTTTTTACGTTTCCTTCGAACTGTTAATTTGCCGTTTAGTTGTCGGTCTCTGTATGAATTTACCATTTGTGCGTTTTTAGGACATTGATTTTTGGATTGCGATTTTACTCTTAATTTTAATTCTGTCCCTCTATCTATTAGGTGCCTCCGAATTGTTATTCCTTTTGTGGTTTTTGGTTGCGTTACTGTTTAAATTTGTTTTAATTTTGCGATAGTACTTTCAAGTTTATTTTTGAGTGGATTTAAATTTTGCACGATTCTGACCAGTGCGATTGCCGCCTCGCCACATTATTCTTAAGGTAAGTAGAATTATTGTCTATTTTAACCACATTAATACATCTCGTAGGAATTTCCATGAGTTTGTATTATGGCACGCCGTTTAACTTTTTATTCTTGACAAACCAATCAAACAATTTAATTTAACTTACATATTTATTCTTAAATCTACTTCGTCTCTCGTAATTATTTGTAGTAATTGAAATTTTAAATAGAAACATATTAAACAACTACATTTAAATGAAAATAAAAATTATTTAAAATAAACAGTTACAACAAAAAGTTGGATTTAACAATAACATACATTGAATTTTTATGAAAGTTCACAAATTAACCATTACAAGTTTATTCCAACAAACAATTTAATTCAAGTAACATAAAATTAACAAGGATTATAATATCAAATAAAAATCTTAGTTGCATTAAAATGTTACTTCTATTAAAATGTTGGTTAATAATTTTCATTGGTCGCTTCGATCGGTGCAGTTCTTGAAACTACATCAGTACAAAGGAAACACGTGTAAATTATAGTTCGAAATAACGCCACCGATCGAAGCGACCAATTAAAATTATCAACACCAACAATAGAACGGGTTATTTAATTTAAGGAAATATTTTTAGCTTGTATAATTTTAATTCTATAGTCTGTAAAATTAAAGATTTTTTATTTCGGCTTAGCGCTTTATTACTCTGAGACATTGGAAATATACAGCCGTTTCTTTCTCGCGACAATGGAAATGTAATCCTATTCCAGAAGTTACCAAATGTTTTCAACGAACTCAGTTCGGTACTGAATTCAATATTCCGGTATCTCAAATACTTTTCAGATATTAAATTTCGAAATTATCAAATTTTATCTTTTTGATAAGGCCAGATTTTTTTTATACTTTCGTTACGGCGGTATTCGAAGTTCGTTTTTTAAAAAGATTTTGAGGCAATGTATTATTTTGGGGTCTAAATACGCAAATAGCCACCTATTATAATAGATTAAATAATGAGGAATTGATTACCACTTTCATCACTTTCTACTAATTATGCCATTAGGTATAAGTGCATTGCTATATAATATTTGAATGAACGTTACGTTCTGCATGTACAATTAATGTCACTATTAGTAAACAATAAAAACTGGTTTATGCATATCAATTCCTTTTTAATTACCAATTAATGATTTCGTTGTTGGACATTTCAAAATAAATGAATTATATTAAGCAATAAACCTCTGCATCCACACACAAAAAAAACTTTGCAACATAGTTAAAATTAAAAATCGTTCAAAACGTTTTATAACTTCTGGAATAGGATTAAAATTCCATTGTGTTTACCTCTCGCGAGCGGTTTTAAGTCATTGAGCAGGTAATTTACGCTTTCACTTAAGTCGCGTACGTTTCTATTGAAACCCAAACGTTAGAAAGAAACGGCTGTATATTCCCAATGTCTCAGAGTAATAAAGCGCTAAGCCGAAATAGAAAATCTTTATTTTTATAGACTACCCCATTTAAAATGTTAGTTGCGTAAAAGTATCCTGACATTTAAATTCGATCATCAAAATTTAAGAAATTATAAAGTTACTTCTTTATTTTCAATGTACATTTTTATTCAAGTAAAATTTTAAATCAATTATCAGTATAATACTTGAAGTTTTATAAACAAACATTACAATTTTAAACTTAAGGAAGAAGTTATTTTACATATTGCGTATAAAAACTGACAATAAAAAGTAAAACGGCGTGCCATATTGTACAAGGTGACCCAGGGCTGTGTGATTGGTCCATAACTTTTTTGCTATTCAAGATATCGACTTGGCGGTGAAAACCGCATGTCGATATCTTGAATACAAAAAGTTATGGACCAATCACAAATCCTATAATAGGTACATTATAGTCAAACTTTTTAGCTTAGAACATTACAAATAGCCCCAATATCATGTGTGTGTGTTTCTGTATTTCGTTGTATGAGTTTTCAAAACAATTTCTGGTTATTATTTGCTTAGTGTGCTATTATTGGCAATTAATAAACAGGTAGTCCGTCCAGCTTGCATAATCATACAAGATCATGAATGGTTATGGTTCTGCAAGACTGCAACTTATACTTCAATCCCAGCATTAAAATATTTAATAGTTACAGTTATCTATTCTCATTCTATGTACATGAAGTATCTCTTACTTATTACTTATTATAGACACACGATACAACAAATAGTATGGCAGGAAGAAAGGTGTCTTCCACAACGGTGTTACTACAACAAATATTGGAAAAAAATAAATATTTGCTTTTTGATAACGAAAAAATCATTGTACCTTCGTCTGACAAGTGGCTCAAGATAATCGCTGAATATAAACTTGAAATTACAACAAAGAATTTATATACCCATGCTTTAAGGTACTTTAAAAAACAGTACTCAGCAAATAAAATGTCTGAGGCTTGCCATGAAGTTAGTTTAGAAAACCTCTCTGAAAGTGAAGCAGTTGATTCACTTAGCGAATCAGATGTTAATACCAGCGATGATGTCAGACACTTTCAAATATTTATCACTATAGAGGATTGGAAAGCTGTAAAACCTAATTTAATTACCTACAACATTAAAAGGAAATCGAAGGATTATATTTCCCAAAGGAAATACTTAAAATTAAAAAGAAACCTTTGGACCAGTGTATTCGCAAGAGCAATATGGATTGCAATTAAAAATCAGTCTACATGGAAATTTAATTCCCAGTACATCACTACTAATACAGAAACACCTTCGCAAATGATAATTAAAGCAACATGTACAGAATGTTCTGCTACCTTGTGTTGTAATTTAAATAATGTAGACCACATAAATGAAAATCACGATGGGGTATTTATTAAATGTAATATACGAGGCGCTTTAAATATTAAGCATAAGAAAAAAGAAAACTTTTGGTATTGAGAGGCAATTATTGAGCACCGATATGGTTGAAAAAAGTAAACCTGCTTCGGTTGTCCGTAAATTGCTTTCCAGCCAGCTTACAGAGTTATTTGATGAAGAACCCCTGTTTTACCGACCTTAGAGGTTTTACGAAAGGCGAAATCGAAACACATGAACAAAGATCGAATACACGCTGACCCTATTCAAGCACTTTTCATTATGGCGCAAAGAAATCCCCTTAAATACATCGTACATGAAATTGGACTTTTAAAATTCTTTGTTCACCATTGGTCTCCTGACGAAACGCGAGTTTACAACAGATATTGCGCATTAACCCCATACCCGAAGATCTGTATTGATGCAACTGGTAGCATTGTTAGAAAATTATCAAGGGCAAATCAGGAGTTGTCTGGACATATCTTTTTGTATGCAGTTGTTGTGAAATTGCCGAATTCCAGCGAAGGGCAAATTTCAGTTGCGCAGATGCTCTCAGAGAGGAATCACAGCAACGCAATCCATTATTGGCTCTCAAAGTGGCATCGTATGGGGGCCAAGTTGCCTAAAGAAATCGTTTGCGACTTTTCAATGGCATTATTAAGCGCTATCTGTAGAGCTTTTTCAGATTGTTCAAATGTGGACATATACATCGATAAATGCATTCAAGTGATGTTACAGAATAATACATTATTGTTGCCAAAGTGTTTTATTAGAATAGATGTCGCTGACTTAATAAACATGGTCTGTCGTTGGCGAGAAATTCATCCATCGAATATTAACAGTAGGTCCAAAATACGTCAATTCTATATACGTGGTGTAGGGCAGATATTGCTTTCTACACACTTCGATGAAGCGTTACACATTATTAAATCGCTCTTTGTTACCGCATTGTCACAATATGAAGGCAACGTAGTGAACACCAAGCGACAAACAAGATGTGAGATATTGAAAAAAGAGATTTTGACAAAATATGCATATGGTATAGAACAACGTGCAGTAAGTAAATGGTGTTATACCTGAAATAGACGCGAATTCTCCAGATATTGATACCAACGACTATATATCCATTGTAAGTGATGAAGAAGGGGACAGGGACAACATCATGTACTTACCCACAATCATTAAACCTTTAAAGCGGTTGTGCAAAAAGTAAGGTTTAATAGGATAAATATTCAATACGTACATTAATTCTCATTTTTACTGAATTCCTTAAAAACTTTCGATTATTCATATGAAAGTGCTGTTCTTGTGCGATAAATGTAATATCTGATGTTTCAGACTTCCATTGTGGACTGGAATTATGGTGAAACACTTTGGTTATGGTAACCTAACACGTCGTCAACAAACGTCGAAAGTTATTTTAACGACTTTAAATCTTGACACTTTTTGAAATTACCATTGAGAATTGACCAATCTATAGTAGAACATTCAAAAATCCTTGAAAGTACGTAACCATTAAACAAAATATTTTATGTTTACTTTATCATATTGTAGGCACTATGCATCTGCTTCTGGACTAAGTTATTTCCACCAAATTGGAGAATCAAAATATACAACAGAGCACGAATCTTTACACGAGGAGGTAGTAGTAGTAGTAGTAGTGGTTTATTATTCAAAAGCATACATAATGCTGTAGAATATAACATGGTATAATTAAGGTATACAATTAAACTACTTACAATTACACAAAACAATATGTATGATAACAACAATAAAAATTATAAATTACAAATACGACAACTTTCTTAATATGTGCACAGTCAAGCAATAAAATCAACGTAAAGTATGACACCGAGTTTGAAAGAACGATTATTTGACTGAACCAAATTTTGTTTTGATGATCGGACTACAGTGTATCATGTAGGTACTCCTGTACAGTATAATATGATTTTTGTAATAACATTTTTTTGACGGTTTTTTTGAAAACTACAAATGACAAATTCTTATAATCACTAGAAAGGTGATTATACAGTTTACAACCCTGATAGTGAAGGCTAGTTTCAAATTTACAAGTTCTATGAATAGGATACAGTAAAAGTTGAGAACGTCTGGAAGCAACGTTACAACACTGTCTAAATAATCTATACTTATGTTTATGTACAAATGACAAACATTCCAGAATATATGTGCAAGCTAGAGTCAGAATGCGATATTTACTGAAATAATACTTGCACGATTTCCTTCTGGTAGATTTTGATATTATTCTTACAGCTGTTTTTTGATCTAAAAATAATGGCTGAGCATAAGTCGATAATCCCCAAAACATAATACCGTACCTTAGAATACTGTGGAAATATGCATGATAGACATATAGTAGATAGTCAAGAGACATTACTGAGATTAATTTTCGTAAAGCAAAATTTGCCTTAACTAGACATTTATGTGTGTTAAGTACATGTACTTCCCATGTAAGGGCTTGATCAATCTTAACTCCAAGAGTTGTGATAGTGGTAACTCTCCTGATTTCTCCAATTGACTGTTCACAATCAACATTATTAAAAACAATGTAGCATGTCTTGCTCAAGTTTAATTGTATATTATTAATGTGACTCCATTCTTTTACATCCTTTATAGTTTTATCAATGGTACTAAGTAATTCTGATACAGTTGTTCCGGTAACAATAAGATTCACATCATCTGCATACATTAAACTGCAGGCAGATGATATAAATGGCGGTAAATCATTAATATAGATTAAAAAAAGGAGTGGACCTAAAATTGATCCTTGTGGGACCCCAAGATCTAAAGTATTGGTAGATGATTTTACAGTTGTTCCATCTAATAAAGTTAGTTGAGTGTAAACTTGTCTATTTCGTAGATATGATTCTATTAAATTATATGTTACTCCTCTAACACCATAATGATTCAGTTTTTGTAGGAGTATTGTATGATTAACAGTATCAAACGCTTTACTGAAATCACATGTAATACAAGATACATACATTTTTTTGTCTAAGCAAATGTGTAATTGTTTTGTGATTTTAAATAAAGCTGTGTCAGTTCCCTTCCCTTTCATAAAACCATGTTGATTTTGGTCAAAAATATTGTTTTTACTAAGAAACGAGGTGAGCCTTTTTTGAATTATTTTTTCCAATATTTTAGCCGTATTAGAAATGATAGAAATTGGTCTATAATTTGCCAACTGTGTAGGATCTCCTTTTTTAAAAATCGGTATAATCTTTGATAACCTAAAACAATCAGGAAAGGTACCTTCAGCAAATGCTAGATTAAATATCTTGTGTAACAAATTTGCAAACTCTATATTACAGGATTTAATTACAGTCATAGGTATGTTGTCATAATACCTTTGGTTATCCATTTCTTGGAGATATGTCTACTTTTAGAAGTTAAAGGAAAGGTATTTTCAAACAAACTATTCAATGCAGTTGCAAATTTCTGTGTAGTTATGTTAGTTTGTTGATCAGTTCGAATATGAAAAGAACTTAGATTTGTTCGAAATTGCTGAATTGCAGGAGAAGAAAATTTACGGACTTTTTGCTGATGTTAAAGAATGAGGCAAACCACTATTAGAGGTGAAATTTTTTATACAGACAAATTGCGATAAATGATCAGAAAAATTACTTGTGATTATAAACAGTCCAATGGAAACCGAATCTTTAGCTGACGATGAAGCAATAATATTGGACCAGAAAATACAGTTGCAAGATGAAGTAAACACCGAATCGTTATATGTTAGCGAAACTACTTCCAGTGAACAAGAAACGGGGTTACAAATAAAGGTAATAACTCTTAAACCTATATAGCTATATAGCATTCTCCGTATGCGAAAGTGTTAATATTTGACACTCCTAAAACGAAAATAAAACATAGTATCACATATATAGACTATACATACAGGTACAGAAAAATATTATCACGGGCCTGACTGTAAAGTAAACAAAGACAGTGCAATCAATTCACTACTATCGGAGTAAAAATGCAAGACCCCTGACACAACAATGTGATTATTCTTTTGCATTGTACAAAACCCTGTGCTTCATAGAAATAGTCTAGGGCAAAGGCGTCCCCGTGAACCGCGCTTCACCGTGCGGAACGATGGATCCATCCATCCATCCATATTATTTATATTATATATTATTAATATCGAACGTTGAGGTACTCAGTTACACAAGTGTCGTTTTTTTTTATTATAGCTTTAAGGCTAATAAACCAATTGGGCTCAAAATCCGACAAATAAGTATACATTTTTCAAATATGGAATTATCTACCACTCAGGTTCAATAATACAGCCGTAATTAATTTTTCAAGTCGAGCGTTTGTGCAATTTGAGCCATAATTAGCGCTTTTTGCACATAAATCGATTTAAATGCACTTTATTAGATTAAATTATGATTGCTAATTACTGAGATACAAGCTTCTAAAGTCAGGGGTCATTTTTACTCCAATAGTAGTGCTAAGTGAGATAGAATACATAACTAAACTAAAAGCGCTGATGCCATACATTCGTCTTTTGAGTAGGCTGGTATCAATATTAATTGCTACTGTCAACTAGAATTGAAAATCAGCTTTGGTTTCGTTAGAAATGATGAAACTTGATTTAAGGAGCCTTGAGTAAAAAAATTTTGTACCTACATGAAAATATCTACAAGTGGCAACATCGGTAAAGTTATGCCTCTCTCATATTCATATAATGCGCTTATTGAGTCTCTTTCTAGCTTATTATAAGTCAGAGCCGCAATAATGTTTTTTCATACCTGTATATTGCGTTTTAAAAGTTTTTAATTTTTGCCAAGTTATGACAAATTGAACCCCAATCACCTTTTATTTGAAGCGTCTTTAGTAAGCTATATAGGTCATCACATTATGTTGAAACACTCTGTATCAACATACGTGTTTAAACTAATTTATAATACACTGAGTGGACAGAAGTTCAATCACTAATTTTGATAATTTTTAGGTGAACGAACTTTACACCGAAAATTGGTGCCGAAAAAGAAGGAGCTGTAAGAAGAAGCATAAATCCGCAAGCCGAATGGGCGACAATAGGTTCAAATTGCGATGAAAAACCACTCAAGGTTACTTTATTAAAAAATGGGGGAAAAATAAATGCTCCGATAACCCGGAAGAAGGGTGATGTGGTTAGTCTAGCAAATACGTGTGCGTTCGACAGCATTGCTCATGTGCTAGCAACAATTTATTGCGATAGTAGGCGTTACAGAGAATCGCTGCTACAACGGGAGCAATTGCCTATTGTCACTCTGTCGGAGAAAATGGGGAAAAAGGGCACTTATAACGAAATTTATAATGCACGGCGGGACATGTTATACAACATATTTCAACATAATGAGGTAGGAAATGCAATCGTACGCGTTGACTGCGAGGCAACAATAGCGCATATGATAACAAAATTGAACATACATTCCTACATTGAAGTTAGTATGTGCAACAGTTGTCCATTTTATGTTGAAGTCCCTTATGCAACAATACCTACCAACTCAAGACAATTGTCCAAAGGCGTTCAACATTTAGCTGTCTCAATAGTATAAAATAAAATAACATCTACGGTAGGTTGTTCGGAAAATAATTGCGGTGGTTCAATGGCACGTCAGACCAAATACCTGGACGTTATTTATATAGACTATTTCGTCCAAGAGGCTCCATTTTTAATGTGTTTAGATGAAATTCCAAAAATTTTACAACTAGGTAATAAAACTTTTCACTTAAGAGGGGCCATAGAATATCAGCCCGCTGCTTTGGAGGGTGCCATTGGACACTTTGTTACATACAGGAGGAATGATTTCTCTTGGCAATGTTTAACGATTTAACCGAAAAAGTTGTAATCGTATCACCGAAAAGCAACATTAATATTGTTATAATTATTTATTCCATTTTGTTCTATTTAGTTTTACTTAATTTTTATGTTTAATAGAAATATGTGTGTTATTTTTAAAAAATTAATTGACATTTCCAAAGCACGTGATTGCTCCATAAACCCTCACGTGGGTGTTACCGCGCCATCTACTTGACAGGACATTCCACCCCAATGATAACACTCAATGGCGACAAAATTTTTTACATCGTAACAATCTATTTTGCTGCAACTGCAACCCCAACAAAATTGATGTTAATAATGTACTATGGGCATTATTCGTATTTTTCACTGCTACCTCCTGCTAATTTTGGAAAAATGATTTTATTTTGCGTAACAAGACGACATAAGCTATCGAATAGCGAAACCCTGGTGTCCATATGTGATGTAGAAACACAGTTAGGTATATCATACAGAGACAGACAGATAGGCATACGAAGCAAAAGCGAGGGCATAAGTGGTTCCTAACACCGTGGGTTGCTCGTACGCGTAAAGCATTGCGCGATTTTCGTGATGTATCTCATGCGTAAAGTTGGAGGTACAGACATGAATTTTGGATAACTCCGTTACGGCTTGAGCACAAAATTTGTATTATACGGCAAAAATTGGCACAAAATGAGCACAAAATTATGGCATTACAGTAATTGGTGATGGTGTACCTCCAGCGTGAAGTTGGAGGTACACATCTAAAATTTTGGATAACTCCGTTAAGGCTCGAGCACAAAATTTGTATTATACGGCAAAAATTGGCACAAAATGAGCACAAAATTGTGGCATTAGAACAAATTGATTTTGGTGATGGTGTACCTCTAGCATGAAGTTGGAGGTACACATCTAAAATTTTGGATAACTCCGTTAAGGCTTGAGCACAAAATTTGTATTATACGGCAAAAATTGGCACAAAATGAGCACAAAATTTTGGCATTAGAACAAATTGATTTTGGTGATGGTGTACCTCTAGCGTGAAGTTGGAGGTACACATCTAAAATTTTGGATAACTCCGTTAAGGCTTGAGCACAAAATTTGTATTATACGGCACAAATTGGCACAAAATGAGGACAAAATCATGGCATTACAGCAATTTGGTTTTGGTGATGGTGTACGTCCAGCGTGAAGTTGGAGGTACACATCTAAAATTTTGGATAACTCCGTTAAGGCTTGAGCACAAAATTTGTATTATACGGCACAAATTGGCACAAAATAGCACAAAATTATAACATATCAATCGCACGGATATCGTTATGTGGTACCTCTAGCTTTACGGATTTTGCGTGGATAAATTTCCGCCGCCCCGTCGCCCGCGCGCTCCCACCCCCGCGGCTATATATCCATCGGCGATTTAATATGAAGAGTCCACTGTATACATGATATTAACACGACTATACGAACTATTCATGTTAGAACAAGAATAATTACTGAGATCATAAATAAGTTATAATAAAATAAGGCGATATTGAATTATTTTAATCGCAACCTATAACGAATTTTGAATTTATACACGTTTTTAAGGCGCCTTAGGCGCCTTTGGCCTCCTGGCGCCTGTGTTCGCTGACGCATTCGATACGTGGACGGCGCGCCCCTGGATTAGGTTCAAGTATTTTTCAAAATAATTAACGATGTTTTACAGTATGGGCCAGTTATTCTTGTACGAACTACAGGCAGTATCAAAAAAAGTTCCACGCGTTCTAGAACGCTAAAAACGTTACATTTCAAAAA
>JARFJB010001883.1:11922500-12190000 GCA_036346205.1 Vesta saturnalis | reverse complement strand
AAGCACATTTTTTCTGTCTACCTACAGTTGCCCTTCCACACATTCGCACGGCACAATTGACAACACAGTTTTTGAAGCTTATCCATGCACTTTCGTCAGTGTCTTTTATTTGTTCGTTCCATAGTGTGTCATTCACATTCATCTCTTTACCCACAGCATCTGCGTATTTATTTCTCGCACCATTATCCACACTCCCGATATAACCAAAAAGTGGCCCGATCCACATTCCGATCCGCGCATTACTTTTGTGTCTTTCGCCAGGTTTCTAAGCCGTTCATCATACACTATTAGGTACGTATCCATATGCACATTTTTATGTTTAAACTACGTATTATATACAAACAGGCTTCTTTCCACACATATGTTCTCCAGGTTTTCATCATTCTCATTGACTCTTTGGTCTCCGAACTTTCCTAGAACCCGTTCAGTATGTTCTCTCTGTACACCTACACATCTATTCATATCCCCCACTGTCATTGCTCTTTCGTTTGGCTTACATACGTTCAACACGTTATCTACTTCATTCCAGAAATTCTCACGCTCCTGGTCTCTTTCTCCATTCCCCGGTGCATAGCATGCAATAAGAAAAAATCTTCGAAACTCCACTTTCATTCTAACCCACATTACCCGAGGAGATACCAATTCGTACTGTTTAACACATATTTTCGCTCTTTCACTTACGATCACCCCATCTCCTTTTGTGCCATGCACTTCAGCTTCAACTCCTGACCATATGCTAGGCTGCCATCCTCCACCTCCACAGCGTCCTTTCCTTTGCGCTTTGCCTCCGATACACACAGAATATCAAGGTGTCTTCCGTACATTACATTCGCAATTTCAAATTCTTTACCATGCATATCTATAACATTCCACGTACCTACTCGCCACTCATTCCTTGCACAGTCGTCAGCAACAGAGTCTGTCTATTTCGACCTTGACCGCCCTTTCTAGCCAGGTCGATACAAGGGAATTGTATAGTTCTCTTGAGTAATACTATAGGAAGCAGACCGGTTACTGCCCAAATCGTTCCCCGGACGATGTAGCATTCCCTACTATCGGTATCGTCCTACTACCGGACAGTTATTTGTCCACTGCCTCGACACGTCTGGAAGTCAGAAGTAGAAATATAGACAGATGCAGAAAGATATAAATAATAGAGTGTGTATAATCAAAATTGGTATTAATTTTATTAAATACATAAATAAAAGGTTTAACTCGAGTAGGATTTGAACCTACGACCTATACTTTGCCAGAGTACCGCGCAAACCAACTGCATTATCGAGATTCAAGCCATAATCGATTTAAATTTTGTCTTTATGTATGTAGAACTGATGTAAATTTTAAATATGATAAGATTACAGTTAAATTGCTTATAGTAATGGAATGTGAGCCTACAATATCGCAAGGATTCACACATACCAAGGCAACTTGACTAATATTAATTTATTATAAGTATAATTAAATAGAGTGTATACTTACTGTATGGATATCTAAATGTACATTTTCCACTTACGTACCCTTCAATCACCTGATTAAATTAATTTTAATTTAGCTTTCCGGGTTATAATTATTTCTTTGTTATTTAATATTATTTATTTATCAAATCTGTTTTATTATTGTCGCGAACCGTGACAACTTAAACGTTTCCAACCTCTAACTTTCTCTTTTAATCAATTGAAGGGTAACAATAAATAACGATAATGGCCCTGTTAGCTGACCCAACATTCATTGTTTACTTTTAGGATTAATTATATTATAAATAACACTTGGCGCTAGCATAAACTAAAAACACCGAGGTGTGGAAAATTGTGATTCGATGCATCTGGAATAAGTGGATACATCGTTTTTCCATAAAATGGGTACAAAAATTAAGTCTTAGTCTTCAGACCTTAAACGCATATTACTTACATAAAACAGAAATCTACGTAAAAATAAGAATGACTTTTCCTTTTTTTACTCTTCCAAAATAAAAAGCAGGGGATTGCCAAGCAGGAAATCCAATTTCAATTTCATAAGTAATCCAATGTCAAGATTCGCTTTCGTGATAAAATTTACCTACTGTATTTATTTTTCTATTGTTGGCTATTAAACATGATATAAGGGTATGTTTAGATGCAAACTTAGTTTTTCGGTCGCAAAGCCCATAGGTAACCAGGATATCAATATGTATCCATTTAATTTAACTTATCCAGGAAATCCATAGCGCGGATGAAAGTAAATAACCATAAATGTATCCATTTAAGTCATAGCTAAATGGAATTGACCACAAGATTGCTGCTTTCGTATTCACGGAGACCTGACGCAAACCAAACATTTTATAATTTGTTTTTACTAAAATTTTGATGCCAATTATAATAGAGTATTGATACGAACTGTTTAGCAATTCGAATTCCATTCCTTATCGTCTACCCTGTATGAGGTTTTCAGGGGTTTCTCATCAATTGTGTCAACATGTCGGTTTTAGAGTGAATAATTTTTCCTGAACCAAATTTTGTTCCTTCCGATCCTATCCTGACCACATACCTTAATCCCACCATGTATATTTACGTATTGTATGTATGTATGTTTGAACCCATGTTTGAATAGGAGTTAAAGCTCAAGATAGCGCCTTCCCAGTTAAATGAATATTTTTTACTCTCAAATTTCCTTTCTTATAATTTAATTTGTACTAAAATTGTACTTTTATACCAGTTATACTTTAATTACTCCTGCCCATTTATTTCGTATTCTCCTTCATACCTGGGTTTCCATTTCATCTTCATTATACCAACCAAGCATAATGACTACACTATTTCTAAATTAGTGAGCATAAAAACCGTTGCTACTATATTATTAATATTCGGTGTAAGTACCCGAAGAATTTATAAGAACGCTTCAGTGTCGTTTTTTTTTTACTAGCGTGGGTTTCGACCCCAAGGGAAAGCAAGCACACGCCGCGAGTTACATCCTTCTTCAGAGAGCTTCTCTCGTAAAGGAAAACATCACTGTCTCCTTCCCCCATTCCAGGGTACTTTTACTTCGGGTTGGCCTTTCTCCGCTGTAAGAGACCACCCTTGATTGCAATCCCGTTCTCTCTCTCCCCAACCAGAATAAAAATAAAAATAAAATTACAAGAAAAAGAAAAGAATTATTTCATTCCGCCATTCCACCACCACAGAAACTACCTCCGCATACCAGTATACATCTACCATACATTTTCATGCCCCTACGGTCTTACCATCCACATTCATTCCAATTAAATTAAAACATTTTCTCCACTTGCAACGCCCCTGTCCTATTATTAGAAATTTTTAGTCTTCTCTCTTCATTCATTACAACCTCAAGACCAAGACACCCATCCTCTCCGGAAAATCCATTCAAAATATCAAACTTTGATTTCATTTTATTTAATATAACTCATTAAGAATTCGATTGATATCGAATCGTATTAAAGATCACATTTTCATGTGCAATTGATTTGCATTTAACGCCCATTTGTAATATCAAAATTTACATTGTGTATCATTTACATTTAATATAAACAAATCACTTACCAGTTATTTGATAATAACCCTATTTTGTGTATATAAATCACTTCACCTGAGTTCATACCATCAGTGATTTATGTAATAATTAACATATCAACACACAAGCCAAAGACGTGCATTAATCCGTTATTTTCAGTACTTTCCCCAAACGGCATCTTGAATCATTTGTGGCAGGAAGTTCAAATTGGGAAGGAGCGTGAAATCCAAAGAGAGGGCAACGGGGTTTTATTTGTGTCGGTTTCCAATTATTTAATGTGGTGCAATTAACCATACAACACTAAATAATAATTATTACCGTAACAATTGGAATAAATAAAATTGTATATAACATTTTTCTTTCCACGCAGATAGGCAACACACATCCCATTTGTGACTTAATAGCCTACCATAAAGGAAACCTTTTAAATATAAGTATACCAAAATAATTAAAATTTGTACGACAATAAATAAGTACGGTACAGCTTTTTTAGTGTGTTACTTGTAATATTAATGTAATACAATTTCTATTGGATCTGTTAAACACCTTATAAAATATTTTGTACACAAATGTGATAGATCCTACACTGACAGAGGTACTACCAATCCCTGTTTGCTCGAAGGTGTGCAACGAGATCTAAATACCTGAAGAAGTCTAATTCCTAATGTTTTTGTCTAAAATAATTAGTAAGGAGATTGATGGTTATTTCGTATTGAAGTCAATTAATTTTACAGTACCACGAAGTACCGGAATATGTACAACCTTTCATTTGACTACGCAAAAACAATGCTTGCTTTAAAATCTGTTTGTGTAACAACACTAACGATTTTTTCTGCTAACTTGTTTTGTGTATAGTACCAGGGTCAAATGGGATTAGAACATTGAACAGGAAAATACCCGCATGGGCAAACTAGCTCGTTGTTTAGGGCCGTGAGTTATACTAACAATTTTAGATGCATTAAACGGTATGGCAAATCGGGGAGTATTCTGGACACCATCTTGTCCTAAATCGGGTAACTGTAAAGTGCATATTAATAAAAACTGATGCATTGGTATAAAATAGGGCAAAGTACGGGCTCCAGGCGGCCATCCTCTTAGGTTGAATCTGTAACGTAATGCTTCAAAATAAAAAGTAAGAGTACTTCTCAGGTGTTTTTTAACGTTCTTTAACATGGCAAGCAGCAAATTAGAATCCGATGTTTCGTTTGTGAGTAACCATCAGTACCTTTGTTCTTTTAAATACGGTCCTTTTTATTCTGCATTCAAGCATGTATCACACTTTATGGTTTAGTTGCGACTTTTAAACTTATTTTACGATTATCGGTGAAAATCTAACTATGGGCCTGTATTCCTCCCAATACCATTTAAACTGAATTTTATTCATAAATGGGCTTGGATAACTGTGCTTTGCTCATCAAAATAATGAAATGTCACAGAATTTTTCAATTTTGAATACAAACTTTATAACCAATTTATTGCAATCAATCACATAAATGGACAGACAACACTTGATGACAAGAAAATTTAAACATAACACATAACAATAATTAAACAAAAAATTATAATAAATGCTCGAAAAGCCCTCCTTTGTTCTCCAAACATATTCTAACTTTAGAATCCAAAGCATTCTTTAACATTGTAGGTGTTACAGTTTGGAATGCGTTAAACTAACCTTCGGAGTTCTTCTTCTGTTCCATATATATATATATATATATATATATATATATATATATATATATATATATATATATGTTTATAAACATAATTTTTAATGTACCCCTAAGGAAAAAATCCATCGGGGTTTTATCGAGAGAACGGGATGGCCAGGGTGTTTCAGAATTTGTGCTTAAAACGTGTTCGGCAAACCTATTTGAAAGGCATTCCTTAACCATGCGTGAATTGTGTGCAGGTGCACTATCCTGCTGAAATCACCAGTCGCGCACTTAACCTAAGGGTAAATCATCAACAGCGTCTTCCATAGTAGTTTCTAGTAAATTTTAGTAACGTTGCGATGTTTAATTTTGATTATAAAAAAAATTTCCTATTACCTTTCTTCCTAAAATCCCAACCCATGTATTGAAAGTAAAACAGTGTTGATGTCGTGATTCTTTACATAATTTTGGATTTTCTTGAGATCAATGATGAACATTTTTTCTATTAAATATCCCATGATGGGAAACCGTACTTTCATCAAAGGAAAATTATTGTTCTGATGGAATAAAGGAAAATTATTGTTCTGATGGAATATTCTTGTCTACCACTTACAGAATCTCCGTCTTTCTGCCTCACCAGGTCTAAGTCTTTGGCAAATTCTGTATTTGTACAGATGAAATATTGTCTTCTTTAGAAGAAAGTGTGCTGTGGATATGTCCACATTATTCTGAATTTGCGGAGTTAATATTTCGGGATTTTCGGTAATGGACAACAATACATTGTTTATATATTCCTCATTACTCGACATAGCACGGGTTTTTAAAAGTACCGTTTTCTTTAAGGTTAGTTACTAATTTTCTGAATGTTTTTTTATTAGGCTGCTTCCTTTCAAGAAACTGTTTTAAATACATGCACTCCGCTGTAATTGCTTAAGATGTAACACGATATTATGTCAAACGTTTCTCCATTTGAAAATCCTGCGTCGCGTCCACATCTTATTAAAAATTAACTACTAACGAGAATTAGTACGGAAAACTAATAAATAAAATAATAAAGTGGAGACAGAAATCATAGTATTTGTTTTCCTAAGCCTAATTTTTTAATGTCAGACAGAGATTAATAGACATCTAGATGCTAACTTTTTCATAGTTTTGATTATAATTTTGTTAGTTTAACTAAGCATCATCTTTCATACGTTCATAACGAAAACAGGCAACATTGTAAAATAAAAAAATAATATATATGTATATATATATATATATATATATATATATATATATATATATACATAAGCGGGGCATTGGACATTGTTATTCATAAGTTTTTTGTTTTTCAAAATTTCGCAATTTTAACATAAAATTTAAAAACTTTCGATTTTTTCATAAAAGAATGATACTCTGGTATCGCTACGATGCAATCAATTTGAACTTTTCATGTGTTAGTCATACTTTTATAAAATTAACTAACGAATTCATTTACTATTATGAAAGATGGCCATAGGAAATAAACAAAATAACAATTGCGTGAACGTAAAAATAACTAGTATTACAGATACTAGTTGAGGTTAATAGATATTTATGTATTAAGGGCATAATTAGAAGATTATGGCTCGAGGAATGTTAAAGCCCGACGCGAAGCGGGGCTTTATTCCTTTCATTTCAAAAGTCCAGGTCTTGAAAGCAGGTGATTTTCCTGCTCGTGTTGATTTTACCAATTGGGTGCAAATTAAACAAAATCAAGACCAAGATATTTTTCCTAATATTTTGTTTTGTGATCAAGCCGCTTTTACAAAAGATGGAATTTTTAATATGCACAATGCACACTATTACTCCTATGTGGATGAAAACCCTCACGTGATAAGGGAAAGTAAACGTCAGGAAAGGTTTAACATTACTGTAGGGATAGGTGCTCGTGGTGATAATTTGCATGGACCTGTAGAATTGCCTACTCGTTTAAACGGCGAATAGTATCTCAACTTTCTACAAAATACTTTATTAGATGATATTAATGTGAATATTCGGCGGAACTTGTGATTGTCCGGCTCACTATAGCAGAACTGTTCGTACTTTTTTAGATAACAATTACCGAGGGCGATAGATCGGAAGAGACGGTCCAGTTGCTTGGCCAGCAATGTTTCCAGATTTAAATCCTTGCGATTTTTGTGTTTGGGGATATCTAAAATCAATCTCTCAAGTAATTTATTAAAACATTTCTGACCAGAACATCGACTATCGGGATATTTTGCACCATAAATTCTTTTTGCTAATAAGCAGTTCTTTTCAGACTCTCCAAGAATAAAAACCATATCAATTAATTCATCTTTGATGAAATTAATTGTTAAAAAAATAATCTTTTAACAGCAAGTAAATATTAAAAGGGAAATATCAAATATTGGTAGAAGGAGAACGTCATTTATGCAAGGCGACCAATCCATTTGTTTTGAAACTGGATATTTAAATAATTAATTAATTTAAAAATTAAACGTTTCTGCTAAAATGCGGAGAAGCGCCGTCTAATTGCAGCCACATTTCTCTAAGGGTTTGTAAAGGTAAATATTCAATAAAATCAATTTTTTGCTAATGCTTATTTGAGGGGCGTCAATTACTGTTCTGCATCGGGGCGCCAAAATCCTAGAGCCGGCACTGGGTATAGAATATATTTAATAGAAATGAAAGCCGATTAATAGACGAATACAAGGCATAAAAAAAATATAGCATGCACCACTTAAAAAAATGATATAGCATTTTCAAATTTATGCAATTGAATTAATTTTTGTGATCACCGTGTATATTAAAATCCAATTTTGGCAATAGATTAAAGTAAGCTCATGTATGAATAAATTCTATACCAAAGATTATTTTTTTATCTTTAAAAATAACTGAGATACGACTACTTGAATTACTACATAAAAATGTCAGTTTTAGTTAACTTTGCAAATATCTCAAAAACTGTAAGATCTAACTTGTAAGTAATTTTATAAAAAGATGTAAAATTATAAGGAGAATCGAAAAATAAAATAGTATATAGGGTGTTCTATTTAAAAATCAAAAGTTCTATATTGTACCGCTTTTATATTACACCCTGTAGAAACCAAACTATTTTTAGGTTATGCAACTTATAAAAATAGATGACTTTCGTATTTAAACTTATCTTCTAAGTTTAATGGCTAAGGAGCTATCGACCGAATACGCGCTATTGGGACACCCTGTGTATATACAGGGTGGCGCATTAGTGTGACAAAGTCCCATATCTCCTTTATTTAAAGAGATACAAAAAAAATTAAATACAAAAGTTGTAAGATATGTTCTGGTGCATATTCCAAAAATATTTTTGATTATACAGGGTAGATCATAAAAGCTTAGAAGTAATTTTAATTTTTTTTTAAAATAGAAAACCCTATATATTATTACATATTTAGATTCTACATACAGTTTTAGACACATTCTATGTATAACGTCCTATACCTAAATCTAACCGTTTTTGACAAATTTCAAATTTTTTGTCAAAAATGACGTTTGCAGGCCAAAACATAGGTGGAAATCTTTTCTAATCGAAGCCTTTATCAATTAGTTATGGTTGGTTTCCTTGGAAATGGGGACCTACTCTAATGGGCTGTATTGATATTTTTGTAATACATTCATACAGGGTGATCAAAAATGGACAATAAAAAGATTCAAAGAAACCTATAAATTCATATTTTTTAAATGGAAACCCCCTATTTTTTTAATTCTATCTTATTTAGCATTAAATATAAGGGTGACTTTGTATAAGAGTGTATATTCCAAAAATTGTAGTTTTGAAATAATGACAATTTAACATTTTTTATTGTAAAAGGCTATACGGCTTTCAAGTTTTGTTGTTAGTTGGCCGTGACGGCGGGCGCGGCGAAACAAAAAATCGAGCACTTCAGATCGAAATATTACAATTTATTGAACCCCATATAAATAATTATTTAAAACGAACTTAAAGTAAAGACAATATTTTTGATTCAACAAATTATGTCCTAATCCTAATCATAAACTTAACACCTCTAATGTAACTAAACCTGTAACTAATTATACAGATAAAAGTACTAGAAACATGTCAAATACGTACTACCTAATAAGTTGTTCGAAATGTCCGCCTCTTTCTTGAATACACAATGCAATACGTCTCTCAAATTCGCTGCTTAAATTTCTACACATTTCAACACTAATGTTTTGAAAACAGTTTCTAATCCTAATCTTCATGTCTTCCTTTGTTGTAGGCGGTATTTTATAAACCTGCTCTTTGACGTACTCCCATATGCTAAAGACCACTTTTGTAAGATCTGGGGATCTAGCAGGCCAAGCAACAGGCCTTCCCTTCCCAATCCAGCATTCTGGATATCTAGCATTTAAAAAAGTTATTATCGGACCTGTATGATGTACGTACTGGGGCCCTATCATGAAGAAGCCACATTTCTTGTTGCGTATCCTGTGGCACTTGACGCAACAAATTAGGTAGATGGTTTTGCAGAAAGTCTAAGTATACTTCCCCTGTTACTGGTTGATCAAAAAAATATGGTCCAATTACATGATTACCGACAACACCTCCCCAAACATTTAAAGACCATCTAGTTTGAGAAGTATGTCTTATAAAATGTGGATTTTCGGTAGAATAGTAATGAAAATTGTGTCTTTTACACTTCCGTTTCTGTGAAATGTGACCTCATCTGTAAATAAAATCAAATGAACAAAATTTCTTTGTTGGTTTATTTTGTTTTGAGCCCATTGACAAAATTCCAGTCGTCTTTGATAATCTTCAGGAACCAACTCTTGAAGTAGTTGAATGTGATAGGGGTGCATTTTTGAGACTTCAATATCCGCTGTACCGTACGTCGTTCAACACCAACCTGCTGAGAAATGGGTCGTTGTCCAATACATGGATTTTCGGTAACTGTTAATAGTACATTTAATTGATTTTCCTCAGTCGTGCACGTTTTCCCTAGTATTTTTTTCATATAACACATTGCCAGTTCTTTCAAAACGCTCCAAAAGCTTTTCAAATGCCCTTCTTTCAGGTTGCCATCTCTCTGGAAACCGTTGTTGATACAGTCTTCTTGCTAAGAGCGTATTCTTATCACTAGCTCCCAAAACAAAAATCATATCAACCATTTCGGCTTGCGAAAAATTCATTATTTACAATTTTAATTCAAGTTTTAAATCAATTTGCTATAAAATAATGACGTTTCTGATGATCTCTATTATTTTTATACGCCACGCCTCGCCGTCACGGCCAACTAACAACAAATCTTGAAAGCCGTATAGCCTTTTTACAATAAAAAAATGTTAAATTGTTATTATTTCAAAAACTACAATTTTTTGGAAAATACACTCTTATACAAAGTCACCCTTATTTTTAATGCTAAATAAGATAGAATTAAAAAAACAGGGGGTTTCCATTAAAAAAAAAGACTTTATAGGTTTTTTTGAATCTACTTTTTATTGTCCATTTTTGATCACCTTGTATGAATGTATTACAAAAATATCAATGCAGCCCATTAGAGTAGGTCCCCATTTCCAAGGAAACCAACCATAAGTAATTGATAAAGGCTTCGTTTAGAAAATATTTCCACCTATGTTTTGGCCAGCAAGCGTCTTTTTGACAAAAAAACTGAAATTTGTCAAAAACGGTTAGACTTAGGTATAGGACATTATACATAAAATGTGTCTAAAATTGTATGTAGAATCTAAATATGTAATAATATATAGGGTTTCCTATTTAAAAAAAAAATTTAATTTACTTCTAAGCTTTTATGATTTACCCTGTATAATTAAAAATATTTTTGGAATATGCACCACTTTTGAATTTAATTTTTTTGTATCTCTTTAAATAAAGGAGATATGGGACTTTGTCACACTAATGCGCCACCCTGTATGTATATATATATATATATATATATATATATATATATATATATATATATATATATATATATATATATATATATATATATTATAGGGTGTCCCAAAATTAATGGGACACAGAGCACCACTAGATTCCTTACAAGAAAATAAGTCGATTGAACCCAACATGCTTTAGTCCAAAAGCTGATATTTATTGAAATACTTAACAAGCAACGAACCTACAAACACGAATTACTACACTTTTGTAGTACTTAGCTTAGAAGGAAAATACGGAAAAGGAAACGTGTTTCATTCCTTTCCTCAAGGGAAAAGCGGGCTGCTTGAGCTTTCCAAGTTCCTTCAGTCACAGTGATATATTCAAAACATACGTACATTCTGTATGCATGGTGGGATTATGGATAGGTGCGGTAAGGATAGAATCGGAAGGAATGGAGTTAAGGTTCTGAGAGGGAAGTTACTATCCATGCATTCGCCTAAACAGCCGCACCTGATATCCGTATACGCAGTGATCAGGCAACGTATGCAATGAGAGATTACAGAAAATAAAAAAAAGTACAATCTGTAATGATAAATAATAAAGTAACAAAACGTGAAAGTGAAAAACTACTTCCAATAGAGAAATATTTGATTTTAAAACTATACTCCTTCTTATTGGATACAAAACCAACTTTACAAAAGTAACATTTGATATCGTTCATTAATCCGTATAAAAATTGTCCATAAAAAATATTACTTAAAGTAAGCTTACAATTTTATGTACGGTGTTGGATGAACTATGAGTGATTCCATAGATGTCGGACCCTCTGAAAGATTATAGTTTATCCCAAACATACATTAAAACAATTGTCGCTCTTTCTTTGTTAGATAATTCTCTAACTCATGGCAATAAATAGATTTAAACTAATCACATTTTTATAAAAACAATTATACAAAGTGATTATGCTAAAATAACAGCATATTTTTCTAGGTATCTATACACAAATTGACGGTTTTAATATGGGTCTATTTATAAACATTAAATATTATTTAAAATATGTTCATATTTTTAATATCACATCTTTCGTATATAGTTTGAAGCACCTAACACACCAATAACTTTTCTTACAAACGTTGCTTTGGTTTTAATACAGCAGTTGGTTCTATAAGTGGTGCTGTATCTGCACCTCTTGTTAAAGTTGGTGACTTCATTTCGATGGTCCATGGTTCTAATAGTTGTGACGGATGTTCAAATTTTACAGATTTTCTTGGACCTAGTCTTGTCGCTGTTGGAGTTGGCGATGCCTCTTCTGTTGCAAGTGATGTTCGTGGGCCCGTTCCTGTCGGGCTTTGTGTTGGTGTAGGACGTGTTTCAAGATATGTCACTGGTTTACGCGAACTTGCAAAACTAGTTGCTGTTGCTTGATTACTATAGTGAATACTTGGTATCTAAAAAAGAAAAAAAAGTAAGTGAGGTAATATCAGAAAAAGTAACGAAGAAAAGCAATTTTGTACGTAACTAAATTATTTTCAATAAATTTCTCTTTTACTCAAAAATTCAAACTACAAATTGGCTTCCTCCGTTTCGAAACATTGATAAAATGCCATCCAAGTATTATAACACCGTTTAAGTCCAATTTAGTATAATTCAATAGTATTGTAAAGTTGAGAACCAAGATGAGCGCAAGAAAATGTCACCAAAACAACTGTCCAAAAAACCATAATCACTCAATTAAGGTTTATTTTGGAAAAATTGCAGTATCACGGCGCAACACAGATTTCGACGCCATTTTTTTCCTATGCTAATTAGTGTATGCTGAATCCAAATCTGCGAAAATTATTCTCCGGAAATGACGGGAAGAATTTTTTTTGAATTTTGAAAATTAAAAAAATGAAATTTTTTCAAAATGCATTTATTGATAGGAATATACCGCTATAAAAAGGGAGAAAGGTAAGTAAGCACTATTTTTTTGTCGATTCGAGTATGGCCCACTTGCTTTGGCATGACGCCTAAATTATAGAAAATAAGGGGATTAGTGTATTAGAAACCTAACCTAACCTAACCTAAACCTAACCTAACCTAACCTTTCCGGAGAAAAATTCTTGCAGATTTGGAATCAGCATACACGAATTAGTGTTTATTTTTCTATGGTGGCTGTTTATAATTGCGCATGCGGTGTCCAAAGGGCCTGTCAATCAAAATTAGTTAAATGTCTGCTTGAGTGATGTTTATGGTATTTAAGTAATTTCTTTGAGATTATGAAGGTTTACCGCTTAACGTACTGATTTTAGACTTGTAAACATTATGTCTGCAAGATATTAATAAAAACGATAAGGTGTAACAGCACACCCGTGTGTAATTATTTAATAACACCAAAACAGAGGCATATGTTTTGAAACCAGATGTTATGAACGGATAGTGAATGTGAAAAAAGTAAATAATTGCAGGGTACTTTGTAATGTGCTAACAATAAATTAGATGCATCACGATCCAAATGGCAATGTTGTCATTTGATGTCTACTAGTTCCGAAAAGGGATGTACGTATTTTATAGTGCAGCAAAAATTAGAATTAGGTACAATTTCATTCAACCTATGTTTTGGAAAAGATAAATGCGTTAGTTATTTTAAACCTGACGCTCAGATGTTGTTGTTTTTAGTAAATCAACAATGAAGAATACATTTAAGTTACACCGTTTGAGAGAAAGGTGCGTATATCTAGTTGGGTAAATAAAGTTTTCCGAAGGTACTGTTGATTTTGCAGATGTTTGATATTTTTGAGGTATTAACACTTTAATCCCGGTATTGACAAACGAATGATTACAAGGTAGACAAAAAATTGTTACAACTTTACGTAGACTATAGATGGTAATTGTCAAAACAGTTGCGTTATTGTAAACACTCAAGATAGCGATTTAATTTTTAGCACACGGTTGGTGATGCCGAAGAGGAGTACGATGGTTGATCATATGTATTTCACGAAATTCGCAAACGCGGTTATTGGAGAGAAGATTAAGAGCACCGATTACTGTAGTATTCCATTGATAACCTGTCTAAGTTAATAGAGAAGACGTGAACAGGCCTAAAATTATATTAAAAGAGAAACAATTTATTCCAAGATAAAGTTAAGCACCGTGGTGGCTTAGTAAAATATATTGAAAGAGTAATGCAATAAATGACTTCGAAAGTCTGTTACACTTCATTTTAACTATAAAATACAAACATATCTTTGAATTTATTCCTAGTATTTCGTATATTTGCTTCACAATTATGCATTACCATTCATATTTCGAAGTATTTAAATAAAGGCAGTTTATTTCGCTAACGGAATATCTGAAATGGTAAGGTGAGTCGAACTTGCGCGTTGACGCTGTCAAAATTCAATTTCATTTCCGTTTTAGTTTTGAGGTAAAATAGTGTTCTAATGAATGAAAGAATAAAGCTTTGAATTTTCCTAGTTTTCTAACTGCATTGCATAATGCGGATTTTGTCAGCGCTTAATTAATTAATGGAGGTTGGTTTATCTTTACGGTTTACTTTATTAATGCGTTTCGACGAATTCACGTCCACAAGGTATAGCATGCTGTTACCCCTAAACATTGCTAATTCTCCTCATTTTTAGGTACCTTTCGAAAACCAAGACCTTCATATTACTTTATACTCAGGCGAATGTTAACCAACAATTGGTATTCCTAGATGCCCTTATGTGAATGCTGATAAGCAAATTATACTTATTCTTTTCTCTATAGCTAGACTAACTCAGGGTAAGTTCTAGAAGATAACTGTGTTAACTCGAGTGATTTCAATAATTTCTTTGAGACCTTCGTGATTTTCTAAAACCAATGTCTTCGTATTTCTCTTCATGCGAATGTTAACCAACAAATTCGTACTTCTACATATTTTTATAAGATTATTAATAAACACTCTATAGTGTATTTCTTTTCTTTACAATCTCATTAAAGTCAGGGTATGTTAAAAGAAAACGATGTTAACATAATTACTTTAAATAATTTTCTTTAGACCTTCATGGGGTGAATTCCACCCACATATTACCTTCGTGGAGGTATAGTTTAACCACATATGTTTAACCACGTGTTTCTTGGCTGCCTACTTTCCCTTTTGGTGCTGCAATAATTTATAAATTTGTTACCTGTTTGATCTTGCAGTGAAGTCAATATTCTTCGTATCTGTTCCTCGTACTTGCGGAAGCTATTTTAAGCTAAGTGTTAACATTTCTTCTAGATTATTATTATATAAAGAGCATTGTAAAGCGCTCAAGTCGTAACATCATAAAATACCGTACAACTACATTGACATCAAAAAGTAATTGATTTTGGTTTACACGATATAGCTGCGTTAGTGACGATTTAACTGGTTTCTTATTTCTAGACTTTACTTAAATTATTTTACATTGTAACATAAAAAACAAGAAGTGGTCTTTATAACCTCTTGTAAGGTAATAGAGTGATCACTGTTTTGCCAACATAAAATACGTGTTTGGTTAACTAAGAAATTAGGGCATGTTTAGTGGGAATGATGCAGCGCAGCTTTCATATATTTCAAACGGTAAACTGCACCGTTATATCATACCCTACCATTATTTAATCAGGTGTTTTACTGTTTTTTTTAGGGTTTTATAAATTCACTTTCAGAAGGTTTTTTTTATAATCTTAGTTTAAAAACCTGACCGTATTTATTTTAAAACTCGTTTTCTATTCCAGATTTAGTAGCGAATTTTGATATACCTAGTCTTTTTCTAGAATTGAGACTCATAAACCTGCTTATTTCTTTTTTTTTAATTTGATAAATATAAGTGTTTAGTGGATTGCAGCGCATTTTGTTGAGAATTGCGTGTTTTACTTATTTTTACATGTACTTATGTGTTATCTTACAGCTTTATTTCCCCCGTTCGTAGTTTACGGGCTGTCTTGTCTAGAATTACGTGACGCCTTAAGTATTTATAATATTCGGTCACACCACCCACGCATCCAGTGCCTACCGCTTCAGTAATCCAAAAATCAGCCGAGCTAGACCCATATCTCATTATATTCTATCCCAAAAAATTATTTTGAACACGTTACAAGCCCTCGGTAGCAGATTTTATGCTAAAACTTTTTGTGTGCTTGTACTCAGAAATGACACTTTCACGACACGTGTATACAGCAAACCCATCCACACCGGGAGCTACCTACATTACAGTCCCATCACCGCAAAAGTGAGAAGTTAAGCGTGGGAAGATACTTGCATGATAGAGCTGAAACAATATGCTCAAAACAACAAGAACTAAAAAAAGAAAAAGAAAGTATCGCTACCACTTACAAAAGAATGGCTACTCCGATCTAACACCTAACATAAACAGGGAAAGCGTAACCGAAAAAGCTTAAATACTTAAATACACAGCGATAATACCATATATACCAAGTACCTCGGACAAAATATGAAGGATAGGCAGCAAATACCTACCTTCAAATGGACAAGAACCCTCAGAGGAGTACTAACCAGAACTAAACCTTACAATGCAGGCGAGAATTCCAAGAATTGTGTATACCATTCGAATGCGGAAGAGCTTATAAAGCAGAGAGCAGTAGACCATTCAAAGTGAAAGCTAAGGTACATTACAACAACATCTGCAAACGCGAAACAGAAAGATGAAGAATCGCCGAACATGTCTGGAACGAAGACCACCACCGCATCCAATGGGATAATATACAGACAGTGGCAAAGGACGAGAATACTACTCGCCGGAAACTCAAAGAAGGCACATACATAGCACTAGCTGAAAATTCAATAAGCCAAGCCAGCGTAGAAATGAAATCCATTTGGATCCCAATAATGCACAAAGAGGAGTGACTAAACTTGTATTTTGTTAATGGTAGATCTTGCATACTATTCTATATTTGAATTCTGCTAATTTTGTTTATCCCCACATTATAGCACCCAACAGCTTATACAGAGTGCTATAGAAACTAGATCGAAGGTTCATATAGTATTTTTGATGACTTTGAAACTCTGTAGCCGATTAGACCAGGTATATTGAAATATTATAAGGTAAGTTGTAGGCAATAGCAGCGTGTATATTTTTAAATTAACTATATGTATACATGGTGTCCGTAAATGTAGGAGTCATTAAACATGTATCTTTTAATGGTAGATTCTGTATGCTATTTATACTTTAATTCTGTTTCTTCTTCTTATTCTTATAGTATAGCACGTTATAGGTTATGCCGAGTGTTACAGAAATTAGATCAAGTTTTACGTTGTGTTTGTGATGACTTGAAAACCCTATAGTAAATTAGGCCAGCTATATTAAAACATGATAAGGTGCGTTGCAGACAGTAGCAACGTATATACTTTAACATTAACTATATGTATACAAGGTGTCACGTAAATGAAGGAGACATTCAAGTTTATTTCTTAATGGTAGAACCTGTACATTATTGTATATTGGATTATCCCTACAATAGGTTAAAACGAGTGTTATAAAAATTATTTTTATGTAGTATTTATGATCACTTTGAAATCCTGTAGTAGGTTAGGCCAGTTATATTAAAAAAATGATAAAGTAAGTTGTAGGCAGTAGCAGCGTGAATATTTTAAAAATAATTATACAGGGGAAGTCAAGATTGACGCGACGGAGTTTTAAGAGAAAACTAGATATATTTTTTTATTTTTGCAGCTGGGACATTGTGTAGATCCATTAAGGCTACATTTTTAAAATAATTTCAAATATACAGGATGATTAAAAAAAGAGTAGCACATTAAAGTTATGTTTTTTTTTTAAATGGAATGCCCTATATTTTATAACATTTTTGAATTAAGTATGAAAAATGAGATAGACTTTCATTAGGGTTCGCTATACCTGAATACAGAGCGTTTCGATTTATTTTGATTTTTCTGAAATTACAAGGTTTTGGAAAAAAATTAATTGTTACTAAACGAAACTAATTTTGTCAAAACTGCTTCAGGATCTCAAAAATAGACTGTTTCGTTGATTTATTTAGCAACTTAATTGCGAAAAATACTATAGTGGGTGTTCAGATTTTCGGTTGCATTATTAATACATTCAAACTATAATGTCTTCCTTATCTCAAATGGAACACCCTGTATATTTTAGATCTGTCATATGACCAATTCAATGATCTTCCAAAAAATACTAAGGTATCCAATACCTAAACCTTCACGTTTCAAAGTTATTGAGGTAATTTTGAAATTTAAGGTTTTATTGTGGGACTTACAGGACATAAATATTTTTACAAATAATGTTTGTCAATCATTTTTTGAATCGAATAATTAGCAAAGATATTTCTTATTTTGTCTGTATCTGTACACATATTACAAGTTAGTATGCAGTAATTTTTAATTAAAGTATTACTTATCAAAATATGTATATTGTAATGACAAAAAACGATGCTACCAAGCTGAATTCTAATCTAGTGTGCTATTGTCAAAATGACAAGTATTATTAATTAATAGTATGTCAATATAATTGGAAATTAATTATTTGCACTGTCTGGTGAATATCAAACAGTTATTTTAAGTTAAAATGGTTTATTCGAGCAGGAAAGAAATGATATGATTTTAACTATTGGTGAATGTTATGGAAACTGTTTATTGACTTCAAGGGTCTACGCAGCAAGGTACAACAACCGCATTCACCAAAATAAAGGAGTACTAGAGAGATTGTTGCAAACGGGTAGGATAGGAAGCGTTGCTTACCCACAACAGGAAAAATCAAAAGTAGTTACCAATAACGAAATTAACAAATTTTTGGTGTTAAGTTCCGTGGTTGATAATCCAAATACCAGTACTAGAATAATTGAGAGAGAAACAGGCATTAATTAGTCAATCAAATGTCTCCAGAACTTTAAGGAAACACAAATACCACTAATATCATTATGCTATACTTCTTCGGCGGCACTTTAATTGGTCAAAAGTCCTTAAACTTTTTAAAAAACGGCTTTTGGCTACTTTTAAAAAATATTCTATTACACATCAGACACATAATATGGTTACAATTATATGGTGCCCCTGCACATTTTTCACGACGTGTAAGGGAATATTTAGACCGAAAATTTAATAACAAATGGATCGGAAGAGATGGCCCAATTAACTGGCCTCCTAGATCTCTAGAGCTCACTCCGATGGAATTCTTTTTATGGGGATATATTAAAAATCTAATGTATGCTACTCCTCCTACTACTGCAGAAGATATGATAGACCGAATGAAAAATACATTTGGAACCATCATTCCTGTTATGTTGCAAAATGTAAGACGTTCGCTTGAAAAGAGAACTCTGCATTAAAAAAAAGTTATAGTAGTTATGTTAAATTGTTAAGAATAATATTATTTAATATATTCGTGATATTGTTAAATATTGTTGAATAACTTTGAAACGTGAACATTTGAAATACGGAAGATATTATAGTTTGAATGTATTAATAATACAACCGAAAAATCTGAACACCCAGTATAGTATTTTTCGCAATTAAATTGCCAAATAAATCAACGAAACAGTCGAGATCCTGAAGCAGTTTTGACAAAATTAGTTTCGTTTGGTAACAATTAATTTTTTACCAAAACCTTGCAATTTAAGAAAAATCAAAATAAATCAAAACGCTTTGTATGTAGGTATAGGGAACCCTAACGAAAGTCTATCTTATTTTTTATAATTAATTCAAAAATGTGATAAAATATAGGGCATTCCATTTAAAAAACATAACTCTGATATGCCACTCTTTTTTGAAGCATCCTGTATATTTAAAATTATTTTAAAAATGTAGCCTTAATGGACCTACACAATGTCCCAGACACAAAAATAAAAAAAATTAATCTAATTTTCTCTTAAAACTCCGTCGCGTCAGTCGTGACTCACGCTGTATGTATACAAGGTGTCACGGAAATCTAGGAGTCACTAAACCTGTATTTTGTTAATAGCAGATCCTGTATATTGTTGTATATTTGAATTCTGCTCACTTTTTTTATTTCCACATTATAGCACACAAGACGAGTATTTTTGAAACCCTGTAGTCGATTACACCAGGTATATTAAAATATGATAAGGTAAGTTGTAGACAGTAGCAGCGTGTATATTATAAAACTAACTATACGTATACAAGGTGTCACGTAAATATAGGAGTCATTAAACACGTGTTTTTTAAAACCTTTGTGAAACGATTGCTTAGTTTAAAATTAGGCATTTCCTTGATGGATTTTTCGTAAATCGGATGTCAACAACAGGATAATCCGTAAATTTAGATAATGATTTACAAGTTCATTTCTTACAGAAAACAGAAATAATGCAATCTTTTCTTATTTTAATAAAGGCAATAATAGTTTAACTTGAGATTGGTGATGCAGATTAACGGATAAATACCCTGAAGCCTTACGCAAGAAAACGTTTGATTCTGCAATGTACAGAGATTCTATGAGGTAACTAAAGAGTGCTCGAACACCGTACTTTCTAAATTAAAATACTAATCTTTTTTGTGCAGAAGTTGTGTATTTAAAAATAAGTTTTCCAAGCGTTATTTTATAAAGTATGTATTTCTTAGTTTTCTAGATTTACTGTAGTCGATACTGTGATTGCTATTGAAACCGAAACGTTTACAGTTTGTAAAATTTGCATTTAAATACACGATGCATTGCACAAAAAGAATAAGTATTTTAATTATAAACGTTAGTCGTAAATGTTCCTGTTCCTATTCTAAAACATTAGCTTTTCACTGAAGTGTGTCTGGGTTAAGTATTGTTTTTCTACAACACCGCACCTAAACTTTTACTTTGAAATGATTTCTTGTTTATTTACAAATCTACAAATTGGGTTCACTGATTCATAATTACCTCCTATCTCCATTTAATTCCACAACACGTTACAAACTCACTTGGAGTAAAATTTTTGCCAAATCGCATGGATTTCTGCAAACCTTATGTCTCCAATCTATTCTATTTGTGCGATACACAAGAACGTGTATTACTTGCAGGACGGTACGTCCATAAATTAGCTCGCAACGCTCTTAAATCTTTGTTTAGAAAGTCTGTTCGGTAGGTACTAATCAACTAACTAACCATTTCACACATAAGTGCGCATAGAAAGTATCCTATATGTCTTTAAAAATGTCATAAAATCTCGCCCAATTAATTTCAATTTTCTTTGACTTCGACTACCCTTGTAACCTTTTCTCTCGAAAACTTTAAAAATCGTTATTCACAAAGTTGCATATGGAATTATGAAATGATATTTAGAATGGTCTTAACAATACAAATAACTATGAGTTTTCAAGGTGGTAGGCATGTGTACTCCATGCCAGCCGGGGAGGTACCACCATCCTTACCATGGACTCCTTAATATTGGGTCTCCGATTTTCTGAGCTCGGTAAGGGCTGCCGGTTACCTTTTCCTTCATCCTTAATCTATTCTCATCCTTATTCTTCCTTCTCATCCTCACTGTCTTCCTATCGGATTAAAAGTCCCAAATTAAAAAAATAAGATGGCTGTGGTTTCTAGGGTAATAAATGCCGGACGTAAAATCCTGCCCCATTCGGATGTCCGGGAGGGCAAGGCCCAAGCGACCTCGGTCATCGAAAGTATCAACTTTCTGATTCACTACTGCAACATCCGCGGTATCAGATCTAATCTTAATGCTATTCGCCAACATCTTGAACAATTACAATCTGATATTTTGTTTCTATCTGAAATACAAGTCTCCTCGGAAAGCTCCGAGTCACCCGACTTGCAATTTGCTCAATACCATTCACTCTAACTTTCGATATAAAGGAGGCGTATGTGCCTACATCAAGGACAGAATTGCTTGCAAGAGGGTTTCTTCCTTAGAAAATAAAAATTTTTACGTGATTTGATTTAAACATTCTGGTCCTAATTTTGTGAAATTCTACTGTCGCATTTATAGGTCTCCTAATGACAGTAACTTTCAAGACTTCTTCGATTACCTTAGTATGAGAGTTGACTATCTTCTGTCTCAGTTTCCATCTTGCGATATTTCAATTGTAGGCGATTTTAATGTTCATAACTCTAATTGGCTTCAGTTTTCATTTACTACAAATCCTGCTGGTCATAGTGCAGGAACATTTGCTATTTCATGTGATCTCACACAAATGATTTCTGAACCCACAAGAATCCCTGATAACCCTAACCATATTCCACATCTTCTAGATCTCTTTCTTACATCAAACTCTCTTGTTTATAAAACTTCCGTTCTTTCGCCTTTAGGTCTTTCCGACCATTGTCTAAAAGAAATCATTTCTACTGTACCTAATTCCACTTTTGTTCGCAAAACCGATAGAACCTTGTGGTGTTTTAAGTCAGCTCGATGGAGTGATTTACGGGATTCCTTTGCAACCTTTCCATGGCGTGAATATTGTTTTAAGTCGTCGTCTTCTTTGGACATCGTTCTTTCAGTATCTGAAGTCATCATCATGGGAATGGAGTTATACATTCCCAAAAAACAGTACCGTATAGGTCATTCACGTTCCCAAACCTGGTTCAATAAGGCTTGTGCTGATGCAATATCTTTAAAAAATAAATATTACATTAAATGGAAATCTAATAAATCGGTCGGCAGTCATGTAGAATACGTTGGTGCTAGAAATATCTGCAAAAGTGACATCACTAAAACTAGAAAGCTGTTCGAACAACGAAAACGCAATAAACTAGCTACATCTCCTTTAGATAGTCGTAAATTTTGGTCTTTAGCTGAAGCCATTAGTAAAAACTTTGAAACATCTTCATCCCCCCCCCCCCCCGGCGTCTATTGACGGATCGGTAGTTGCTGATTCTGTAGACAAAGCCAATGTTTTTGTGGATTTGTTTGCATTAAACTCGTGTCTCAATGATTCTGGAAAAGATGTGCCCCTAGTCAACTCTTTTTCATACGCCATGAAACCAATTCATTTTCGGTACAAGCTCTTGGAATCGATCATCAGTAGGCTTGATCTCAATAAGGCGACTGACCAAGACGGTATCCCAGCTATTCTCTTAAAGAAATGTTCCCCCGAACTAGTACCAGTCCTATCTAAGCTTTATACGATCTTTATGTCTTCTGGGGAATTCCCTTCATTATGGAGGTTAGCAAATATTCAACCTATTTCCAAAAAAATCGATAAGACCGATCCCTCAAACTACCGACCAGTTGCTATCACTTCCATTTTGTCTAAAATCATGGAAAAAGCCATCAATCAGCAACTGCTCACGTTCCTTGAAACTAACAAACTCCTTAGTGATCACCAATATGGGTTTAGGCAAAGACGTTCAACAGGTGATCTTCTTTCATATGTGACCCAAGTGTGGAATAATACAGTAGAGCAGTCCGGTGAAACCGTTGTAGTCGCTTCAGATATCTCAAAGGCATTTGACCAAGTTTGGGTTAAATGATACGCTCATCAACTGGGTTTCTAGTTTCCTTGATAAAAGACGAATACGTGTGGTAGTTGATGGCTTTTTTTGAAAAGAAGTTAGCATTAACGCGGACGTACCACAGGGATCCGTTATAGCGCCTAAACTTTTTCTGCTGTACATAAATGATCTTATTTCTTCAACAACTAACCCCATCCATTGCTTTGCTGACGATAGCACTCTTCACTGTAGTTCATCTCAGTCTACTCAAGTGATAATCCACCTTCTATGTAAAATCAAGAAATTAAAGCTGAAATGGCAAATTCAATCAACAAAGACATTCAACGTATTCTCGAATGGGGAAGCATTAATCTAGTTGAATTTAATGCTAACAAAACTCAGTGTTGCCTTGTGTCCGCCAAAAAAGATCGATCATTTCCTGTTGTAAGTATGAATGGCTCAGTTCTTAGGTTATCAGACTTTATTACTCTGTTGGGTATGACTGTATCTTCAAATCTCTCATGGGTTGACCATATTCTGTCAGCTACCAAAACAGCTGCTCGTAAAATAGGCTTTTTGTACAGATCTAAGCAGTACTTTACCTCTCGACAACTCCTTCTGCTGTATAAGGCCCAAATGCGGCCTCGTCTGGAATATAATTCTCACCTTTGGGTTAGTACTCCCCAATACGCTCTCGATATCGTTGATCGTATTCAAAAGAGAGCGATTAGGCTTATAAATGACCCGTCCTTAACTTCTCACATACAGTCCCTTGAGCATAGAAGGATGGTTTCAATTCTTTCTTTGTATTATCGTTATTACAACGACTATTGTACTGCTGAATTATATTCTTTGATACCATCTCGGGCTATCTTTGCGAGAAACACTCGGTTCGCTCATTCACATCATCAGTATGCAGTACAAATCTCCACTTGTCGTACCAAACGGGCGCAATCTACATTTTTCTACACGGCTTCTAAACTCTGAGAGATCGAATAGATTTTAAATAAAAGTGGTACTAGTTCGGGGGAATATTTCTATTACACAACAGCTAGGTTACCGTCTGGCTCAATCGGTTTATTAAGATGATTAATGATTAAATGATGATCGACTTTAGAAGCTTGTACCGAAATTGAATTGGTTTCATAGCGTATGAAGAAGAGTTGGATAGGGGCACTCTTTTCCAAAATCATTAAAACAAGAGTTTGATGCAAATAAATGCATAAAAAATTGGCTTTGGCTACAGAATCACCAACTACAGACCTGTCAAAGGATGTAAAGGGGGAAATGAAGATGTATCAAAGTTTTTACTGACGCCTTTAGCCAAAGACCAAAAATTACGACTGTCCAAAGGAGATGCAGGTAGTTCATTGCAATATCGTTTTCAAATGACTTTTTAGCTTTACTGATAACACTTTGGCAGGGATTTCTAGCACCAATGCAGTCTACGTGACTCTCGACCGTTTTATTACATTTCCATTTAGTATAATATTTATTCTTCAATACAAGCTATTGAACCAGGGTTGAGAACGAAAATTACCTATACAATTTGTTTTTTAGGAATATATATCTGCATTCCTCTGAGGATGACTTCATATACTGAAAAAGCAAGGTTCGAAGATGAGGACGACTTGAAACAGTATTCACGCCATGGAATGGTTGCAAAGGAATATCATTAATCACTCCATTTAGCTGACTTAAAAAGCACCATACAGTTCTACCAGTGTTGCGAACAACAGAAGAATTAGGGACAGTTGAAGTTATTTCTATTAGACAATGGTCAGATAGACCTAGTAGAAAAGAACTTAAGTTTTATAAACAAGTGGGTTTGATGTAAGAAAGAGACCTAGAAAATGTGGTATATGGTTACGGTTATCAGATTCTTGTGGATTCAGAAATCATTTGTGTGGGATCACAAGAAATAACAAATGTTTCTGCGCTATGACCAACAGGATTAGCAGTAAATAAAAATTGAAGTCAATTAGTGTTACGAACATTGAAATCTCTCAGAACTGAGATATCGGAAGATGGAAACTGAGACAGACGATAGTCAACTTTCAAGTGACGGTAATCGACGAAGTCTGGAAAGTCACTGTCATAAGGGGACCTATAAATGCTGCAATAAAATTTCACAGAATTAGGGCTAGAATGTTTAAACCAAATCACGTCGGATTTTTTATTCTCCAAAGAAGAAATCCTCTTGCAAGCGATGTTGTCCTTGGGATTGGCAAGCACTACTCCTTTGTATTAAAAGTTGAAGTGAAGATTGTAGCGGCGAATCGAAGCTTTTAGAGGAGACTTGTGTTTCGAAACAAAATGTCAGGTTGTAATTGTTCCAGATGTTGGAGAACAGCGTTAATATTAGACCTGATACCACTGATGTTGTAATAATGGATCAGACATTAAGTACTTTCGATGACCGAGGTGTCCGCTGCCCCTACCGAGCTCAGAAAATTGGAGACCCAATATTAAGGAACCCATGGTAAGGGTGGTGGTACGTCCCTAAATGGCATGGGGTGCACATGCCTCCCACCCTCCTTTTTTTTTACACTAAAAACTTATTAGAATTCCATTTTCTATTTCTGGACAAACTAAAACCAAATTAACTTGCTCTGAAGCTTTTACACCAAAACTGTATGAATCACTGAAGATGCACAAACCTAATGTTCCTTTAGGGCCTATTGTTAGTGCCATTGATTCTCCTACACATAACAAAACAAAAAAAAAGATTAACATGTAGTTAAAACTAAAATAATATTAAACGCGCATGTCTTGTTTTCAATGTACGATAACTACAGGCTTTAAGTAGTAACGAAAATCGTTTTTTAGATGTTATGATTTAACTAGATCTTTAATTAGTATGTCAAGTTTATAGTTGTGAATTTATTTACCATTTTCTAAACTAAATTTTATTAAATTTCTTCTTTTATTGTGGCATCTTTCATTATTGACCTTTGTCCATTAGAGGGTGTCCTGGTTTGTCAACTTTAAGACGGTTTTAATAATATAGAGTTTATTAATATTTTCGCTAATCCTTAGTAAAATAAAACTTAATTTAGATAGTTGTCTTTTCAATATGTTTAACTAATATAGCAGCCTTTTTCATTGAGTTTTTGTATTTTATTAACTTATTCTGATACATTAGTTAAATTTTAAAAATCTGTTATTTATACTGACGACGTTTATCTAAACATTTAAATTTTGTGTAATTTAACTTAGAATACACAATCTAAAACATAAAAACGATAAGTATTTGTAATTATCGATTTTTCTTGTTTCTTGTTTCAAGCTTAACAAAATGCAACATTAACAAAAGGTATATATAGTAACATTTACCATGGATTCCTTACCCTCTGGTTTTGTTCATCACATGCCCGTCCTCTACCAGCTCTTAACTCTTGATATTGCGATATCACACATAATAAGGCATAGATCTAAAAGTAAAAAATACTTTTATTTAATAATATCAGATTAATGATAAATGCATTTCGAAATTAAGCGCAGAATAACATGTAGAAGGTAATAGAAGAAAATTTTCGAAATCGCCCTAATTCCTCTTAAAAAATCAATTTAAATTGTAAATTGAAAATGATTCTAAATATAAATTGCTTTTTTATTATACCAGAATCATAATCTGCATTTTGAAAACTCAAATGCGTGTGAAATCGGGCCTTTAAAACCCTAGCGCTTTCAAGTTGCCTAGGTAACAACGAATTCCCCTCCAAATTTTGAACAATCATAAATACTCCTACTATTTACTTATTTAAAGGAATATGAAACGAACAATTGTTGTTGTTTATAATTTTATTCTCGCATTTTGTAATTCAAGAAACAAACTTCACGAATTTTTAATAAATATAAATGGCAACAAAACAACAATTTCTAACCGCTTCTGTCGAAACGATTACACAGGTTTCTTCGAAAAATTGATTACAATTTACCTTTACTTCCACTTCCACATCACCGATGGGGAAGTATTTTCTTACAAATTTCGCATTATGGTCCAGGTATAATAAAAAATAGCGTATAATAGACGTGTATAAGAGCCTTTAAAGCACTGCTCCGTTAAAAGGTACTCGGCGTCGCCTCGTGCTTTTAAACCCATTGCGCGTGCTTTAAAGGCTTCCTTATACACGTTTAATTTAATATAACTACTATTTTAGTATACTTACATTTAATGATCCCACAAAAAAATCAAATGTAAAGACAATCGCACTGAGTGGATTTATCTTCAGCTGAAAATAAAAAAAATCCAATTACAATTTTATAATAAATCTGCTCATTGGGTACGAAAGCTTCATTATGCTGTAATCTGTGTTTTTATATTACATTGCTTTTTAAAATACAAATAAAAAATGCAATCAGGTACTTAATACAGCACCACGTATATAACAGTTTGTAAAACAGCCGAATGATCTATTTTATACAATAAGGGAAACTTTTAAACTACACTTTCTTTTGTGTTTATGTTGAACAAACGAGGAGAGAAAATAAACTTAACGAAGTATGGAATATTATTTGAAAACTCAAATGTTTTCCCATTTTGAAGTAGTTTGGAAACGACAAAGTTGTAATATTGTTTAGCTTGTACTTATATTAGAAGCACAATATAAAATGTTCCAGTTCCATGTATAAACTTTGAGTGCGTCAAATAGAGAAGTACTACATCACATGCAGCGCTTTGAATTTATGTCCTTATTTCAAATTACGCATGAAAATTTTAACTAAATGTGTTTCACATCATGTATACATGTCTAATGCGATTGAAAGAATTCTTTCAATTTTCCACTTGCCTATTTGCCCAAAACCTTCAGGAAGTGGATAAAATGTTACATTTCTTTATATAATTTTTCTTAGAAACACAGTATCGACTTCAGGTGTTTTGTGCTCGATTTCTTATTTTATGCTTCATTTAACGGTATCGGTATAACAAATTCCTTTGAAATGGTTTATAAGAGACAATGCATTTTAGTGGGATTTCTATATTAAGTTCCTACCTGTTTAATTTTCAGGTTAAATGTAAAAAAGAGCTATGCTAAATTAAACCAAATTAAAACAATTTTTACATTTAAATTTTGTTCCTTCGACAAAGTTACGATTATGACTTTTTTGTTTAATTTGAATATTATTTCCCTGTGTTAATTTATATAAGTATAATAAGGTATATAAATGAGGAAATAAATTAAACAAGAAAACATTCGTAAATTATTTACAAACTGAAAATTGAAATACGAAAACACTTTTATATATTCATTTAAGTAATTACAATTCCTTGTCTTTTGATACAAGCTTAAAGTGAAATTCGTTGCTACAGTCAGAGCAGGTGCGTCACTAATACTAATACTGCCAGAGGACGCCGAGGTTGTCAGATTGTGAAAAATAACAGTTTGACAACTGCCAAATCTTAACTTCAGGGTTATGTTTATTTTATCACAACAATATATATATATATATATATATATATATATATATATATATATATATATATATATATATATATGTGTGTGTGTGTGTGTGTGTTTGTGTGTTGTGTGTGCGTGTGCGTGTGCGTGTGCGTGTGCGTGTGCGTGTGCGTGTGCGTGTGCGTGTGTGTGTGTGTGTGTGTGTGTGTATGTTATGTCAAATGATTCATGTCAGAAATGCTTGACAACACCGGACAGAATTGCCAACCTAAATCAGTTCTATCTGCATCCTCTCGTGCACAATAGGCCGATTTAAAGGTGGTAATGAAACAAAGTTAGTTATGACGCAACTGCTCTGACTCGTGAAATTTGGTATAAAAAATGGTTTACTAAGTCAAAGCACTATTGTTATAGGTACTTAATAATGGTTACTTAATGTCAAAACCAAAAAGTAAAGTAGAGATATTAATACGAAACATGACACAAGACACACGACACATGATAAATGACACGCTATACACGACACGGGCACCAGCCCCGCGCATACACTCACTCACACACACACACACACACACACACACACACACACACACACACACGTATAGGTACGCAAACACGCACACGCATACGCACACACACACACACACAAGCACACCCAAACACACACACGCACGCACGCACGCACGCACAGACACAACACACACACACATACAGTATATATATATATATATATATATATATATATATATATATATATATATATATATATACTGTGCTAGTCAAAAGTCCCCTCCCCCCCTTGCATCTTTTGAACGGTTTTACTTACACTAATGAAATTTGGAGGGTGAATATAAACGGATATAAGCTTCACAACTAGTCATGACAAGTGACGTAATAGTCATATATGACGTCACAGGGCCACTGTGACCAATAATTTTAAATAGTATCTTACGGCAAGTGACATCTCGTTTGAAAGATATTAAAATTACCTATTCAGTCATACTAATTTTGTTAGGGTTTCGATTAATTTTGATATTAAAATTAAATAAATACTAAAATTATAGTTTTGGCATTTAATTAATCAAGATTGTAAAGTCTGCCTTTGGTTAATTGTCAAAAAAGTTGACGTTTTTTAATTCTCTCGTTGTTTTTACTTTGATAAGTTTTTGTACCTTGACTATTCAGTTTAATTATTCTTTAACGCGACGCTTACGTGTCTACATAGACAAAATGGTACATACGGTAGCCGACAAAGTAGCAGTTATCTTAATAATTGGTGAATGTAGAAACAATTTCCATGCAGCGAAACGTTTTTTTAATGAGAGGTAACCCCATCGCCCTGTATCGAGTGTTCAAGATGTCAAACGATCCGGTCGACCAACAATTAGTGACGACAAAAAATCGACATAATTGCAGAAATGGTAGTACACCCTACTTCTTCTACAGCCCAAGTTGCGTCTATCTGTGAAGTCAGTCAAAGGACAGTACATAGGGTGTTGGCTAAAAACAAATTTCATCCATGAAAATTAAAAATGGTGCACCAACTTTCAGATGATGACCCCGACCGAAGATTAGAATTCTGTGAAAATATGTCCAATCAAATTATTCAATACCCAGACTACATAAAATCAATTTGTTTTAGTGACGAAAGTACTTTCTTCCTCAATGGAAACGTTAACACACAAAATGTGAGATATTGGAGTGACACAAATCCTCAAATCTTTCGTGAAAAACATACTCAATTTCCAGAAAAAGTAAATGTTTGGGCAGGTATTTTGGGAAACCACATAGTTGGACCTGTTTTTCTCAATGCTAACTTAACCGGTGAAGTGTATCTGGAGATGTTACAAAAGGCAATTGAACCGTTAATTCTTGAAATTTTAGAAGATAATCTAGATGAATTCGGCATCTTGGAAATAACGTTCCAACAAGATGGTGCTCCTGCACACTATTATGGTGCAGTAAGACGTTACTTGGATGAAGAATATAGTGGCAGATGGATTCGACGACGAGGTCCGATAGAATGGCCAGCTCGGTAACCAGACCTGACACCATTAGATTTTTTTCTGTGGGGGTACTTAAAATCTAAGGTTTACGCTACAGCACCTGGCAGTATGCGCATTTTGAAATAAAGAATTGTTGAAGAGTGTAGAGCAATTTCCGCAGACACATTTGAACTAGTACGACAAGAGTTTAGCAATAGGATGCATTACTGTCAGGAATTAAGTGGAGCACATTTCCAACATTTACTATAAGAATTGGTCCTTGAATCTTGATTAATTAAATGCCAAACTATAATTTTAGTATTTATTTAATTTTTCTATCAAAATCAACCTGAACCCTAACAAAATTAGTATTACTGAATGGGTAATTTTAATACCTTTCCAACGAGATGTCACTTGCCATAAGGTACTATTTAAAATTAGTGGTCACTGTGGCCATGTGACGTCATATATGACTATTACGTCACTGTCATGACTAGTTGAGAACCTTACATCCGTTTATATTCACCCTCCAAATTTCATTAGTATAAGTAAAACCGTTCAAATTATACAAGAACTTTGACTAGCACTGTATGTGATATATATATATATATATATATATATATATATATATATATATATATATATATATATATATATATGTATATAATATTGATGACGCTAAAACTTAATTAGCTATTGACAATATACCTTAATACAATATATTTTTATACCTTAATCCATTTTTTTTTCGACGGCTTATATATATAAAACTCTACTATATACCTAAATGATGTCTGCAGTTCTCACTGTTTAATTATTTAAAGTTTTAACTGAATACTCAAAACTAACGAGATCCTTATGAAATTCTTATAAAACTGCAACTCGGCAACAATGCTCAAAAAATTATTTCTGCACACATCATTGACAGATTATTTTATGCTACTTGTAATTTACTATAAAAAGGCTGGTTAGTTTTTAACGACTTCTTATTTATTTTTGCTTTGCATGATATTTAATTTAATTTGAATCAATTTTAATTTTGCACGAAATGACAGCTGCATGCGCCTTTTAATATTATCAATTATGCTTTATTTTCTTTTACAAGAAGCGAAATTTTTTGTTGCAAAAGATGCTTGGTAATGGTATAACATAACCTTCAACAATGAAGACTTCCAAAGTGATATTCGAAGTTTGGTGAGTTCAGTAATACCAAAACAAGAACTACTAACTATTTTTTATTCAACGGATAACGGATAACTGACTGAATATAGCGGCCATAAAGCGTAATAAAAATAACTATACCTGATTAGGGTCTTAGAGCTATTATTAAGAGATTCATAGATACAGACTGCTCATATCACAAAATAGTGCTAAACTAGTAAGCAGAAAAGCCGTCAAAATACGAATAGTTTTGTTTTAAAAGATTTGAACACAGCGATAAAGCAGGTTTTGTACCATTTCTAGGAAAATCTTATCTACTCATTTTCTATCTATTCACCATCTATCAATTGATTTTCTTCTGTAAAAATTTGCAACTATGTAACCTAAAAGATCGCGTTCTTTCGACAAGTACAAAATACGTGTGCTCGATCCTAATGCCAGTGTTACATTTTCTTAAATAAATAAAAATAAAGTACCCACGTAATTAAAACGTATACACAATTACTGTAGTGCGCAAAGTGGAAATATAATAAAAACGGTGTACTTGCGACGATAGTAGTGTAATGTCTAAATTTCACCTACTTAATTACTATTTGGTATGTAGTCAAAGTATACAATGATAGAGAGGCAACACACTTTAATTCCAAATTTATCTCTTAAAATTTTATGTTAACTAACTTCAGATTATTTACATTTCCTCCTACTTTCAAATTCTTTTGTATTTTTTTTGCAGCGGAACTAAATGAACTAGAAAATATGATTTCACGGGCTGTAAAAGAATTTTCTTAACATTTCCTGTTAATTTTTTCAATATGCATGGGTGAAGAGTAAAAGCACATTTTCTGAGTAATTACTTACTCCGTACATGCAAGGTTCAACGGAAAGCGAATCTATTAAATCACTTTAATAGACTTTACATAACAAATTGGTGCTATAATTTGACATTGCCTCAAGTAAGAACACTTAAGTGAGGTGTATTACATGAACGTTATTCTTTTGAGGTTAATTTTTATCGCTATACTTTTTTTTCTTTTGAAACTACCAATAGAATCATTTTAGCTACTGTATTTTGTATTCATATTTATGTACAGAGGGATTCACTAATTACTATTTATTCTGTTTGTGTAACTGAACTATACATTTTTTCTGTATACTCAAATACCCATTTGATTTATTAATTATTACTTTTTTTGTAATTTCTATACTGCAGAGTGATTCGCAAAACTAATTAGTGAGTCTTCTACTTATATTGTTTAGTTTGGATTTGGGAATAGGGGTGTAAGGGATATTGTGTTATCCGAATCCTACAAGAACAAGAATTCGTTTACAGCTCTAAACCTACCTCCGAGCGATTGATTTTCAGATCATAACTATATATTTCTTTTAAATTCTTTTTGTAGGTGCTGTATGACTACCTCTTGTCATTATCTTTAGTTAATGATGTTGAGGTGAATTTGCCGATACCACTACCACAATATTTGTTTGTTTCCACTATTAAGATTCTTAGTTTTTTGTATTTATATTAATACCAGTCTAACGTGGTAGTGAAACTCTCGTTTGATTTATTATTAATAGTTTAACCAATTTGATTTAATTTTTAATTATTTAATATATTATTTTCCATTCTACGATTATTGTGTTATATTTTTTTACAATATATACATATTTTCAGTACAATTCTTTTTCTTTCGTTTGTTCGTCCCATTTCATACCTTAGCGGGATAAATCAAAATTTATGGCGCTCGAATTTACTTATCTTTGTTTCTATTTCCTTTCCTTTTCTTCTTACCCGCTGTATTTCTGTTGTAATCCGCGCATCCAATGCCCTGCCATTACGACTAAGCGGTACAAAAAGAAATTTTCTCTCAATCAGTAGTTTACTATTGGATATTGTTTTGTAAAGCCACAAGGTGGTTATAGACTATAAAATTTTGCCATAATTTAATTTGTCTGAGTATTTATATTTATAACATATAATGTGATCTTTGCCTATAATATCAAAGATCCTAAGTGTTTTTCAAATATAACCATAATTACAGGATGCCTAGTTCAATTCATAAATAACCGACTTCAAAATATCGTCAGTTTAATCTGTGACCTTCAATAAACATTTACAAGTATTGTTATCAATTTTTTAGATTCATATTCAGAAAACCTATACATACGTCATTACAATTCCAAAGGATTCCTGTCACCATAAGCATCACAAACTTCATATAGGTCATTAGTACATAGAGCAATGTCGTTGCCATTAAACCAAACAAATTTCAATAAAGAAATAGCAAAACAAATAACACAAGCAAATGGTTAGGTTAGGTCTATTAAAAATATTTTCCCAGATAACACAGAACCGATAGAAAATAAATACATATTAATTTCACATTTTTGGAAAGATATCAGAAAAAGAAGCTCACATACAACAAAAGAATAAGAAGTACAAAGTAGCTTCTAAAATTAATACCAATGTTAAATGATTATTTAGTGCCAAAGATCCAACTAACCACATTTTGAAATCGGGTATTTATAAACTGAACTGCACACTCTGAAATTCTGTTTATATTGGAAAAACACAAAAAACACTTACAACTTTTATACTAGATACAAACAACACATTAGATGTTAGAAATATAAACGCACAGACAAATCAAATTATCTCAGACATTTAATAGTAAATAATCACCTTATGACTTCACAAAACAGCATTAAATTTTTACATTTTTATAATAAAAAAGACAAATTAGAATTTTTGAAAGCATTCGAAATTTATAAACATAAACAGAAAGTACCTTTAATGAACGAACAGGTTGATCTCATAAACTCATCTTTAACAGACATTTTAAATATAAAATTATAACTTACATGACGTTTTATGCTTTACCTTTATGATTTGGTACGTTAACTACTTATTATTTGTCTTCATAATGATACGTGTTGTATTGAAACGCGTATGGAAGTTAATGTATTTTTAAAGCATTGTGAATATTTGAAATGTTAGTGCTATTTATAATATTTGACTAAAACAGTCCAAACTTTGTATATTATTAGAGCTGAAAACTATAGCCTGACATAACCTTCATAACGCTATTTTTAGTTCTTGTAATATAAAGTACTATTTCGAGTTATCGACATATTTTTATTTGCTTTATATGTTATGATTAACTACAGGTGTTAAAATTTTGGAAAAACAATACTTTAAATATTAATGTTTTTAAAATTTAACTATAAATATACGTTCTTTATCAATTTACGAAAATAATATGAAAAAGTAAGGAGTGTATTTGAGTTTCGACCACAATATACAGGGTGGGAAAACGAGGAGGGGGTGGAAGATTATACAAAGACGAAATAAGTTAGAGAAATTATTTTTGAACCACGGGTAGATGTCAATAGGTACTACACTTTAAAAGTATTTTGATCATACAGGGTGTTTCATTTTATTGGAGCAAACTAAGCTTATATTTTTTTTAATGAAAGTACTTTCTAAGATTCGAATTTTTACCATAGAATTCAAAGTATCTCAAAACTTTGTAAATGATAGATATTTAGTGCGCCAAACCTTCTTTTATAGATTAATACAACTTAATCGAGTTGTGTTAATTTATAAAAGAAACTTTGGCTTTCTAAAACATCCATTATTTACAAAGTCTTGAGATACTCTCAATTCTACTGTAAAAATTCAAATCTTAGAAAGTATTTTTAATTATATTTTTTTATCTATTGGTATTAACTATGCATTGTTTTCAGTAAATTAGGCTGGTCGAAATGATTGTAAATATGAATTAGTTTTATAGGCAATAGTATGTAATAAAATTAACAAATACGAATTACAACAAAACAAGAACAATAAAATGAAAAAAAAAAAAATCAAAAATCAATTAAATAGCTGAACGTTCTTTCTTCAACTTCAATACATTTATTAACACGTCGCACAAAATTATTTTTCACTAACTCTAATGTCGGCCATGTGATATTTTGAAAAGTATTTCTGATTCTTTCCTTCATATTTTCTGGTCTGGTTGGAATTTATTTGCTCATAATCTTTTACGTAACCCCACAAAAAGAAATCGAGTGGGGTCAGATCAGGTGACCTCAGTCCTCCACGACCTATCCACTGATTTTCGTTCTAATGGTTTAAAAATGTTTGTGCGCCTCATGGTAGTGAACGGGTGCACCATCCTGCTAGAACCAAATATTTCCATAAACTGCTTCGTTAATATTTTGAAGAAGGTTAAATAGCACATCTCTTAAAAGATTTAAATAAACCTCGTCGGTTAGAGTATCTTTAAAAAAATAAGGACCTATAACATGGGACCCAATAATTCCGCCCAGAAAATTTAGTGACCACCGATTTTATTGGTCAACATGCCTGATTCAATGAGGATTTTTAGTGCTATAATAATGCATATTATGTCTTTTCACTGAACCGTTACTTTTGAAGCAAGCTTCGTCACTAAATAATACAGAATTGAAAATATTAGGAACCAGTTGCAAAAATTAATTCTTCATTCAAACATTAAATATATTTTTGACACTAGATTTTTTTATATCAGTCATATGTGATGTTTGTGAAGTATTTACATGAGGATTTTCTTGGATTGCAAGTAAAACTGTAAGTTGGTGTTCATCGTTTGTTACTGCCTTATTAGCTAATGCCCGTTTTTTTTTAATTTAACCTGTTTCTTCAAATCTTTGTAAAAAATCTTGAAACACCTTAGGTCGCGGCTTTTTTTTTGCAGAATCGGGACATCTTGCTGCATAAATTCTACTCCCCAGTAGGCAATTTTTTTGACAATCTCCAAGAATAAAAATGATTAAAATCATTTCCTGAATATTTAGAGTCATTTTCAACACTTTGAATAAATTAGGTTTAAACTGAATAGAATCAATCGTAACAAACAATTTTTCTTTTTTCAACGCAACATTGTTTTTTAAGTGCGAGTTTAAACATTAATTCCAAATAATTTTGTTATTTGATCAGTAACTAACATAAATTTACAAAATGACGTAGAAAATGGAAAAGTTGATTTGAACATAATCAAATTGACTACTTCAGAAATTTTACTAAGGACTGATTTAAATTTAGAAATTACATTAAGTATTGATTTAAATTTGCCTTGAACGAAAGAGTGACTTGCGTAAGACTATGGCAATCGCAATTCCACAAATAAACTGAAAATATTTTGAAAATTATTAAGTTTAGGTATACGACATGTTTGATGAAAAAGAATATCAAACGAGGCATCGAATGACATGAATAGCATGCCATCTAAACAAATTAAATGAAAGTTGTATTTACAAACAGTGGCAAGCGCTGTATATTATTAAAAGAACTCTGAAAATTAAGAAATTTCAAAACACTACAGGACCATAATAATTTTCTGCCATTTTGAAATAAGCAAAAGTCGCCTAATAAATCAGTGGCGGCGACCGCAAGTGGAATTTTTTTTTTCTTAAACCAAAGGATATAGACACATACAATTTGGTATTAAATGAAAGCGTATTTTATGGGCTTTCGAAAAATGTAATAATATATATGGTGTTTCATTTAAAAAAATATAAGTTTAGTTTGCTCCAATAACATGAAACACCCTGTATGATCAAAACTATTTTAAAATGCAGTGCCCCTGGTCCAAAAATCATTTCTCTAATTTATTTCGTCTTTATACAATCTTCCACCCCTTCCTCGTTTGGCCACTCTGTAGATGGTAGTAAAGCATTTTACAGTTGACAGTTTTCATTTACAAGAAACCTGGTATTATTTTGTTAAAATAAATACATTCAAAACAAAAATAGTCACCTATGCCATAAACTTGAAATTTATTATAGCATTTATTACTATTTAGATACGAAATAGTAGAAATGACTTTTATGTTTTCGATAGCGCAAAAATATATGATATTCGATCATTAAGTACGTTTATTACAACTCTCGAAAAACAGAAAAACCAGACTAATATATTCCATTCACATAAAAATTGTGTAGTTCCTTTATTAATATTATGTTGAGTTATCTGTTAACAACAAAGCAGCCCTCTGTTTGGTAAAGTAAGTAAATAAACCAATGAATTAGAATTTCCACAAAAAATACATACCGTGTGGTCGATGAAAATATAGATGCAATGTGCTATATCTACCATTATAAAAACGGTTACTGTTGCTACCCAAGGAATGAATAACGTCCTTTTATCCTGTAATATAAAATAACCATTAATAAAATCGCCTCATCTTGTTTCTCTATTATATTAGTCTCGACTACAGACAGTTTTTAGTTGAAAATAAAGTGTTTCCTTTTTAATCTGAATTGGCTATATTTGTTTCCAGCAAAGGAAGAGTTTTCAACCACAAATTCCGCTACCAATCGCTAGCGATTTATTGTTCTCAACTCAATTCAGATTCAGAGCATTAACAGTAAAAAAATATTCAGGCCAGAACTTTATTTATATTGTAGAAACAGAGAAAATTGTTACGCAATTAATTTAGAAAACAAAAGGACGGACGTTAATTAAAAACCAAAAAGAAACTTAGATCACATTTCATTTCCTTTTTTATTGCATTTTTTTAGTCGAGGGCTTATACTTATAATTAAAGAAGAAAAATATAATTATTGCTTTAGTTACTAATTCAAAACTTACCATATAAAGGCCATAGAGTAACACTAACGACGTAAATATTCCACAGGACGATATTGTTAGTATTAGGACAGTAAATACCATAGAGGCTAAAAATAATATAAAAAGTTGATTTCAGAATTGCTAAATATTTATAAGAAAGCACACTTACTTACTTGGAGACGTTGTATCCGGATCTAAAATGCTATGCTGTGGTTCGTGCGTGAAATTGCTTTCTAAATAGATTATGTCTTCGTGTAAAAATTTTGACATCATTCCAGCGGCCATAGAAAAGTATAACTGTAACAAAGAAATACTTATCACTACCTCAAATTGTACAAAGCATAAAGTTGTTACATAAACATAATTTGGGGTTCTACAGTTCTATACATTCACAGTTTTCTTTGAACGTTAGAGATTAGCTTAATTTGATCCAGCAACGTTTTGAATTACATTATGCTTAATGCAGTGTAAATGTGAATATTTAAACAGAGCATATATGATTCGAAATCGTCATTTCAGATGGGAAATTATTATTCATGACACCACAACTTAATTTACACAGATGCATAATAATACATATCCTGCAGCATAATTTCTGGAATTTCAAATTTGATGTCAACAAACGCGGCTGAAATACGATTTGATTATTCATACATTTTCAATTTTACCTTTAATAAAAAATTTCTTTTTCGTAAAAGTTTTCTATGTCGTGTAGGTATATGTCTTCAATATCAAACGTATAAAACGAGGTTAGAGATTTTTTCGATTTTTAACACAAGCGAGCGTAGTTAAATATAATAACCTAGGGTTTGATATTACGAAAAGGATAATAATCTTTACGTACTAAGTTTTGAAAAAAAAGCATACATAGATTGCTTGCTATCTTTTGGATTAGAAAACAATGAAATTTTCAGGTGAAAACACTATCATTGTTCTTATTATTAATATTTAGTAGACCAGTTGTCTTGTCTTCATATGTTTAAATGAAAAGACATATTAAAAAGTTGCTTACTATCACAGTCTTAGTACTTAGTAATAAAAGAATTGTTAATAAAAAGTAACACCAGTATGTTCAACTATTTTGTATTATTATTGTAAATAAAATAATTATTTTACCAAAACGCGACGTCGATTTCTCACGTAAATAATACGTATTACTAACATATTTCTTATGTGGTATCAGTGATCCAATATATACATTATGTTTTTTATATTAATTTCAATTTCAATCCAAAAGAGTTTATTTAAGATTCAGAAATTTAACATTAAATATGCATAATAATACAACGTACAATAATAAAAAAATATGCAGGGTGTGGCGCGAAAAGTTTTGATTAAAAGTAATGGCGGATACAGTTATGTTAAAATGTGAAATTACGAAGCTGTAGGTTTTGGATGACGCTGAGTTCAAATATAATATTGTCCTGAATGTGGCACTTTCGGTTATACCGGAAGTAGACGTCAACTTTGTTATTTTAAATGGAACCTAATATTTTTTATTTTATTTTCTAATTCTAGATGAAATTCTAGATAAAATTTGTGCACATCGTCATATACCAAAAATGAAGTACTTCTGAGATATTTCGATTTTTTTTAAATTTTGAAAAAATCCTAGTCCACATTGAATAACGATATCTCCATTAATAACGAAGCTAGTGACAAGAAATTGTAACCAATAAACAACAAGCGCTTGCCCGTTAACTCCATATATCCATCTCATTGATATTTCGTACAGGGTGTTTTAAACTTAGCCGCCAACATGCAGAATCTAAATCATTTATAAGTTGCTTACTTTAAATAGAACACCCTGTATTTTATTACATTTTCCGCTGTATTTTTTTAAGCCAATTCCTTTGGTATCAGTATTCCCTATACCTAAATCCAAACACTTTTGAGATATTTCAATATCTTAGTTAAAACATAACAACACTAGTAAAGGGTTGGCCATGATTTCCATTATTTAAGGTGATATTTTGTTATTTTTTCATAAGTTATTAATTCTGAAAAGTAACCAATAGCCTGAAAGGATTATTAATGGTGGATATCATTAAAAACGTTGACTAGGTATTTTGTATTAATTTAATTAGATAACTTACAAACAAAAATAACTAAATGTAATATTAAACAAATAAAGTTTTATAATAAGTGTTCAAAATGAGCACCATTTACTTCTAAACCTTGATGCATCCTTTTCATTAAGTTATGTCTTGTAATTCTGGAAATATGGTCGGGTGTTAGAGAATTAAAAGCAAGTAAGGCTTTCTGCATTATATCTTCCTTTGTCGTAACAGGTTTGGAAAATACCTGATTTTTAATGTAACCCTAAATAACAAAATCTAGAGGAGCCAAATCAGGAGAGCGATCTGGCCAACGAAACGGACCCTGATTGCCAATCCATCTATCATCAAACATGTCGTAAAGATGCTGAGCAACAGGCCCAAAGTTATGAGGAGGTGCTCCATCTTGCTGATACCAAGCTGAAGCCGCCTCTCCATTTCTTAAAGTATGTAACGCCGGTCGTATGGCTTCTTTTAAAATGTGGCAATATCTTGTACCATTTAAATTTTCATCACAAAATTTTAATGCTAAAATTTTATCGTCTTTTATTGCACAAAAAACATTAAAACTCGAACTATCTTGGAAATAACGTTCTCTACTAACATGTGAATTTTCATTAGACCAAAAATGGGAATTATGTCGATTAAATAATCCATTTTTGCTAAACTTTGCTTCATCACACCATATAACTTTTTTTATGAAGTTTTCATCCTCTTGGGTCTTCATTACAAACCATTCACAAATTCTACCCTTCGAGGAAGATTACCTAATTGTAAGTGTTGCACAATTTGTGTTCCATTTGTGTTTTTTTTTTAATGCGATGAATTCTTCTCGTCGACAAAGTAAGATCTCTCTCACAATCTCTAATGGAGGCATTTGGAGAGGCCGTAAAATAACCCAAAACATTAATTTCGTTTATGTCACTGTCCACTAGTGGTTTATTTTTATTAATTTTTGTCTTAAATTGACCAAACTGACGGCAGTTTCTAAGCAATCTTCTTGCAATATCACCAGTTGCATTTGGTTGATTTGGATATCTTTCTGCAAAAACACGGCAAGTCCGATCAACAATTCTATTACACTCGCCGTAAATAATAATAAGATTTAAAAAATCATCATTAGTAAATCCTACATCTCCATTATTTACTATGAAATACAAACTGGTAAAGAAAACTGTCAAAACAACATAAACAATTAACGTTCTAATTATCAAATCTTTGACCCTTTACTAATGTTGAAATAATTGAATGTTGTAATGTTTTAACTAAGATAATGAAATATCTCAAAAGTGGTTGGATTTAGGTATAGGGAATACTGATACCAAACAAATTGGCTTAAAAAATACAGCGGAAAATGTAATAAAACACAGGGTGTTCTATTTCAAGTAAGCAACTTATGAATGATTTAAATTGTGCATGTTGGCGGCTAAGTGTAAAACACCCTGTATGAAATATCAATGAGATGGATATATGGAGTTAACGGGCAAGCTCTTGTTGTTTATTGATTACAATTTCACGTCACTAGCTTCATTTTTAATGGAGATATCGTTATTCAATGTGGACTAGGATTTTTTCAAAATTTAAAAAAAAATCGAAATGTCTCGAAAATACTTCATTTTTGGTATAGGACATTGTGCACAAATTTTATCTAGAACTTCATGTAGAATTCGAAAATAAAATAAAAAATATTAGGTTCCATTTAAAATAACAAAGTTGACGTCTACTTCCGGTATAACTGGAAGTGCCATATTCAGGACAATATTATATTTGAACTCAGCGTCATCCAAAACCTACAGCTTCGTAATTTCAGATTTTTAACATAACTGTATCCGCCATTACTTTTAATCAAAACTCTACGCGCCACACCCTGTATAATATAGTATTTTGTTGTGCTTGTGGTGCACCGCTCAAGAGTTTTATTCCTCTTCAGCGCGGAATGTATGGTTGATGTGTGGTGTGGTTGCAAGTATGCCTGTTCACATCGTGTTGTGATGTTTAAAAAATTCTGGTGTGTACGATGTTGCAGTTAGCTGTGTTATTGAGTGCTACATGGTAATAAAACAGGATTACTGTATCTTGCCGTTACGGAAAGTGCCTACCCACGGGCAAACACCTTACCGTGCGTAAAGATTACTCGCCATGGGATAAGCGTAGTTTACGCTTTAGAAAATGTCAAACCTTATGGGCGTTTATCCGACTGCGGCTCTACCCGCCTTCTGTATTTCCGCCCTCTTTCTGCCGCCCGCCGTCGCTTTAGTCAGTCCGGTGTAGAGAGGGTGTCGATGTCGGCAGTTTCCTCTTTACTTGTCGTGGTGGTGCGTCGGTCTGTTTCAGCTGCGGGAGACGTGGAACCTCGGCATCCTCTGAAATTGGCTGGGTGACCGCCATCGCAGTTTACGCATTTAGCCCGGTCGGTACGGAGTTTACCACTGGGTGGTTTCCTATCGCACCTGATACAACGTGCCGCTGCCTTGCAGCAAATCTGTGCCTGGCGGAATTCCTAGCACCGGTGATGCTTTCCGATGCCGGATTTCCACTTCAAATCTTCGGTGGGAACCACGTACACTCTACCTGTAGGATCTTCCTTAGGACCCCTTGGGTTCCCAGCTGGATTAGAAGCAACGGAAAATGGCTGCTTTGATCACCCTGAAATGTCGAAATACTGTAGTTCAGAGATTTTTACAGGTATTCTCCATAGAACCACTTTGAACGTACGTTCGCTTGTTGGCTGATAAGAATTTACGGAGTACCGTGCCTATTATATATTTAATCAACTTGTTACGGTCCTTGGCTGTAGCACGCTGTATCCTGTATGCTGCGGTGATGGTTCCGCACACGTGAAAGAAGTCCCTTTCAGTCAATTCACAGGAAACATAACCTTGCCCTTTTGACTAATGATTACCGGCGGTACCTTTTCCTTAGCGCGACGGGTTGACTGTCTGTGTAGACGTGTCGGGTAATCCATAGATTTCTTCTTATAATACTCTGTTTTTTAACTGGTGTATTCTTTTTCCTCCTCTTCCGATAGGCAGCCTGGCTGCTCGTAGGATTCCACGCAAGGATTAGCAGGAAGGATTCTCGTATGGGGCTGGGCCGTTGCTGATTGGCAATGGCGACGGTGATGATTCCAGCGGTGGTAAATCAATGACACTGGGTAGAGTAAACATATATCTGCGCTCTAGCTGGTCTCAGCCCGACATCGTAATAACAATACTACTAGAAGCACGTTAACGGAAATTTATTAACATTTACGTATATGTGACTTACAGTTCTACACTGTACTGTTCACAGGCTCACAGACAGTGAGAGTTTTACATTATGCAAACTGAGGCCAATGATATATCATTTAGCACGAATAAGTAATAAAAACAGCAATTTATATAAAATAAATAATTGTTGTAAATGCACCAAGTGTTTCTTAATTTGTTTTTTAGTAATTATCAGTTAAAGGTAACACTTTAGCTAGATTTTGCGTGTGCGCTTTTCGTTTTTTAATATTTTTTTGTACTATGAAATACAGTCATAGTTATATGGTTTTTTAAACGGAAGGTTGTCTTTTCAGTAGCACTAAGCGCCAATAATTTTATTCTAAGTTTTGGTAAAGAATGAGAATATGTGGCGCCATCTTGTAGATTTTATAGTAACTATTTATTAAATAGCACGTATATTAATAACAGAGTGGAAACCTCATCTGAATGCTCACTATCATAATTTTAAGTTAGTAATATATCGAAAATTAGAAGCAATTTTAATTAAATTAATTATGGGGAAAAATATAATAAATTTATATACACTACGTTTCAAATGAAATGCACCACTTAGAAATAATAATGCTATGATCTTGAAAGTATGGTAAAATAATACTTTAATAACATGTATAAGATGATGAATAGTTAGCAAGCAAATGTTAATAGTGTGTAGCATCGCCACGCACAGCAATGTAGGCGTTCACTCTCCGAGGCATGCTTTTTATGAGATGGTCTATATCCTCCTGAGGCATTTCATCCCAGGCAACCTGGAGATGGTGTCGTAATTCATCCAAGTTGTTTGGGGGCCTTGGTAGTTGCCTTAGTCAACAAAAAATTGACTTTGAGCGACTAGATTTCTTAAAATGTATAAATAAAAATTGTTGATAATTGATGTTAACAGTGGTGCGAAGTACATAATGACTTGTTCTTGTTCATTGAAACTTCCATCGTTTTCTATGTGATATTTTGCCAAAATTTCAAAATCATAGCATTATTATTTCTAAGTGGTGCATTTCATTTGAGACGTAGTTTATCAATGTTACCTGTTTTAACAACAATGATCAATGAAAACAGAACAAATTAGTGCAAACTGTAGAACTACCAACCACCATCAGGTGAGATTATCCACTCTGCATTATTTGATATGGAAATAGTGCTTTTTTAAATAAGTGTTAGTCATTTTAACATTGCCACTGTATACAATAAATTAAAAAAAATCGTTTATTCTACCTTTTATTGAAAATTAGGCTTTACAATATATAAACAATTTGTCGTAGTAGTACAAAACGTAATATCCACGATCCGTAAAGAATAGGTATTCTTTACTAGCTGAACCGTGACACTCGCCTTCGGCATTTACACTCACGAATAATATATCCTATTCTTCACTCATTACTAAACTATTTACAAAGTGGCAGATTTCGTTTGGTACCTTATATTTTTTATAAAGAAATTAACATATACTATTTACAAATAGTTAGAACATAGTTTAAAAATATAAACCTTACTGACGAGAAGCATATAAACTGTTGTATAATTCCATCAGAAAATTTTACAATTGGTAGAAATATAATTGATAATACTGAGAATAATGTTAACATTGAAAATGATATAAAAGTGTGCATGACAAAGAACTGTCTATGACACAATCTTCAATAACTAACTTACCGGGCAACGATAGATTCAAACCACCTACAAACTCGCAAAGGAAAACAATAATTGGACGATAGTAATAGTGAAAAAATAAGCGTGTCATTTACACCTTCCAAAATATAGATTAATATGGAGTAGCAATATATAACAAAATATCAATCATAATAGTTTATCGCCCTTGTATCAGTAAATTGGTAGTAATAATTTGTTTATAGACAATTTAATGGTCTAGTTAGTGAGTTTCTAAACCGTTTTGAATGAATCTACATAGTTGGAGATCTAAATATAGATCGTTTCACTAAAAGGTATTTGAAATTTGCACAATTTAAAATGTATGATCAAAAATACTACTTGAGTACAGTATTTACCAAATGCATCTCGTTTAAGTCTTTCAGTCATAGTTTATTTTGTAACTAATGCGTCAGATTTCGTTACGCACACTTCCACTTTCGAAGTAGGTTTTTCTGACCATTTCGTGCAATCATTAAAAGTTAACTTTAAGTTAAATAAACAAGTTGTCAATACTTGTTTGTAGATTAAGGATACCAGAAAGTACTTTTCTAATGAAAAACTAAAATAATTTTTGTATTGATTCAATAAACATTATATACATAACCTTGGGAAATTTTTGGATGCAAATATGTATTTATCTCGAGTTTTTTCACTGCTTTCCCAAAAAAAGAGAAAAACTGTAAATCCTTCACCAATGAAACAAAATTGTGTTCTCTGTACCATCATAAATGTTTCGTAATTACGACTCGTAGTCATATAGGCATTGTGTATCTGAAACCTTAAAAAACAATAAGACAAGTATAACCGTAGGAGAATTGTCTTAACAACAACCAGCATGTGTTTCTTTTTCACTTTTTCATAACCGTGACAAATTGCTTGAGAAATTAAAGTAAATATTTTCAGAGAACCGATTATTTCATAAATCATACAAAAACTGCACAACGCACCTCTTCTTACTACAATTTTAACAGAAAATCGAAATTGCGATAGCAACTAAGAGGATATTTTAATTCATAAATATTATTAAATAATAGTTATTTCGTAGTTAGTAAAGCATAGCAAACATGTTAAAAAACCGAGATCATTAATCGCACATTAACATTCAAGTTATTTACAATATTTTTCAGAGAACCGCTTTCCTTAATTTTCCTGTTTTTCAAATACAAAACTTTATATCGACCACATTTCACCTTGTAATGAAAGTACAGAACGCCTGCATTGTTTTTTCTGACATTCCCCTTAATTTTAACTGATATAATAATCATCAAGTGAATCAATGAACACTGCTGAGGAAAGATTTCACAAAAAGGTATTTATTATATTAAAACTTTATCGATCTGATTGATTGACACACACTGTTAGTTTGTAGGAGTTGTATCCATCCTGCGGAAAGTGAAGCACAATACAGGCAAATTTAACGTACGATTCAGAGTTTGTATATTATGACCGCCAGAAAGAATAGAACAGTCTATCCTGGTTTGTCGAGGTGTTTTACTTTAGATCCTGCGGTTACTTAAACTGGTTCTGTATCATCTGGATATCCTCGTAGTCAGCAGCAAGGTAAAACGAGTAGGGAAAGTAACGTTAGCTCTACACAGCATACAGTTATTTCCTGGTAAACAAAACTTCAACAGTAATGAGACAGGAGGTACACACAAATCAGTTAAATCGGAAGAGATTGGTAAGATACAAATCCTTGAAAGATACTCGAAAGACTTGAAAGATCTTGAAAAACTTGAAAGGTCATTTTGAAAAAACTAAAATTAAGATACGTAAGTGCTCGTAGGTTTAATCGTATTACATTGTTTTATCTATTTAGATCGAAGGCAAGCTTGAAATGATTTAACACACTCGGTTAAATTGTAATATTTGAGAAGAGCGGTTTAGTGACTTTTCGCATTTCAATCCTGAAAGAGAGGGCATAATTATAACGAGGTTGAAGAAGGCGAATAGCTTACCTTTTCTGTGCAAATAACATTTTTCTACATCCGCATCAATAGCAATTATATAACTTTACCAGGTAAAGAAATATTTTCTATGAAACTAATAAGAAACTATGATACATTACATACATGGCGCTAGTATGTTTATTTAGAACTTTTATAAAGCGAATAGTAAACACAGTAGGTACAGAAAATTTACGCAAATCATTTTAGTGAAAAGACTAACGAATAAACATTAAACAACAATCCTAAAATATTCAATTCAAAGGTAATGTTTTAAACCAGTAACTATAGAAAATTATGCAGTCGATACGAAAAGAGTAGATATCGATTTCTGCACGTTACACTATATGGAAAATAAATTAAATAATTGTAACAGATTATCGCACATAAATTCTATTGAATATATCCTTCATGTATAATTTTCTCCTACAGAGCAATACAACTTCGTTAGGATTACAGTGATTATTCAACGACAGAGCAAACGCAAGATATTGATTGGTGGATAAATGCGTGTTGATAAACGAAAATCAGTGTTTTCGATTTTGTATTTCGGTATTTAATTGGTTGATTAACAAACCAAAATAAATATACGTAGTTACCTACGATGATGCGACATTAACATGTCATAAATGTCAGACGTAGATAGTGATTAAAATGAATCCTCCTGCGGCAAATAGATTTGGTAATTATAATTTGAAGCAGATTGCAAAGGAAGTAAAAGAAAACGTTCCCAATAATACCGTAAGATCTAAAAAGTACATATGGAAGCAATTTAGCGAGGCTCGAAATTACCAACTCGAGGAAAATACACGTGATGAAGTGCTAGCCAATATACTCACGGAATGGGCATTTAATATGCGTAAAGCTGATGGTAGCGAGTATGAGGAAATGGTGATAAAAACAATTTGGAATAATTTTGCTAAATTACTACAAGAAAAATATTATAATGAATTTAATAGACGATTCGATCCGTTTAAAGATATAGCGTTCAAAATCGCCAGAGATGCAAAAAACACGAAGTGAAAACAGCTTCAAAAAATTCCAGAAAAGAGAAAAATGTTTTCTGCTTCTTTAACGAGGATACTCCAAATGGATTGCAGAGGAAACTATACCACATTATAGCAGTCGAGTTAGCTTGGCGAGGCGGTGAGGCCTGTCAATCTTTGGTGCAATATTTCAAAGAAGAAATTTCAAACGATGGATCTCCAACTAGAAGATTGGAATATAACCCAATATTCACAAAAACTTCACAAGGGAGTGCAAAACATATGGATGAGAGTAAATGGGTCGTACCAAATATTGGAAATCCTGAAAATTGCCCCGTTCGCTTATTCAAAAAAATTATGTTAAAAAGAAGAGATAACATTAAAAGTGATCGCTTATTTTTAACAGTGAATAATAACTGGAACACAACGCCAAGTAGTCCATGGTATAAGAATATGCCAGTTGGTATTAACAAAATTAATAAATTGACCAAATGCTCAAATGATTGAACTGGACACAAAAAGAGTAAAGATTTGAATCATTCGAATAGATCACACAGTTAGTCAACTAGCGAGTTCTGGAATTGAGAACAACAAATTATTAAAATTCCTGGTCACAATAGTTCAACATCAATAAAACCATATTTACAAATAAGCAAAGATCACCATAATGAAATTGTTTCCAATTTAAGAAAAACTGACTTAAATGTCAATTTGACGACTACGTCCACAGCTGTAACAAACAATGAAGTAGATTTGGACAATTTTTGATTTGATAATTGTTCTAACTGTACTTTTAATATTAATATTTATAATGAATAACGTGCTATTATCGCTTAATATCAATTATAATAAATAAATATTTATTTGCAACACTTACGTTATTACTGTCGTTGAAATCTTACATCAACTTGTAATTTATGATTATCGCAAATGCCTTCTCTTTTTCGTAACATATAATGTAGCTACGCGCTCGTGTGGTTTCCAAGCAACATTATATGTTACTCAAAATCGAAGTTATTTATATTTCGATAATCATCATTACACTTGTTGTATTACTATTGATAATCTCATTTTACGTTATGAATTACAGCGGTAATTCAACTGAAATGACGTCATTCTCAAATTATGACAGCCACGTTAAAAAATTTAAGTTAAGTTCATTGTAAAAATGAAACGATTTCGTAAAATTTCATGCGAAACCATTGATAGCAATATTAAAAACAGTGTTCCTAAGAATGCAGTGAAAAATTAGGCATTTATTTGGACGTAAGTATTGTTAGTTTTCTAATTTTTTTTACATGCTTAGTAAATAAAAAGTTTTGTCGTTTTTTAAATGTAAATTTTTAATTAATAAAGGTTTTGTTCATTTGCTTATCTATAGATAAATATTTATTAATATTACGAAAAAATTACAAAGGAATACAAATTTGTGCTTGATGTATAACGAACAAATGTGTAATCAAATTTTCAATATTAATACAGCGTGCCCTTAAATCGACAAAAAATAAATCAGCAACATTTTTAACAATTGAATTAACCACCACCCCTCTCTGTACACAATTCAATTCTAAGCCATAGCTCCTTACAGCTGTTGCAAATTTCTTGAATTGTTAAAGATTCAATAGCATCTCTTATCCGATTTTTTACATTTCCATATTATTAGGTAAGTGTTCCTTGTAAACAATTTGTTTTAAACGCCCCCATAAATAAAAATATAAAACTGTCAATTCAGGGCTCCTTGGGGACCATAAAACTGAACCATTTCTGCCAATCCAGTTGTCTCCAAATTCGTGTTTTAGCCAGTCAACAGAAATATGAGAATAATGGGCCGGACACATCATGTTGAAAATAAATTGAGCGACGATAATCAAGAGGTAAATCACTTAAACCAACGCGGAGAAAATTTTTCAACATATCCAGGTATGTGTGCTGATTAACGTTATCATTAAAACAATATGGGCCTATTATTCCATGGTAAGACACAGCACACCACACGTTTACTTTAACCGAGTATTGATGTTTATTTGCAATTCTTAAGTTAAGATTAGCAGCACTCCAATATCCAACATGTTGCAACGAAACCGTCTCGTCGGTAGCAAAGGTTGCTACATCGGAAAACATAACATTACGATAAAAATTTCTGTTTCTCATAATCTCATTTCCCATCCATAAACAGAAATAGAGACGTTTGCACCATCTCCTGGCTCCAAAGTATGATTAAAAATGGATTTATAAGCATGTATTCTGTGTTCCTTCAAAATCCTTTGAATGTGTGATTTGCTAATACCTAGTTGAAGTGACTACCTCATCAAGGAACGTGTTGGCTGATCTTCTACTGAATCCAACACCAACAGACTAGCAGCACCTTCTTCATCATGGACATTTTCTTTTTCTTTAAATTGATTATGGAACCAGTTTCTAACATTTTTTTTCCAAGTTCTTTACACCCACATGGGAAACTGTAATACCAGGAAACTTTTCGCTAAATTGTTCTATTATGCGCGTAATGAGTAGCCAGCTTAAAAGTAGACCAAAACCCCATGTACTGTTTTTTTAAATAAAAATACTTTTTTTGTGCTCTCTTTAAATTCCACCACATACTATATATATATATATATATATATATATATATATATATATATATATATATATATATATATATTGAGATGTTTAGAAAGGAAGAAGACAAGGATCGGACAGTTTAACTAGTAATTTCTTTAAAAAAAGGGGTGATTTCAAGCATGATACATGTGCGAGACATTCATTTGATATAATTTGGTTCACGATGGGTTTAAAGTGGATTTGTTTTGGGCAAAATAATCTGAATAACATTTATGCAATTTGATTTAATCATAAAAAGCATTGTGCTACCAACAAAAATGTCAGGAATGTTAAATAAACTTATTTCCGTAAATTCAATTTAGTATTTTAGTTTATTTCAATAAAAGTCAATTTTTCGAAAGTATTTTGGCATGTGAATATTTTACAGGTGTTAGCACAAAGTGTAAAGATAGATTTATATTAGGGATATTGTGTAAATAGTTTTAGAATGCAGGAAATTTGATAAAATTTAAGAAAGGGTTATAATATGGACTTAATATGATTATTTCTCACATATTTTTGGAAGCGATTGTGTGACAAACTTAGTGATACAATTTAAATAGTAAGAGCAGTGCATAGAACATATTCACACAAAGACATTTACATGTAGATACATTTTTATAGTGGAATTTCAAGAAAGTGTGTTAAACGATGTGACTTCTTAATGTAACATTCATTTATACAATGCAGGTGAAATGAACATTAAATAAAATAAAGACAATTATTACAAGTCATTAGGATAACATTTTGAGTTACATAAACGTTTTTAAGTGTAAGTTATTTGTAATTTTAGAATTAAGTTTGGTTAGGTTTTAAATTTTAGGTTTTTTCACAAATTTATAGTTTTTTTGATTATATTAGGCTTAAATTATATTATTAAAGTAATTAATAGGAGGTCTTCCTCAATATCTCATAGTAATATAAAGTATACAATGCATTTCAGCGCAAAATTTTATGAAATGGGGGTTGAATTCATAATTTTTCTAGATAAACATAAAATTCCCTTAAATTCAAGATTTCGAACTTTAAATGTGTGTTTTCCTATGCTAAATTTTATCAGGATTACATATATGTAATTAAATTAAGTGTAGCTTGTAAGATTAGGTAGTTATAAGCAAATCTAAATTAGAGTAGGTCATTTCGCATAATATTTAAAGGAACCATATCTTGTATAAGAAAGATATGGCTAAATTTCTATTTTTCTTAAATTTGTAAAATTTGTCAACCAATCAGAAACATGGTTACATAGGTAGATTTGCTAGAAAAAAATTGAAGATTTAGTAACAACCAAAAGGGTATAAAAGGAATTGCCCGGGAAGTGGATAGCTCTCTATAATTTGTCAGTTTTTTTGAAAAGGTTAAAATAGTGTTGCGTTTTGTGTTACAAGTAAGTCTTTCTAACCTAAATAATCATCGAGAAAAAGTTAATAAAAAACGGAGAGACGAGTATTCAGGTGCAATTGTTTTTATACCGACAATAATTTAAATATTTAAGTTCGGTTACCGATACCTGGTCGTTTTCGTAAAATTCATTACGAATTAATAAGTTTTGTGACGATTTATGTTGAACGTTTAAATTTTTCGTTTTGTTTGAAGTTGAATTTGGTTACGTTATACCAAAATAAATTCGTAATCATTTTTTGTCAATTGTGTTTTATTTCTTGCTGCAAATTTCTTTTAATAATTTACATTTGACCCGGAACCTAAAATAAAGTGACATTAATTTAAACCTTGGACAACCAGTAAATATTTTATAAACGATACCATCAGAAATCATTAATATATTTAAATAAAATTTTATCGAAATTAAATTTGTGGTTGGAGTGAAGCCGTATTGAAAGAGAAATATTACCAGTTACGGAAGCGAACGTGATCAACAACCCGAGCACCAGTTAGCAGCTTGTGGGTAAATGGTAGCAGTAAGAATTAACATATAAAGATCTTCGAAAATATTGGAAAGTGCCTGCATCTAATTGGAACTACCTGTATGAAGACATCGATTTGAATTTGGAACATTTATATGTGAGTCACTTTTATTATAACCCTATCGATTGTGTTCATTGTTGTGTTTGATTTCCTGCAATTATTATTATTGGTTATATGTATAGGTGTATATTTTCAAATTATACTTGTGTAAACACCTGCAAAAGAAACAAAATTTTAAATTATTTCCAAATTTTAAATTCAATTAAAAGCATAAACATAAATCCAACAAGTTATTGTTTGACAGTTCTGACATTTAATAATTTTATTCAGTAACGTTACAACGCATGCGTTAAAAGTATAAATTCTGTTCAGATATGTTTTTTTTACATATATGATATTTTTCATAAAGGGCAATTCATATAATTATATTCAAATCAAATATAATTTCCCACTAAATCCTGAACTCTATCCCCACATTGAGATTTGAGCTAGTCCGGTGCACAATTATAAACATATAATATCATTATAGTAATATTTACAATTATAAATCCTGAATCTTATCCCCACATTAAATTAAATATATAGTAAATTATATTATTATATCATTCATTCATATATCTACATCCCAATATATATATATATATATATATATATATATATATATATATATATATATGATAATTCAAATAAACAAACTGAAAGAGGCCCCAACCAATGTCGCACTTGTACAGAAATAAAATACTGGCATCAGTACATACGTAAGTGTTGTGACCAAAAATCAATTGGACATTAAGACGCTTACCGTTAGCAACAAAAACCAAACTGTAATGGAAAAAAAGTAACTGAATGGGTTACCCCCAGAATTAAGCGTCGACAAAAAAAAAATCATTATTACATGATACTAACAATAATGTAACCGAAATAAAAGTGTTCCTAAGCTTGAACACCTATATACAGTGTGTCCAGGATAAAGATGCACTGAATGGGAATCTCAGAAACCATGATAGATACAAAGTCGGTTAAATTTGGAAAAAGTTACGCAAGGGGAGACCTTATAACCAGCATTAAAAAAATCAACTACTATAATTATCATTTTTCGTTTTCCTAATATTTTGAAAAACTTTTTATTTTATTTATTTTTGAAGTTATTTCAACAGTTTCGTTTATGAGTAAACATCATCAATTTCATTTTTTTATATGACGCGAAAACATAATCCACTCTTTTAATAACCATTTCAATGATATGTAACACAATGTGATTGATTGCAAACTTTTTGTCAAAAAAAGGTGCTTTTTAATTTCGTTTCATAATCATTTTATCTTTTAGGTATTTTACTAAGGTACATTACTATTATTAGGAACATATCATTTATAACAAATTTTCCAAGTGGTTACCATTATTCTTTAAACATAAATAACTTCTTTTTAGCGTAGAATGTAAAACTTCGGTTACCATTTTTGGCGTAATTTTATTAAACGCTGCGGTACCTGCTCTGAAAAGTTGTGCTTTCAAAATGATGAACGTAAACTTGTTTTTTTAAGTAACCCCAGAGGAAAAAATCCAATGGGGTTAAGTCGGGTGACCGCGCTGGCCAGGGAACGTTACTATAAGTACCAACCTTGGAAATTCTTGAGAAAGATACCCTCGAACCTGCCTAGTGTTATGTGCTGAAGCACCGTCTTTCTGAAACCACAAATTGTGTATATTCTGTAATGGCAAATTACCCCGACTTTCTTCCAAGTGATTATGTAGTAAATTGAAATAGCTTTCTCCTGTTAAAGTATTGTGGTAAATAGTAAGTCAGAATAGTATTGTTTCAAGAATTCCGTACCATATGTCGAATCCAAACAAAAGTAATTTTGCTCAAATTAATAATGTAGGGGGATTTTAGGTCGCCGAACAAGAATATGATGTTAAAAAATAAAAATTGAAAATGGCTAATCCAAAATCCTGACTTCTGTAACCAATGTATTAATAAATGAAGATTTTAAAAGTAATTTTACTAAAATCGTTATTATCGGTTTTTGATGTCCATTTTTTACTCAAAAATTATTTCATCTTATTATTTAAATTTAAAATTTTTTTCATTAACGCAAATACGATGGCAGTGGCTTTTTGAATAAAAGATATTTTTTTCTGAAAATAAGCATTTTATTTCTGAACATAGCCTCCTTTTAGCTCTATACATTTAGCCCAGCGTTTTTCCAATTTTTTATTCCTTCCAAATAATAGTATTCTTGAGGCCCTCAAAATATGAGTTTGTTTGGATCATTCGACCCAAATCTCTTACCACCCAGCCCTTTCTTCAGGTTTGAAAACAGGAAATAGTCGCAGGGGGCCAAATCTGGAGAGTATCCTGGATGGGGTAGCAGTTTGTAGCCCAATTTATGGATGCTTGCATGGTGACTACACACGTATGCACGCGTGCATTGTCTTGATGGAACAGCACTGTTTTCTTCGCCAATGCGACCTTTTCTGCCTCAAATCAATATCAAATATGTCCAAAAGCTTTGCATAATATTCGCTGGTGATAGCTTTACCCATTTCAATGTAATTGATGTGGATACACCGCGTGCGTCCCAAAAAACTGTGACCATGAAATTCTTGGCCGACAGACCCACCTTGGCCTTCTTTGGTGCATGTCCACCCGGAGAAATCGACTGTCTTGATTGTTCCTTGGTCTCTGTGTATTGTGATAGATCCATGTTTCGTCCACGACAACGAAACGGCGCAAAAACTCGTTCGGATTGCGTCTGAACATCACCAAACACTTCTCTGAAGTGGTCATACGGCTATGCTTATGGTCGAGTGTGGGCTATTGCGCATGCAAATATGCATATAAAATGTGATGTACCCGCTCAGTTGAGATGTCTACAGCCTCAACCACCATACGCACTTTCATTCGGCAATCGTCCAATATCATTCCATGGATTTTATCGACGTGTTTTGGGCATCTGAACGTTCGGCGTCACTTGTGTTAGTACGACCACAACGGAATTCAGTAAAACACTTCTTAACCATTGAAATTGATGGTCCAGAGTCCCCATAGTATTTATCAAGCAGTTCCTTGGTTTCGCTAATGGTTTTTGTATGCAAAAAATAATGCTTAATCAACACAGGAAATTTACTGTTTTCCATTTTCTTTAAAATTTACGAGGTTGTCTGCTTTCAATGGCTGTCAAACACAAACTAAATAATGAAGCTTGCTCAAAATTTGACAGTAGTCTATTAATAAATGACAGCTGACAAGAGCAGGTTGCATGTAAAGTTACTTCACGGGAAATTCAAAAAGTCACTGACTTATCAAACTGCCCTCGTACACGAAACGGTACCTTAAAGATCACTGGCAACTCTCTCGCACATTTATTATAGTCTATTTTTATTTAAAATTGTATGTTCTTTCGAATGGCACAGTTAGTTTAAAAAAAAATTAAAATTTTTTAGATATTTCGTAAAAATGGAGTTTTGCAACTAATTTGTTTAATAAATAATTTAGCGTACACTCGATTTTTGGTAACTTTTTGAATGTTAATCCTAATATATTCACAAATACAAATCTCTGACGTGGAACACCACACGACCTTTCAACCTACAAAATGGAAACTAAAAGGAATTAAATAATTTTAATAACACACTTTTTAGGGTAATAAGTTTATTATGAAAGTAATCAACATTGTAAAAACAATAAGTGTATTGAGTATCAAGAACAGTAAGAGACATTTACCGGTCGACGGCCATGTTTGGAGGCTGAGCGATAGCTATGTTAGATACTCTCACAGACAGTAATTGTTACGATTAGTAAGCAATTAGTATAATTTCACAACAAAATAAATTTTTTATGAAATAGTTTGTAACTTTAAAACCATGCATTTCCAGATATTTTTGATATGAACAAGCTCTTAACATTTTTCCAACATATAATCAATCACGGTGTATTTATTTAATTATGCAAGAAACTTACTTTAGCCAAAGAATGTATTACATTATACAAATTAAACATAGTGTAATGCGTGTTGCCTAATTATAGCATCATTTTTAGTGAAAAATAAAATAACTTTCAAACGTATCATTTAAGAAGGAAAGCAGCAGCGTTAGGGTTTCAGTCACATAAAATTGTGCAATATAAAAAAAAGTAGTTAAACAGAATTACCTAATTCGGACAATAACGACAAGTAAATAAAAAAGAAGAATAAAAGTAAAGTTATGCACGTCACATAGTTTAAAGAGCAGTTTTTATTTACTATCAATCGTAAGAAATACAGCGTATCAAATTACAAGACAAGAGTATAGGAAGTTATCGATTTCAAGTTATAACCTTGCGAGTAGGTAATATTTCTTCGCTTGTAGTACTAGATCTATGGACTATTGTAAATTACGTAAGATCATCAATGAAATAGTTTTTAGTGCATTTTTTAAGAAGATACTGTGAGACTTTTTTGTCTTTAATGCAATTTTCGGGGCTGAACTACTTTTTTCCAGAATGAGCTGTGGCTCTGAATCATTTTTTATTGGATAGCTTGAAGCGACTTATAGGGTTGTTTTGAAGTCTCTTTCAATATAAAAATAGTTAAAAGAATTCCTAGTGCAAAGAAGATAAAAAGTGATAAAGTAAGTTATGAACTTTGTAACAGAACCAAGCTCATTGTTTTAATGTAAATGAGCGATAATTCAAACAAACAAATTGAATATATCAATCGAAATTTTCAACTAAATCTTCGTAGGTAATATTTCGCTTGTATTCAGAGACAAATTAAATTACAAACATATTTTAATATTTAGCTTTTATTAAACAAAGAACAGAATATGTACATAAACTTACTAACGTTATGGAATTGACTATTTTGTAAAGTAAAATTACAATTATAGTAATTGTTTTGATTTGAACCATTTTTTCCACTTGAGTTGAATGTGGGTGTTGTATATCTTGCTTAAATTTCAACCAGTTTTAAATGATATTAGAACAAATAACTTAAAGTAAGGTGTATTCAAATCTATCGAGGTAAACTTTTATTTATGTATTTAAAATTAATTATTTTATATTATGTATTTAATAAGATTAATAATATTTTCTATTTTCATATTTTATTATACGAGTAAATTTTTATAAAACATATGAATAAATTCGATTCACTAATTACGAAAATGAATAATTTTGTCTTAATGATTGTAACGGATGTCAATTCAATATATTTTAGAATGCATGATTTTTAAAGAAAAATTTGTGAATTATAATTATACCCATTTTATCCATTTTAATACTCTTTGAACATACAGTCGTAGGTTCAAATCTTACTAAGGTAAATTTTATATGTATTTAATAAAATTAATAATTTTAATTACATATTTACCTTTGAACTTATTCATTCATTACAAAAACGTATAATAATGAAATTAGAGGTTAATCATGTTTAAAAATTGGGTTCCTTTTTCTTTAATTTGAAAGCTGCTCAAACTGTAATTGACAACCATTTGTTGTTAAAAAAAGTAGAAACTAATCAAATTGATTAAGGTACGTAAACCTGCACATGTGTTTAATCACAAACGTGGAAATACATCAAATTATTGACTACAAATGGAACTTATCCAATACAATTAATTGCTGTATTTCCGAATTTTCTTGACTACAAATGCCGTTAATTGAGGCGCACCCCTATCTACTGATTCTTCAGCAAAGAACGGAACACAGACCGCTAAATGGAAATTGATCCATAGTTGCTAATGGTTATGTTAAAAACTCCATTTCAGAAAAATCAATATAATCTTAATAAATATTATACAACGTAGTGAAGAAACGAATGTTTCTAAACCTTCAGTTTCAACACTTTTTCCAGAGTTAAATTTAGTACATTTAACCCAAGTAATGTCTAAAATAAATAATTTCAATTTCGTTTGTGGTTTGTCCCAGAGTTTGCTTAGTCCCACTTTTAATCCCAGTGAAGTTAAATAATATGTACGATGGATTATTTCCATTGAAATGAAATGTCATTTAATATTCTCCATGGCGAAATTTATCAAAAAATCCATAGGCCGCGATATTGTCACTTTGTCTATCGGATAAAGTTAGTTAACTTTGCATTCTGAATAAAATGATGTAAACTTCCATGGCAGACTTTCTCAAACCTGATTATTGCTTGTTGCTATGACCACAAATGAACAATCTTCCATTTTTAAATAAAAAAATGTATTCTTGTATTATCTTATCGAATTACACTCCAGGTTTCTTTTCTTCAAGACAAAATTTCCTGCTTTCAACTTTGGTTTTATTTTGAATTCTATTAGATGGCGTTTTCAATTTTTTTTCGTCTCCGAAAAACCATCATCAACTTTATTTTTTTATATTTCCGCAACCAACGAAACACTGTATTCGATAGTATCATTGAGTAGATTTTTTACTTAATGATAGTATTTTTTATTACGAATTTAACCATATATTACACATTATAGTTTTGAAGCTAATTTTTAAGAAAAATTCAGATTAATATTAGTATTTGATAAGATATTTTTATGCACAAATTTAACAACTCCAACCTTTTAAACCTATTTAATTAAAGTTAAATAATTACAATAACTGTTCAAATAGGTTGCCGTTATTTTTTAGACACGGGTAAGCTCCCTCTACTAAAAAATTTAAAACACGGTCTAGCATTTCTGGCTAAATTGTGTTAACTGCTGCAATAACCGATACTAACAACTGCTCTTCATTTTCAAAACTCCCATTTTCAGGTAACCCCACAGAAAACAATCCAACGGACTTAAATCGGGTGATCGGGCTGGCCAAGCTACTGCAGTGTAAGTTCCAATCCATTTTCCTGTAAACCGCAATCACAGATAGTCCTGTACATTCTTGAGTTATGTGCTGGGGCACCATCTTGTTGAAACCAACAGTTGTTAACAAGTGCTAGAGGTAATTCATTCAAGACACTTTTCAAATCAGTCGTTCTCAAATTCATAAATAGTTCGGCTTTGAAATTGTTGTGGTAAATAAAAGGTCCTTCTATGCTTCACCCCAAAATGCCCATCCACATATTAAATCTAAATCTATGTTGATGCCTTGGTTCTTTTTTTAAATAAGTATTTTGTTTTGCCCAATCATATTTGTTACCTCGGTTGAAAATTCCATTGTTGGTAGCCATGATTTCATCAAACCAAATTATTTTAAAAGGAAAATTTAGATCTTCGTCACATTTTATAGCATACCATTCGAAAAATCCTGCTTGTCGCTCCTGATCAGCTGGTCTAAGACCCCCACAAAACTCGAAATTTATATGGATTACAGTTATTCTTATTTAAAACGAATTGTGAACCAAATTATTTTAAAATAGATTCCAGACGTCTAAAAATGGATTTACCAGGTTGCCTTCGTTCAGGATATTCATCCAAATACATCAGCCTAGTAACTACACAATTTCTGTGGGACAAGGTGTAGCATGTCAACATAACAAACTTTTCTTCGTTTGTAAAATTTCGTCTTTCCATAGATATACTTATTGATTATTTATAATTATAAATTAACTAAATAAAACCAAAAAAAAACAACTCACGAAGTAATGATAATAAAAACAACTTAAAATGCGTACAATTCAAATAACAACAACGATCTCAATGCATTAAAACTAAGTTAAACAGTTATCAACAAAATGTCAAACAAGAGTTATTTTATCAAAGCCTTCTAATATTAATTGATATCATATGAAAAATGTAAAAATGAAAATCCGAATTTTTTAGCTTCAAAACCATAATGTGTAACACATGGTTAAATTAGTAATAAAAATACTATCGAATACAGGGTGTTTCGTTAGTTGCGACGATATAAAAAATAAAGTTGATGATGGTTTCTGGGAGACGAAATGTCGAATAAAAATTTTGAAACGCCATCTAATAGAATTCAAAAAGTGACAATGAATAAGTAGCTTTGGTTTTTAGAAACCTTTTAAAATAAATGAACGAATTACGAAAAAAAACCCCAGAAAATCGCATTTTGTTTTAGATCTCGGAAAAGATAAACAATAATGAAAATATAACAAATGTTTGGTCAAAATTTGTTTTCATATATGGGGAAGCATTATGGCAGATAATTTGGCTGCAGTTTTTTTTTAGTCAGTTAATAAAATATTTTCTAATTTTTATTCAGTTAAGTTACGCGGGAAATAAATCTTCCTAAATGTAACACGACCTTGATAGACTCTGCTATTTTTGTTGTTGCTAAATTTCTTTAATATTTTGATTGACAAAATCATGTGTTCGAGTTTTGGCTTGCTCTATATTAAATTGGTGCAATAATAAAGAAATAGCACTTTCTCGTAACACTGTACCAATGCCAAAAAGTTATGCCTGGAAAAAAATATTGTTAGATTGTACTGCCTAGGGTATACAGGACGTTGAAATGAGAATGATTGTCGTGTAGAATTGACCATAACTTTTGAAATACCCTGTATAGCGTAAAGAAACCCTATATTGGAAGTATGGGGAAGATGAGCTTAATCTACATTTGAAATAATATATAGGGTGTCCCATTTAAAAAAAAGTATGTTTGCTTCACGCTGGTAATATGTAACAACCTCTAAATACAAAAATAATTTCATAATGTGAAGTTTGAAGTTGCCTATAATTTTTGTAAATAACTGTTTCTGATATCTCCTTTAATAACGCATATATCGTACTTCGACGCACTAATGACGCACCCTGTATATATATATATATATATATATATATATATACATACATATATAACATGTCCGGACAAATGTGAAATCTCATTTAGATAGAAGACGAAAAATAACATGACCAGTTCCTATAAATTTGTTTCCTCCAGATCCTACGGAGATGTGATAAAGGACGCCGCTGGAAATAAGTTTTCTTGAATAACTTTTAAAGTACTTGACATAATTTAATAAAATTCAGTATGATGGCCACTAGTAAGGGCCTCTTAAAATAGTATCCTTGAAACATATTTAGCTTGTTTATTTTACATGGGATGGACTAAGTTTTACACCTTAAGGCCTAAATTTTTAATACCCTGTATGATGAAGATCTAAAAAAATATTTTTGGGTAGTTTGAACCTTTCTCTAAAAAAAGGTATACTAGTTTAATATCAATAAAATTAACTATTTTCGAGAAAAAAAAATAAACGAATTCATGTTTCATTTTCATTTAATACATAAGTGGGTTCAACATGGACTCCGTGAAGTTTGATACACTCGCGAGCACGACGAATTGAGGACTGCTGTGCCCGCCACCATAACCCCACATTGTTCCTTAGCACATCACAATGAAACGTGATTCTCTGTAGAAGATCCTCCCTAGTATCAACTAGACTGGAATACACCAAGGTTTTAAGGTGTCCCCACAGGTAAAAATCCAAAGGCGTCAGGTCGGGAGATCTAGGAGGCCAGGCGATAGGTCCACCTCTACCTATCCAACGGTTTGAATAGACGTTATTTAAGTGTTCCCGCACAGCAACGCTAAAATTAGATGGTGCCCCATCGTGCATAAAGTACATGTTTCGGCGGGTTTCAAGGGGTAAATGCTCTATTAAATCTTGAAAAGCGTTCTGTAAGAACTCCAAATAAAGTTGTCCATTTAATCGCGCCCGCAATACGAATGATCCAATCAAAAAATTGCCAATGACTCCTGCCCAGATATTAATTGATTGAAACTGATGTTGATGATGCGAAACAATAGTTGCATGAGGATTTTCATCAGCCCATACGTGTGAGTTGTGTAAATTCGTGATACAATTTTTGGTAAAAGCTGATTTATCTGTAAAAAGAATAGTGCTAATGAAGTTTTCATTATTTCGTTGCTGATCCAATAGCCAGTTTGCGAACTGCATTCTACAAGGAGAACCTTCAGGAATCAATTCATGCACTTTTTGCAAATGATATGGGTATAACAGCTGTACTTGAAGAACTTCGTGAATTATTGTTTTCGGTTTATTAAATTGTGCGGCTAATTTGCGAGTGCTCGTTGAAGGAGTGCCATCTACAGCATTCAAAATATTTTCCTCTAATTCCACCGTACGCACTGTTCTTGTCAGCATCAGTAATTTTTTTCTTAAAGATTCCTAAAGTTATGAAGAAAGGTAATATTATTATCTTAGTAACGAAAATCACTCACCATTCTCTCTTAGACGTTGATCAACTCGTTGAAATATCTTTTGATTTGGAATAGTACGATTAGGAAATCTCTCGTGATATAATCTTCTCGCTTCTAAAGCATTGCAAGAGGCAAGACCTTACATGAGATGCATATCTGCATATTCAATAAAAGTGAATTCCATATTTCGCATAAGTTTAAAATCAAATCACCACGAAATCCAAAAATCAGTAAATTTAAAGTAAATTAATGTCGATCAATGTATCAGCGATGTGACAAATTTCAAGTTCTAAAATGCAGGTTATTTATTTATTTCGTATCATAGGAATGTTTGACATATGTTTTTTTGAAATAAAATTATACCTCGTGGGTCAATAAACTCACTTAAGTTTGCAATATTTTTTAAATAATTAATATGTTTAATTTGGTTTTCCTAATTTATTATTGAAAGAGTGTTTTCTCGTAAAAATTAAAAAAAAACACACTGGCTTAATTTTTTTTAATAATTTATTAATTATGAAACATTAATTCGTTTATCATTTTTTATCGAAAATAGTTCATTTTATCGATATTACACAGGTATACCTTTTTTTTAGGTAAAGATTCAAGCTACTCAAAGATATTTATCATACAGGGTGTTAAAAATTTAGGCGTTAAGGTGTATAACTTAGTACATCCCTGGTAAATTAAACAAGCTAAATATGTTTCAAGGACACTATTTTAAGAGGCCGTTACTAGTGGCCATCATACTGATTTTTTATTAAATTATGTCAAGTACTTTAAAAGTTATCCAAGAAAAACTTATTTCCAGCGGCGTCCTTTAGGGGCTCATATCTCAGTAGGGAGGGCTGTAGGAAAAAAATTTACAGGAACTTGTCATGTTATTTTTTGTCTTATCTGAGTCCGAATATATATATATATATATATATATATATATATATATATATATATATATATATATCAGTGATGTAAAGTCTGAAACTATGCAATAAATCTTTTATTAAACGTTTTTGAAAAAAATCCTCGAACGCGTCAATTTTTCTCTTATATGAGACATATTTTACTGTAATCGTCACTTAAACGAAAGCGATAATTTTTTTAAATGGAAACCCTAATGTTTTATGATGAATTTGGAAAGAGCATGAAATTATAAGACCAAATATGCTAAAAAAGTGTGGTACTGTATTTTGAAATTTCCGAGATAATTGCCGTTAAGGTTTTAAAACAAAAATCTAATAACAATCAAAAGTTCCAAGTTTTAATAAAAAATCAAGTAGCTATGTAACAATTGACAGCGTTAAAATTATGACAGTTCTTTATCAGTTTGTTTATCTGTTTTTATTATGAGCTTTTTTACGTAATTCAGTGGTGCGATATTTGACTGAAAAAGAGCGAATTGAAATTTTAATATTGAGGGGATGTGGCGACCGTACTAGAACACAAGAGATTTGTGAGATATTTAATAACAAGTATCCTGATAAAGAACCTATCACAAGAGCGACAGTTTCCAAAATAGGAAGAAAGTTTTCTGAACTCGGACATGTGAGAGATCGTCATAGGGGTGGTCGTCCAACAACCGAAGAAGGTAGCGAATTATATATTCTGTTGTCTCTACAAGAAAATCCGCATGGAACTACGAGAGAACTAGCCGCAAATAATGACATTTCTCAAAGGTCAGTTATAAAGATTTTAAAGAAATACAAATGGCATCCCTACAAAGTTCAATTAGTGCAAGAGCTTAACGGGGATGATCCTGGACGCAGAACAGAGTTCTGTGAGGTAATGATGGAGCGGTGCAATATCGATGGCGACTTTTCACATCGCATCATTTTTTCTAATGAAGCAACATTTCACCTTAATGGAACAGTGAATCGTCATAACTATCGATATTGAGCACCTAAAAATCCGCGCTGGATGAACGAGACGCACATGCAGTTTCCTCAAAAACTCAACGTTTGGACAAGAATTGTAGGGGATAGAACTCTAGGACCATCTTTTATCGAGGGTTCATTGACAAGTGAACAGTATTTGAATTTTTTAATAAACGATTTAATTCCTGCTCTTGCGTTGCTTTATCCTAACCATGAATATCCGGATCTACCAAGCGATACATTATTGTTTCAGCAAAATGGTGCTCCGGCACATTTTGCTATTGGTGTTAGGAATTATTTAAACGAAATTTTTCCTGGTAGATGGATAGGCAGAAGGGAACTGTTGAGTGGCCTCCGAGATCACCCAACCTAACTCCGGTGGATTTTTTTATGGGGCTATCTAAAGAGTAAGATTTACATAAACCGCCTACAGATAGTAGAAGAGCTACAGCAAAGAATTCGCACAGAAATGAGATTAATTCCACGAGACTTTGTGTAAAGTTCGTTACGAATTTCAGTACTGCTTTACACAAAATGGTGGTCATTTCGAACATTTAATTTAATTATTTTTCTTTACTTTGTTATTTCTTGTTTCTTTTGAATTTCATAATAATTTCAATACATTATACGCAATGAAAAAGTAAATAAGCTATCAAATCATTGACCTATTTGAGGTGTTGTCGATTTTTCATTATTATTATTTACAATATCTTCCAAATCGAAAAATACAATATCACACTTTTTTGGCATATTTGATCTTAGAATTTCATGATTTTTCCAAATTCACCATAAAAAACGCTGCAAATTGTATCAATAATTTAAATTATGCTGTCAAAATGACATTTACACTGTTTGTTGTATAGAAAAATTATAGGGACAAAAATACTCACAATTAGATCAATGTCATTTAATTTCTACCAACTTAAATGCCATAAATATGGAATAGAAAAATTTAATACAACAGTATTGCCAAAACTTGGTTGCGTCTATGCCTAGATTATTAACATTCCTGATAGAGAAGAATGGAGCGATGATGATTAATTGAAGTTAAATTTGTTCCTAAATTCTAAAATATAATTTGTTCAAATTTATTTTTAAACTGACATACCGTCAAAATATTTTAACCTCCTTTTGATAAATCGTGTTCACACTAAGTTCGAGATATTAGCAAACAAACTATAAATTTTAAAAATCGTTTTTTTTTTGTAAATAACTCGAACACTATTAAATTAAAAAAAAAGACGATCTTTAACTGACGATTACAGTAAAATATGTCTCATTTAAGATAAAAATTGACCTGTGCGAGGACTTTTTTCAAAAACGTTTAATAAAAGATTTATTGCCATAGTTCCCGGCTTTACACTCACATTATACATATATATATATATATATATATATATATATATATATATATATATATATATATATATATATATATATATATATATATATAAGATGATCAGGGAATTCATCCAGCTTATGTTTGCCGTGTTGCCAAACTACTCCTTGTTTTTTTTCGTGAATTCCAATATCGCTTGATATTCGAAGTCATCCATGTATATAACGTTGCGTTCGATGGTTCCATTATTGTGTTCACTGAGAGTTGCGTGCGTTCGTCTAATGTATCACTCTTTGTTAGCCTGTTCCTTATAATAGATAGTGCCTTGTCGGTGGGTTCATTTGTGTTTAGTTGTCAGGTAATTGAAGAATTTCCTCTTATATTTTGCAGCGTCTGGTCTTTTCATTGATGGTGTGGGGGTCTTTTTATATTGGTTTGTATTCTCCCTCATCACGTAGTTGTTGGATCTTACTATTGTAAGTCTCCATATCTATTACCACCGTCGCGTTTACTTTGTCTACCGGGAGAAACTCGATGGATGGGTCATTCTTAAGGGAATTGGCTGCTCTCCTTTCTAGGTCTGAGAGGTTAGGTTTAGTTCGCCTAGATGCATCTAAGACTGCTCTAACCTTATTTCTGTAATCTTCGGCTTATTTACGATCTAATTTCATAACTGTCCTTTCATTAGCGGTTATTAAAAATGCTTTCAGAATATGCCTCGGTTCCAATGTTTTGGAAGCAGACTCTTCTTCTGTTGTTAGGATTAGTACTGAGAGTTTTCGTATTTGGGTCTAATTTATTTTACTCTGTTTTTTTCCCAAGCACTCGACTACTCTGGGATACGAATTAGAAATCTTTCACTTACAGGTCTGACAATTACCACTGGGCCACTACGTAATATATACAGGGTGACCCGTTTAAGCGGGATTGCTCCATAACTCCCTTACTATTACAAATTCGAAAAAATGTCTTATATAAAAGTTGTCAACAGTCACAAACTACACATTTTAAAATTATTTTCAGAAATGGCGGACTTCCGGTTATACTGGAAACTCATGCCAACTTCGTTATTTTAAATAGAACAACCTATATATTATTACATTTTTGAATTCCTCGTTGAATTTAAAGGTCACTTTAATAACCATACTATGGGTCTACGTCGCATTTCTTCTGAGTTATTTGACATTTTGTAGAAAAAAATTACGTTTGCAGTGCCTCCGAAAACTTTCAATATCTCGAAGACGGATACAGGTAGAGAGATGTAGCTTTCGTTTTTTACTTCCGAAAAGGGTACCGCATCATTCTGATTCATTGCCAAAAATCTTGCTTTTAGAATTCAATAATTTCTATCGCTCCGAAAATAATTTTTTTCAAACATGGATAACTTGATTTTTTTAAATGGAACCACCCATATTTTCTTACATCAGCGGATAGAAAATTAAATTTCCTTTCCATAGATGTAACATTATTGATATTTTGGAGTGATAGTTTTCGAGATATTCACATTTTTATCTAATTGCAGTTTTCATTGCGCATTGCTGCGGTGCTTGGGACAACGTGTGTCAATTGTTTTAAACAACTGATAAGAAGTCTTGGTTTTACAATTCAATCATTTCTATCGCTCCAAAAATAACTTTTTTCAAACATGGATAACTTGATTTTTTTAATGCACAAGAAATAAACAATAAATACTCAAGAATTAACAACACAAAACTCAAAAGAACTACACAAGAAATACATAAGGAATGAACAATAAATACATAAGGATTGCACAAGTAATACAAAATAATTACTTAAGGCTTACACAAGAAATAGAGAAGAAATGCATAAGAAATATACAATAAATACATAAGGAACGATCAATAAATGTATAAAAGGACAATTACTTAACGATTACAGAAGATATACAAAAGGAATGCACAAGAAATACAGGTTATCCTGTTGACACGTTCCCTAGTTTGATACTGCACGCGTCCGGTGTTTGTAAAACGTTGTAACAACTTTTGAAAGACTATTTCTCGGGGAAGTCTTCGTTCAGGATACTGTACCGCATAAATCCTTGGCGCCAATAACGCATTTCTTTGGCATTCTCCAAGAATGAAAGTCATGCCGATCAACTATGCGTCGGACAACAACATTTTAATGGAAATGTCTTGTAGAAACAATTAAACTGATACACAAGACAGCAAAGCACAACAGAAGGTCGAGAAACTGACGTTTCTTATCAGTTGTTTAAAACAATTGACAAACGTTTTCCAAAGCACCGCGGCAATGCGCAATAAAAATTTAAATTAGATAAAAATGTGAATATCACAAAAACTATCACTCCAAAATATCGATAATGTTACACCCATGGAATAATTTCCTATCCGCTGATGTTAGAAAATCTGGGTGGTTCCATTTATAAAAATCAAGTTATCCATGTTTGAAAAAAGTTATTTTCGGAGCGATAGAAATTATTGAATTCTAAAAGCAAGATTTTTGGGAATGAATGAGAATGGTGCGGTACCCTTTTCGGAAGTAAAAAACGAAAGCCAAATCTCTCTACCTGTATCCGTCTTCGAGATATTGAAAGTTTTCGGAGGCACTGCAAACGTCATTTTTCTACAAAATGTCAAATAACTCAGAAGCAATGCGACGTAGACGTAGTATGGTTATTACAGTGACCTTTAAGTTCAACGAGGAATTCAAAAATGTAATAATATATAGGTTGTTCTATTTAAAATAACGAAGTTGGCATGAGTTTCCGATATAACAGGAAGTCCGCCATTTCTGGAAATAATTTTAAAACGTGTAGTTTATGACTGTGGACAACTTTTATATAAGACATGTTTTCGTATTTGTAATAGTAAGGGAGTTATGGAGCAATCCTTAATGGGCACTGATATATATATATATATATATATATATATATATATATATATATTGATGTATGTATGGGTATGTGCATATCTGAGTATGTGTGTTTAAGTTATTATAAATTTCATGAGAGCTTAAGTATTACATAAAGGTATAAATTGTCGTAATGGTGCGCAACAATCCACCACCATCCTCTAGAATAAAAAAAGCACAATATAATTACACATCCACCCGGATGTAAAGATTATTGCAAAGCATGATTAAGGCATTGAAGAAGCATTTTCATTTTTTTTGATAACTGGGTGATATACAGCTAGCGAAATACACACAAAAAAGCGTTACTATAGCTATTAGTGTTCATAGGGCGCCATACGAGCACTTCTGTACGTAAATTGACAAACATATCGAGACATATGAATTTAAAAATGGTCCAGGCGTCAAGGCTGACATGATTAGCAGGCAGGCATACGTACGCGATATGCACAATATGTAACGGAAGCGTCATATATTTGGGTAGCCCAGCTCGATAATAACATATTGTTACAACTCCAGCCGTGTTGGCAACTAAAACATTGAACCTGCGACTATTACACAGAAAGTGTACAGTTTCCGAATTGCCCAATATTATCACTAGTAATTGCCCAATTTAAGGATTTCCTCTATTGCAATCTACGCAAGTTTTCAAATTTTCGTTCTCTAAAGAAACTGAACGGCGTCTAATGTGTGGTTTGTCGTAAATTAAGAATTCACCTATGAACGGGACAGCCACTCATACCCTTCAGCTTTCTGTTTACGACCAAAAAACAACGGGAATAACAATTACAAATACTTACTTATCTCTTGAGTTCGTAAATCGTGTATTTCAAGATAAATTATACAAACATATATATTTTGATAGCAATTACAGTCATTGTCCTCAGTAGTACTAATGATAGATTTAAACATTAATTAAAGCGTCAAAAAAGTTGCAAAATATGAAAAACAATTAATCACCCTGGTACGATAATTAGGTGTATGTAACTGAAAGCCTACTTTTCAATATTATTTTATTGTAATAACGATAAATAGATCATTAAACCGCCTTGAAAGACACGTTCTAGAACACCCTCTACGAGCAAAAAAATTCACAGATGTCAAGAATATAGGTATTCGCGAAAGAATTTTTACTTAAAAAATATAAATTGCTTTTATAGAATTAAGGGTACACTTTCTTACCAAATACCAAAGATACAGGTTAATGCTTAAAATTTAACGTGATATTCACTTGATTTTATTTTACTCTGTACTTTATCCCATGCACAATCCTATAATGCTAATTAATGTTTGTTTAACTGGAGCTGTACCAATACGTACATCGGAATGTCTTTCATTATTTGATTATAATGATAAATCTCGCTTCCCGGAATGATCATTGCAGTATGTATGACTTTGAAGTGGGTATTTGTATACCTTCCGATGGTAATTATAATAACCAAACCGCATCGTTATCGTTCCTATGTTTGATATTCGATACATGAAAATAAAATAAACTATACATTTGAAATATCCACTCACCTACACAAATAAATACATGGAATAATAACGTATTAAAAGATTTACTGCCAACAATGCGTCAATTTTGTATACGTATTGTTTTGATACATATCCAAACAACACAACAAGATATGCATAATTCGACAAGTTAATACTGCTATCTCTGAGATTGCATTATTTTATGATGATTTCATATTCATTTGCTGAACGTATTAGACAGTGTTGATTAAACCAATTTGCTTTGAATAGTCTGATCTGCTAATGCTATCTGCTATACCACAGATAATATGGAAAGTTATTTAATGTGTTATTGTCTGAGGTACGTTTATCTCTTTAAATATTAATATTGATGTGAACTTGGAAATATGTATTTTTTAAAGAATTTACTAATAGAAATTACATTCGTGTTTGTTTCCTTTTAATTACTATGCATTAATCACGGACAACAAGATTACTAACTTTTTCAATATTTTAATAACGATAGGGAGAAGTAATTGAACTATACTGAACTTCTGATAAGCTCCCTTATCCCAATAAAAAATAAATAAAACTTCATCCTCTTCCCTATTCTGACAACTCACTTTAAATTTACTCAAATGGCAATCTCCCTAAATATTGACACTTTAATCCTCGAAGTTTAGTTGATGTACCTAGACAGCTCAGTGCTATAGCGTTAAACATAAAGTGAACTTTAAGATATACTGCAGACGTTCGTTGTTGTGAATACATTTCGTCTCATCGAGGATAAATATCAATACACTTAATTAACGCTTTTTAATTCCTATGTTCCTATGAAAATTTGGTAATTGCTTCTTCCCAAAACCAATCAATTTTAAAAACGTGAATGCTTTTACAAATTGTGTATGTTTTTGTTTTTGTTTTCGTAAGTAGAAAAACAGTGGTTTGTTTAAAATTTGAATTTCAGTTTTGTGGGTTAGTTTCAATATTTTTTGATAAACTAAAAAATGAAATAGATAAAGTACCACTTGTAAAACGCAAGCGAGTTTGTAAACATTTGAATTTCCTAGTGGAATTAGGTGTAAATTTAAAAATTCAGGAGCGCATCATGTTTGCGACTTTATAATTGCCCTCCCCCCAGCGGCCTAGACCCCGGGGAGAGAAAAGGACGACATTGTTTCGTCTCCTTTTATTACTCAGCATGTATATTTTTCCACTTATCTTCCTAACATTCTACACGTATACATACGTTACTTTTCTTCAATGCATATATTCCGCGTGCACGCCCATAGTTTATGCAACAATATACTTGCACTTCAGCATTTAATTTAAAGTACACATCATACATACATAACTTTATTGACAATACTTTTTAAAATTATAAGCTTTTTATGTTACGTACGTATTCATCAATTGGCCGCTACCTTACCATCAATAATGAAGTAAACAGCGTTGATTTTTTGCGAACTTTTTATGGACAGAATTTCAAGAACTCTAAAAATTAATTACTCCTGTTAGGATGGCCTATAAAAATTGACGTTTTTTTTTTAGGAAAAACTTTAACGATAAAATAATAAATTGAAACTTGTATTCACTAAAGTATAAACCATTGTAAAGCAATATCTTTCGCCATCTTTCTGCAAGATCATCAACGCCACGACGGTACCATGTAGCATCTTTGGAATTAAAGAATTCTCGGCATGCAGCTTCAACTTCCTAACACTAGTAAAATGCCGTCCACGAAGGAAGTGCGCCATCGATCGGAATAAGTGATAATCGGAAGGCGCAAGGTCCGGGATATAAGCAGGATGAGGAAGAAGCTGCAAATTCAATTCGCTAATTTTTTGTTAAGCTTCAGCTGCAGAATGAGTTCTGGCGTTGTCTTGTTGCAGAATTGCCTGTCTTCTGTTCACCAATCCAGGATAACGCCGACATAGAGCATCATGCATCCTATCGAATTGTTGACTGTAAAGGTTAGCATCAATCGTCTGCTCATCAGGAACCAACTCAAAGTGAATAACCCCTTCAAAATTCCACCACACACAAAGCATAACCATCCTTTGGAACCTTTCTCGTTTGGGAATCGGGAATGCATGTTGCCCAAGCAGTTCATCACAAAGCTGAACTCGCCTTTCTACCATCGCTGGAGTTAAGTGATGAGGAACTTCTCTACAGCGTCTATTGGCTTCTCCAAGTTGATGCAAATGTCGCTTTACGGCTTCTTTGCAATACCCAAGTTCTGTTGACAACTTACAGGTACTTGTCGATGGATTTGCTTCAACAACATCTCGAAGTCTAGCGTAATTTAACGAGTTGGCCGACCAGAACCTTGTTCCCGCTTGAGACAGTAAATTTTCGAAACCAGCGCTGCGCCGTACGAATGTTCATTATTTCTTGCCTTTCTACTTCCCATATTTTTTTATTTGCGGCGGTTGTAGAAACGTTTTGTTTCCAGTAATGACGCAACAGTATCAAAATTTCGTATTTTTTTTAATACTGCATAGCATTAACATATAAAATGTTTTCTAGATAAGAGCAGAAAGGCTAAAAAGCGACATTTTCTATGGGCCACCCGAATATAAAATTTGTTTATATCAATGGAAAGTGATGTCTGTAACTGCATATTTTGATATACTAACATTATTTAATTGATTAGATATTATCTAATCTTAATTATTACATCCATTTTTATATTGACCCTCAGCATTGAGCGTAATATCAATACACAATTACGCGACTAACTGTATATACCGATCGAAATTAGTAAGTTAGTAATACAAGAAAATTTACATGATTTCTCTATTAATATGCAAAAGACACAGTAATATAAGATACGCATGGTAATAAATAAAAAAATACATAAAATAACATAACAGTTCAACGAATATGCAACTATAACTGAATTTGCATTTATAATAAATTAAAACTTGATAAAATCTTATCTAAACTATATGTTTAATGCATATTTTCATAAAATATCAATAAATGTTTTTTAATTAAATGAAATGCCAAAAAACATAATGCACTTTATTATATTATTACATAAAGCGAGATGTAAGAATCCCAATCTTGCTTAAAGATCCTAATTATTGCATAAAAGTCTTCAATGCAAAATGAGGAAATTCAGGTTGATACTAGACGCCTTTTGTATTACGAGATTTCACAGATTTTTATTCAAAACTATTCCTTATGCAAATTTTAAATCGTGAATATTCTTAATGTGGACGAGTTTTACAAAACTTTAAAGATTATTAGAATAATTTGTAATTTAACCACATGTATAATCATTTAATTTATCTTCTGAAAACTATAATTGTAATTAGCGTATGTTGAAGTACGAGATTAAGCTTAACATAATGTTCTACCAAAAGTTTCGATTTAAAACTGCATTACACAACACAATCGACCCATTATAAATATACTTCAATTAAACATTAATATTAAAATAATCTTTGTTTTGAAATTAAATTAGTGTTATGCAGATTTTATTTGTTTCTAGGCTGCAAGCACTTTCGTTTCTATTATTGCCTACAAAATGTCCCATTTAAAACTTTGTATTTAGTAAATATATTTTTGTACTCGTAGCTTTAAGATAGGTACTTCCCGATTACTCCCAATGCACTGAAAACTTATTTTCCCGCACTGCGGTATTTTTTACTTTCCAACAGAAACTAGGGTAATTACGTTGTATGGTTGGTACCGGAATTGAAATGTTGATAGGTGGTCAGTTACCTCCCTTGACTTTTTTCAGGAAGCAAATTCAATGCTGCCTTAATGGCAGCTGGCGTCAGAATTGTTCGGAATCACTCATTTTTCACAAATTTAACAAAAATGATTTTAAAGAAAATAACGACCCAACGTTTGAATTTTTGTTGTAGCAGATAGGATGTGTTTAAAGTGGCTCCGCTTCTAGATTTCGGAAGTGATACAAATACGCGTTAAAATGACAACTTCTAAATCAATAAAACAAGGGCAAGCTTTTGAACAGAATTTATACCAGGCGGTTTGAATGTTAATAATAAACAAAGATAATAATAATAATCTAACCGGTAGAGGTTTTGTAACGTGTAAATGGCTCTTTAGTTGAAATAGGCGCGAAATAACGTTTAGAATTGCTGTAGTAATGAATTCGTACGAAGAGGTACGGCTCTTTTAAACCCATGCCAGATGTGATTGTTAAAACCGGCAAAATTGTAAAGTAAACTTAAAGCGTAAATAAATACCACCCTTTGGTCTAAGGATTGAACTGAAACAGGTAAACATCTTTGCAATAACAACGCATTATAGAGAACTAATAAGAAATAACTTATTTTGTGCCACAGTAGCGCGGCGTAAAGAAAGCAATCATAAATACACATTTGTAGGAAAAATACCAGATGTGATTCATCCTTGTAATGAACCCCTTTCTATAACAAATCCAAACGTAAACATTGTCATAGGAACTGTTATATTAGCTTAAATGATAAAAACAAATAAATAAAATAAACATATAACTGGCTCTAACTTGTAACCGAAATTCTAAATGAAAGTAATTAAATAATTTCTTTTATCAAATAAATGATAGCAAATCGCGTTAGGGAACAATCTAATCTAAATACAAGTAGAAAGGTACTAAATAGATTTTATCGGTTTGAATATTACTAATGAACAAAAATAATAATAATCTAAACAATAGAATGGTAAGTTTTTAAACATTTTTTCCCTTTGTTTTCAAATTTGAAGGTTAACCCAATTTTGGTTTTTGCTACTATATGTGATTCTAAGTTTAATTATAACAGCGTGTTGCATATTGTCTTATACAATGTTTCCTTGACTGCACATTCAAACTTTAAGCTAACTTTTACCTTTGTTACTATGTTTGATCTTAACTGTAATTAATGAATCCTAAAAGTAAACAATTAATATCAGAAGAGCTAACGGGACGATTATCGTTATTTGTTGTTACCCTTCAATTGAATAAAAAAAAAGAAACTCAGAAGACGGAAACATCACAGTTCGCGACAATAATAAAACAGATTTGATAAATAAATATCAAATTAGATAACAAAGAAATAATTATAACTCGAAAAGCTAAATTAAAAATAATTGAATCATTTGGTCGCAAATAAATAACAGCATCCGGTGACAGGCGCGAGAGCCAGGAATCGCGTAGTGAGCAATCTGGTTGAAAGTTGATGTGATTGAAGGATATGTAAGTGAAAAATGTACATGTATATATGTACATTTAGATATACATACAGTAAGTAGACACTCTATTATTTATATCTTTCTTGCCTCTGTCTATATTTCTACTTCTGACTTCCTTGCGTGTTGAGACAGTAGACAAATAACTATCCGGTAGTAGGGCGATACCGTTGGTAAGGAATGTTACATAATCCGGGGCACGATTTGGCCAGTAACCGGTCTGCTTGCTAAGGTATTACTCAAGAGAACAATACAATTGCCACCGATCGACCTGGATACAAGGGGCGGTCAAGGTAGAAACAGACAGGCCGCCTTGCTGACGACTGTGCAAGGAATGAGTGGAGAGTAGGTACGTGGAATGTTAGAGGTACGCATGGTAAAGAATTTGAAATTGCGAATACAATGCACCAAAGACACCTTGATATTCTGTGTATGACACAAAGCGCAAAGGAAAAGATGCTGTGGAGATGGAGGATGGCAGCCAAGCACTATAGTCAGGAGTTCAGACTGAAGTGCATGGCGAAAAGGAGTTGGGGTGATCGTAAGTGAAAGAGCGAAAATATGTGTTAAGCAGTACGAATTGGTATCTCCCCGGATAATATGGGTTAGAATGAAAGTGGCGTTTCAAAGAATTTTCCTTATTGCATGCATGCACCGGTGAATGTAGAAACAGATCAGGAGCGTGAGAACTTCTGGAATGAAGTAGAGAACGTGTTGAACGTATGTATTAATGGATGGGTAGGTGTACAGACAGGACAAACTGAACGCATTCTAGAAAAGACACTGACGTTGAAAGTGCCTGGATAAGCTTGTTGTCAATTGTGCCGTGTAGATATGTGGAAGGGCGACTGTAGGTAGACAAAAAAATGTGCTTGGTGGAAAGAGCCGATAAAAAAGGCAGTATGTAAGAAAAAAGATGCGTACATGGCATTGATAGCTGCAAAAAATGAGATTGAGAAAAAGCGATTGTATGAGATGTACATATTAAGAAATAAAGAAGCGAAGGAGGTAGTGACAATAAATAAAGAGGAAGTGATGGCTCCAAAAGGAGAGAAAATGCAGAATGATTTTGAGGGAAACAAAAAACTCTTCTGGAAATGGGTCAAGAATACAAAGCGTGGCCCAAAACAGAACGCTGCAAGAGTGATAAATACGAACAACGAAATAGTATGGGACGACTTTGAAGTGAGGAAATGCTGGCGAGAATATTTCGGAAAGATGTGCAGTAGTATGGAAAATAAGACTGCAGGGTAAAATAAGGAGAACGTTGAAGGAATTGTGAATTAAACTGAGGATATTGGGATAAATGAGGTAGATGGCGTAGATGAAATTACTGGTGAAATGCTCAAATATGGGGGTGCAAAGCTTGTACAAAGATTGTGTGAATAATTCAATGAATGCCTTATGTGTGGAAAAGTGCTGAGGGATTGGAAGAGCGCGATCATTGTACCACTGTATAAAGGTAAGGGGAACAAGAGTGATAGCAAGAACTGAAGAGGAATAAGTTTGGTCACCGTGCCTGGTAAAGTATTTGGAAGAATTCTGATTGGTAGAGTACGACAAAGTACAAACACTAAGATTTGGGAGGTGCAGGGTGGATTCATGTCAGGGAGAGGATGTGTCGATCAGATTGTTGCTCTCCAGCAGGTGATCTAAAAGTGTTTAAGGGTAAAAAGGAAGCTGTACTGTGCGTTTGTAGGTCTGGAGAAAGCATACGACAGAGTGAATAGAGAGAAGCTGTGGGAAATATTAAATGAATAGGGCGTAAATAAAGGTAGGTCTAATAAATGGAGTAAGTGAAGTATACAACGGTAGTCGGACATGTGTTAGGGTGAGAGGAGGTGTGAGTGAATGCTTTAATATTGAGCAAGGAGTGCGACAAGGCTGTATGATGTCACCGTGGTTGTTCAATGTATATATGGATAAATGTGTTAGACAAGCATGTACCGCTAAAAATGGTGTAATGGTTGGTGACGTAAATGTACGACTTCTGGTGTATGCAGATGACACAGTCTTATTAAGTGACAGTGCGGATGAGCTACACACCGCTCTGAGGAAGATTGATACCGTTTGTGAGAGCATGGACCCAAAGGTCCATTGTGGTGTTCAATCGGGAAGGTGGAAAGGAGAGTAAGAGTAATTACCCTGCAAGATAAAATTGTGGACCAAGTGGACGTGCTGGTATATCTGGGTGGAATGTTTACTGCAGATGGTACAAAGGAAGGCGAGATTGGACGAAGGGTCAATGCTGCAACGAAAGTGATTGGAAGTATGTGGACGATAATGAGAAACGAAAGCATGAGCCTAGCTGCGAAACGAGCAATCTATAATGGCGTATTTGTCCCATCAGTACTGTGTGAAAGTGAGACATGGGTGTGTCAAAAAAAGCACGACAGAAAAATAAATGCACGATAAAGAATGAATCCATAATAACGAAGTGTGGCGAGAAAAAGACGATGATGGATAGATATAAAAGTAGTACATTACGTTAGTTTGGTCACATTGAGGGAATGAACAACGCAAGAGTAATGAAGCAAATATATATGGGCGAGGTTAGAGGAAAGGCCGGGTCTGGTAGGCCGCGTAAAACTTGGATGAATGCAGAAAAATGTATTATAAAGGAAAGAAAGATAAGGAGTTTTAAAAGTAAAAAGGGCATGTCAGTGACAATGTATGAACCTTGCGGAAGCTAGGGAGGTATGCGCAGATAGGAGAACATGAAGAAAGATTGTGCATGAAGAATAAATAAGAGGCAGGGATTATTTTTCCTTCCCCACAAGCGAATGGCGTAAAGATTACATTAAGTTAACTTAAGTTGACATGCAACCATAACAACAATGCAACATTACTATGCCGGCTAGGCTAAACCAAACAATGTTAACTTATTTTTTTGTTAATTTATTCGTTACAAAAAACTTTATGCCTAACTTGCTCGGAATATATTTTCCCGAATTCGCACTAAATGCAACATACGGGAAAATTAACTTTCCGAACTAGTTAGGTAAATAACTATTACTTATTTTTTATTATTTAATTATTTAGGGTTAACATTTATTGTTAGCAGTAAAATACACGCCAAAAAAGTATAGTAGTATTAGTCTCTAGCAAATAGTATTAGTCTCTAGCAAAAGGTAAAAAATCCAAAATTTTTGGTACATCCTTTCTTGTTTATTTTGTTAATAAAATCAATATGGACTATTTTGTAAAAAATGCATATAAATATCAAAAATGTGAGAAAATATACCAGTAAGAACTAAAGAACAAAAAAGTCTGATGAAGAAAACGGAAATAATATTAAAGAGTAGCTACAGGTGCAGTATAAAAGAAAAACAAATATTGGACACCAACAGTGTTAGCGCCTTACAGAAAGCGAGAATAAAGAGTAGAAAAAGAAGCAGATAGAGGCAAAGAGAGCAAGCTCACAATCGAAGAGGGTGCTTTAGAAAACGAAAAGAAAAGGATTACAAACATCAAACGATACCAACCGCAACTGTAAAAAAACTAGCAAAAGTAAAATCCGGATGGATGGAATGATGACGATAAGCGAAGTAAAGGGACAAGGGAATAAAAATGTGTGAGAAAAAAGAGGAGACTTAAATAAACAGATTAAGCAAACACAAATATGCAGTTGAAGAATTAAAGAAACTAAACATATTTAATTTAGCCACACCTTCAGAAGCAATAAGCAGCAAGACAAAAAACTATCGAATATACAAAAACGGTTTTAAATATGATAAAGCAAGTAAATCATGGAAAATAAAGCATAAAAAACCTATTAAGAGTAGCAACCTAGAATGTTAAGACGGTTCTATCACCAGGGAAAATGCAGGAAGTTATGAATTAATTGGCAAGATATAAAATAGATATAGCAGGGCTGCAGGAGATAATGTGTAAAGGCAGTGTTGAAAAACGAAACGAGAAATATACGTTCATGTTCTCAGGAGAAGAGACACGGGGTATAAACGGGGTAGGATTTGCAGTAACCAACGAAATAGAAGTGAATAATATGGTGTTAGAACCGGTAAATAGAAGACTTACTTGTGCATAAAGGGAAAGATAAAAACTTATCGGTAATAAATGTATATGCACCAACCGAAGTAACTGAGCAAGCCGAAAAATAGTAGCTGTACGACATATTTGAAAAATTTTGCGAAAAGATATCCAGGAATAATAGAATAATTATTATTGGAGATTTTAATGCCCAAATAGGATAGGAGAGCTATCATAAATTAGCCACAGGAAACATACAATTAATGAAGTAACGAACGACAATAGCAGCAAGCTGTGCAATTTAGCCGCCGCTCTGAATATGGAAATTTCAGGTACTAAATTCAAGCATAATCCACAAAGAGATGCGGATAAGCCGAGAGAATACGGTAGGAAACCAGTTTGATCATATCTTAATATAAAAAAAATAGCATACACGATTAATGATGTAAGATCCTACAGAGGCGCGAATGTGGACAGCGATCACTTTTTGGTAATGGTAGCAGACAGTAAACAAAAGAGTAAAACAACGAAGCAATAGGATAGATTAAGGTTTAACAGTAAATGAATAAGAAGAAAGTATGAAGAAGATCAGAGGAGCTTAGATCAAAATAAAGTGGACAAAGGTATGGAAAAGGAATGGGGAAATATCAAGTAATGCGTGAAAGAAGCAGGTAAAAAAATAATCAAATGAGAGAAAGATACTTATATACCAACAGTGAACTAGAGAAAATAATCTGCGATGACACAAAGAAAGGAGCAGCAAGAATGTGTAGAAACAAAAAGTCAATAAAATGGAGGACATGGAAGAACAAAAGATTAAAAATCAAATGAAAGTTCCAAAGAAAATGAGACTTGAAGGAACCAAAATTACAAAGCATTAATCTTGAATGAAGTATAAGATATTTTCCAGCATTTTAACAAAGAATATTGCGATATAACAAGACAATTTAGCGAGAATCCAATGCAATTAGAAAAATGAAACGGAAGGTCAAGACACGAAATTGTTAGAGTGATAAAATGGAAAGTTGCATGAAAGATGGTTGATGAAAGGATTTAAACTAATAGCAAAAATTAGACAGGAGTAAATCTATAGATGGAAACGTCAAATATTCCAATAACAAAATAGACTGAAGGACTGCAATAAACAAGCATTTCTTTTGAATGTAGAGATAAGATATTTTCGCATTTTACAAAGAATTTGCTAGAAACGTGACGTTAATAGGTAATTGATTTGGATTTAGACGCAGCAGACAACAGAACGGCTGTTCGTAGAAGAGGATTCTGAAAAAGGTTCAAATGGATTGCATACTTCTGATGTTCGAGCTTAAACAATAAATAGTAATTATTAGGATGACACTGTTAAAACAAGGCTATCAAAATAAAGAAGACATAACAGATTTGTATTTAATATGGTTGAATATAAACCGAATCGCTTTAAAAGCTATTTATTATGTAATTGAGCGAATAATCAAGAACAGAAAGTGGAAAATACAAACAAGGTTCAAATCATTGATACTGCTGATGATGGGTAAACTATGCAAGACTAGTCAAAACAGTTCAAAACTACCCAGACACAATCACCTGGGTCTGAATATAACCAGAAAAACATTGAAATACAAACTGCACCTCCCAGAGCCGTACCGTAAAACATGAGTGTAGGGTAGCTCGTGGAGCCTAAAAAAGACCATGACCAGACCACACTCACCTGATTGATACTCTCAGAACGCAGCAAAACCTGCACCTCCCAGAGCTCCCGCAGCCAGTTACGAAAAACAGATGTAGGCTTACTGCTTGTTCGTCAAACAAAGCGCGTATTCGATGCAGCCCCTGCAAGGTATATCTGTGTCTGCAGCCGGAAAAGAACTGTCTTGAATTATGCCATTGATTGTAAATATGTAAAATATGCTATTACTTTGTATTTGAAACATAAAACAACCTTTAAAGTAATGGAAATTATTGTTTTTTACACTAAAAAAAGTCTGGTGGTGGGTAAATTTTGGATATACTCTAGCCCAACATCCTCCACAGGGGACATCAGCTATTGCAAAGGGGCCCAATGTCCCTTACATGAGACGTACAGACTTGCTATTGTTTTGCCAAATTCAGTTATTGCAAGAACATAAAAATTCCTTCATTGTATGATATTCTAGGTAAATATTATATTCAAACAAATAAAATATAACATGGAAATCCGTTCAGAACGATTACTTCTAGGAGTCACCATTTTGATATCAATAACAACTGATAACAACGAACTGAGTCCACCACCCATTCAGTACAAGTAAAGACATCTGTTGAGAGCTACCAGAACTAAAAACAGTGTTGCCTAGGTCTACAGGGAAGCAACTACAGCCAAGATTGAAGAGAAAGATTTTTGTCCCCTATAGAAAACCGGGGGCCTGAGGAGCTTAATATAAAATATAAAGTTCACAGTAATTAAATAAAAAAAAATGTTTAATTTTTAATGAAACAACTATATTTGAATGTATCTAAAAATATTGTGTATATCTTTAAAATTAAAAAAAAAGACATTAATATGAAAAAAGTTTTGCCAAATTTGAAAAAAAATATGATATAACACATAAGTTTTTATTCATGTGTAGGTAATTCTCATTGGTAAATACATAGGAAAAAAGTCTATGAGTACCAATTTCTAACTTATTCATACTTCTTCTTATACCGAAGTAATGCTCACGATACCTCCAAAGCGTACATCTCCTCTACGAAGCGTGTAGGTTTTAATACGTCCGCTATTCATACGGGAATCTCCAACCGGAAGCACGAAGAATAAAAGAATAACCATTTCTTGAGTTTCCGGTAATAGAATCTGCCCGCATATTTTTTGGGCCATAAATTTCTACATTTTAGATACAGCGGTACAAATGGCATTCCATACTGCCTACCAATATCTCACCTAGTGTTCCCACTCAATAAGAAGTAATTGACAGTTTAGAAAAGTGTGTTTTTGTACCTTGTTAACAAATAACACTTATTAACACCACAACATGCCTTACGTCAAAATTGGTACTGTATAGCGCGTACATATCTGGCATTGTTCTGTACATTTTGCTACTAGATTAAAGATGGCGCTGAGAACTCTTTCATGAGGCCCCAATGTTTCAAGTCGCCCCGTTTTACGGTGTAATTCTTTATGGCTGCGAGACATGGTAAATGAATGAAAACCACAAAAGGAAACTTCTGGCAACAGAGATGAACTTATGGCAACGATCGTCAAGGATTTCACAGTTGGATCGCATTATAAATGAAATTGTAAAAGAGAAAATGAGTGCACAAAAGAACATAATCCACGAAATTCAAGAAAAACAATTGTCTTTGTACGGTCATGTGCAACGGATGCTAGAGATAAGAATACCGAAGCATGTACCGAATCAGATACCTTTGGTTAGGCGAAAACGCGGCCGACCAAATGTACCTAATCAAACGAGCCATGTCTGAAAGGAATCTTCTGCCAGGAGACTGGACGATAGGAAGGAATGGCGATTCGGAACCGGAGGACGCCGAAAGACGCTGTAAAACCGGATATAGATAGAGCTTATTGACATTCTAACCGTACATTGTTGGAAGCTCAGCCGTCCGCTTTGTTCTACTACCTGGGTCGTTTTCACGATGCCTGGTAGAGAACCACCGCCCCAGCAGCGACACCCATATACTCTCCGAACTTGTTACGAGAGCATGAGTTTCCCCCTACCCGATGATGTCTTGCTGACGGATGAAATCCAGTTCGCGACCTTGCCCTTCTACGAGGTGGAAGACAACCCTAACAACAGCAAGAGGAAAAAGAAGAGAAAAGTCAGGAAAATGGAAGAAGAGATTTCTGCTACACCGTTCCCAGCAGCAACAATGACCGTCACTGCAGCAGAAGGGTCGCCACCGTCCAACGGGTGCCGGTGAAAGAAGAGGAAGCCGAAGAAACCATTGAGTGACCACTCGACCATGACCACGACTGTGATCAACGCGTTAGAGGCCCTTGTGAACAACAGGGACCGCCCGGCCGTAAAAGAGTTTCCCGCTGCCAAGGAGGGCTTCGACCAGTAATTCTTAGTAAGAAGGAGGACTGGATTACCCGTTCTCGCGAATTAGACCACCAAGGCAGCATCTTCACACGCGTGAAGGCAATCGCTGAGGGATACCGGATTCAGCCTGCCTCTGCAAATAACCGTGACAGGCTAATTCGGTATATGGATAGGCATGGTACATCGTACCATACCTATCAGACAAAGAGAGAACGTTTGTTCAAGGTGGTTCTGAAGGAAAAACCCGTAGATATCTTCAAGGCCGACGTTAGCTCTAAGTTAAGAGTCCATGACATTGATACAAGCTCTTGTTTCAGAATAAAGAAGCAAGGCAGACCGATCCCGCTTCTGCTGGTCAAGCTACCAACCGAAGATGACCTTAAGAAGATCCGACAGGTGGAGTACGTGGATCGCCTACGTATCTTCATTGAGACCAGACATCGGGCAGTGTCACCGGTGCCAGGGATTCCGTCACGCACAGCTTTTTTGTAGAGCGGCGCCACTGTGTGTCAACTGTACAGGACACCACCACTCCAGTGAGTGCACCAAACCACGTACTGACCGGAAAAGGTGCGTAAATTGCGATGGTGATCATCCGGCCAACTTCAGGGGTTGATCTAGGTTCCCACGTCTCCCGCAGCGGGAGAAGACCGAATATCCACCTCATCAGCGACAGAAGAGGACAATGCATACAGTGGCACCCTCTCTAGTCCGAACAGGCGTTAGTTACGCCAAAGTGACCGCGAGCGGAAGCGAGATGGCTGAAGTAGCGAATGCGGTGAAATCCGCAGACGTAAAAAAGCTCGCTTCACCCACTTTAGGATTCGACGTTATTCTCGGCTTCCTCGGAGGCTTAGACATAGCGAAGATCCTACCAGTCATCCAACGGGTGGCGAACGGCCTTAGCTTCGGCACAAAATGCGGCTGACCTGTGGCGAGTAATCCTCACACACGGTCAGGAGCTGTTTGCCCTTTTCGCATAGATACTTCCGGAACGGCGATGAGTAAGGATTCCGGAATAAGTATAGCTAACAGTATCAACACATTAAATGTTACATACAACGCAATTTACCACTCGCTACTCAAAATTCACATTAAACCATCACTTATACAACACAATAAAATTCAATTAACAAGCACAATAATAACAATACTGTTAATTTTTCTATTCACTACAGGTAACACCCACAAGAAGCTGTACGACGTCCTGCATCCTGAGCCATTTTGGTGTTCCGAGGGACCAGCTTCCGAGGAAATATTACCCACCCACCCACAAGTCTCGCCCGATCCTCTCGAAATAATAAAATAAATAAAATACTACTCAATTAAGTAACGTAAAAATACCAATTAAATGTTTTTTTCTCTGTTTTTGCTCGCGACAATTAATAACGTGTTGTAAAAACAAACAATGAAATGTAAATTATTTCAGAAAACTATGTAATCAAGCGGCTGAGATCTTGCCTGAGCAGTTGCCTGAAATTGTTAATATACCTATAATCAATAATTGTAACATAATATGAATAAACAGTATTGAATCTTGAAACTTGAATCTTGAGATATTTGTGCAAGGCAAGAATATATTTAAGGTAATTCAAGTTAGAGTCAAAACTTTTGTATAGTTTAAGAATTTAATTAGTTTATTAATTGTGTGTCGTTTATTCAATGATTATTCTTTCTTTATTAAAAATGTTAATTATTCAACTACACATATGAATCAAATTATGAAATAGCACTAATATTTAAAATACGATATAATTCCACAATTTCTTTTATATAATTATTTCCTTACGCGTTTTAATACATGTGTCATTATCAAAATAGTGAAACATGTACTGAAACGCGGGAGAAATAAATAATTATATAAACGAAATTGTGGAATTATATTGTGTTTAAAACATTGGTCCTATTAAATATGGAATTCCAAGAAGTAAGGTTAAAGAATATAAATTTAATTAAATTATACCCTGTTTTTTTTTAGTTGGTAGGAGTGCGCATATTAGGTTTGACAGCTTTGTTCATATAAAAACAACTTTGTCAATATTACACCAAAATAAATCATACAGTAATGTGAATAAAATAATTTAATAAAACGGGTAGACTCTATTGCATTATAATATGCAATAAATTTTGCAAGCGATTCATTAAACGCACGCAAAATTTTGCATGATATAGATTATGATAATTTTATATCAGTTTATGGACTATGTAATGGATATAAATTTGAAAAAACTAAATTATTATACAATTTTGTCAAATTTCGGAATTAATCGTACGTAAATTTTTTCTTTATTGTCTAAACTTTCATGCAGAGTCATATTACTGATTATTAAAACGTCAAATTATTATTATTTAAATTCAATCGTGAAAAAAGGTATAGATGTAAAGGAAGTAGATAATAGGATGCTTTTATAGTATTTTTCTACTTCTATACGTAACTCACGACTAACAAAACATTCTACTATATGTGTAAATTTTCTAGTGCCTAATACCACAGATAACTCTGTGCTAATACGGTTACATAATGAAAATTAGAATTGTTACGTACAGTGTGCCGATTTAATACGGCCTAGATCGATTATAACTTTATTATTATAGACACAAAACATGTATCAAACAAAAGTTGTAGACAATAGTATAGTGTATATTTCAAAATTATCTATATGTGTACAGGGCGTCACGTAAATTGAGGAGACACTAAACTTGTAATTTTTAGAATGGTGCACCCGGTATATTATTGCACTTTTGAATTCCGCACATTTTTTATATCCCCACAATATAACACACAATAGGTTAAACGGAGTGCTTTAGACATTAGAGCTATTTTTATGTAATATTTGTGATGATTTTCAAACCCACAGCCAATTGGGAAAGTTATACTCGTATTAACACGATATTTACATTTTCTCAATTTTTTCAAACGAAGCTTCCTATAGATTATAACCTCATTCCATTATTTTATATTTTATATTCACAGGTTTTTGTTAAAAATAAATTGATTTCAATCAATTCTCAATATTTTAAGCTTGCCGTAAAAAAATGCCGATTATGTAAACGTTATTTTATGGTACTTTATTCAGAGTTGTTAAAAACTTGGTAGAGTGCTGTAAGGTTATTTTGACGCGTCGTGTATATGCATTATTTTGATAACGTAGGGAATGTATTTTGAATGTGAATGAAGTGAGGTTGCACGAAAATTTTTTTTTTGTATGGAGAATGTGAATTTGTGTAAATGATACGCCACTGGAATTTTTAATGAAGCATTAGATATCATATGAAAGAATATTTGAATGTTGTATAAAGATTATCATGTTGAAAACATTAAATTCAGATGAAAAATAATGTTTGAGTAAATTCCTACTGGTATTGCATTGGTAAGACTACCAAATTGCTGCTGTGTATAAAAGAATTCAGATAAAAAGAATGGATGTAGACGCATATGTGAGCGAGTTTAGGATATTGAAATTGTATTAACGGACAAAAAGGGATATGTATGCATATTTTTGTTTGTAGAAGTTTTGTAATATGGTGCAATAATTAATGGAAATTCAGTGCGTGTTCAGGAATAAAGTTGTTAGAATGTGCTGGAGTTGATTAAATTGAGCGGAGATAGAGATCGCCTACATGAGAAGTTTTCATAGAAAGTTGAGCTTTGGTCTGGATAATGTACAGAATGAATATAATTACAATTAATGCTTTTTCGGAGAGTTGTGAGTGAATTTACAAAGTAAATCAAGATGGATATGTTGTTCTTATTTTCTGGAGCGACGCATATTAGCGTTATTAGCGCGAAGAGATTGGTAATATGGTGGGCAAAAGCTATAAAAGGGAGAGTTTAATAAGGGTGGAATAGAGGTTCGGTTAAAACTTAAGTAAAAGTAGATCGCGCGTTTTTTTTTTGAAGGGGCCTTAGAATGGGTCAGTGCTGGTTTTGCTTGTAAAAATTCAGTTCTGCAGTACATATATAAACGCGATAACCCTTCTTGGGGATAGGTCGTACATAAACATTACGAATAAAACAGTCTAATTGAGAGTTGAAGAAAAAAATAGTGATCTTCAAGTATTTAAAAAGTGAAAACGCAGATTCAAAAATAAAACAGCAAAGATTTTGTTGACAGTGTTAAGTAATAGAGCGTGCGATAATAATAAAAAGAAAGCCTGAAGTAACCCTTTAAGTAACAGAATTAAAAGTTTGTTAATTTAGGTAAGAGATTAGTGGTCGTCATTGACATTGAATGAAGTAAATGTATACAATCGTTAGTATAATAGCTTGACAACGGTCGAAGGTTAACAGTGAAAAATGTCATCATCAAAGATCAAATTTAACAAAATTTGATGTAGGTGTAAAGTTGTGAAAAACATGTTTGAAATTAATAAAAGCATTCACAAATATAAACTTGACATATCAATTAAAGATCTAGTTAAACTTACCAATGAAATAGTTTTTTATCAATATTTGTAATTGTCGTTTTGCAGTGAAAACAGAATGTAGTACGTTTAATATGACTTCTACCTTTAATTTTAATTCTAATTTCAACTACATATGTGAAATTATTATAGCGCTGTGGTAACTTAATATATAATATTGGTAAAGTTAGACATACCGAAGGCTAAAATTAAAATTAAGTCGTACAGTGTGTGTTTTTTTTAATTATAAGATGCCAAAACCTATTTAAACGGAGAATTTGTCATGACCATATTTCAATATTATCGAATTGAATGTCGTAGTTTAAATTATTCAAACTATGCTTAGCTGCCGCAGACTTCTCTGGTTGACCTAATCTACAAAATCTTACATCTTGTATGAAACCTACGCTTTGTCCCAATGTATACCTTTCCACAAGAACAAGATAACTTGTGAACTCCGGAAGACGATAATGGATTTGAAACACCTTTAGGTGACCTTAAATGTCCTTTACTTTCCCGTGTGGGTTTAAAAACTATCCCAATTCCATGATTACTAAAGATTATTATCTCTGGTGTGTACAAGTTACCTTGTTATTGTGGAAAAATGTGCATTGGAACCACAAAACGTAGCTTTGATGCAAGACGTATGAGATTTTACAGATTAGGTCAACCAGAGAAATTGCGGTAGCTGAGCATACTTTAAATTTGATAACTGTTTTGAAAATATTCTGAAAACAAACTCATATTCATTAACAACGTGAATCTATTGAGACATACAAATATCTAACACTAATTTCAATAGGCAAGAAGAAGCTATCCGTTTAAATAAGTTTCGGTATCCTATAATTAAAAAAAGGTCTTAATTTTAATTTTAGCTTTTGGTATAGCTATGCTCTTGCTGTGATTTTTCCTAGACCTTACAGTGAATGCTTTATCAATCATGTGTTTAGTTACCACAGCACTATAGTAATTTAACATATGTAGTTGAAATTAAAATTAAAATTAGAAATTATATTAACCGTACTAAATTGTGTTTTCACAGTAAAGTAACAATTATAATTATTACAAAACACTATTTCTTTGTTAGATTTGACAAGATGTTTAATTGGTTGTCACATTGTATGAAATCCTTAAGAAAAAATGCGTAAAATATATTTCTTTTCGTTTTGTTGCTTTTATTGTAATGTAGGAATTAATTCAATACATGGATGGGTTTGTATTTAAAGATTATTAGTAGAAAGGATTTTTTTAGATTAGTATAAATGCTTAAACGCATAGATTGTTTTGGTCTGCTGAATTTGATTTTCACATCCTGTGACCTTCTGATATTGGTATATTAGTTATATGGGAATATAGTGTTTTTGTAAATAATAGTTATTTTAAGTATCATTAACAAAAAATACCAGCTTACCCTGATAAGGCACCATGGGATCTTGTGCAAAATTGTTTCGTTTACCGATGTGTCTTTCGTTTTTGGTGCGTGTTAAAATTTGAAGTAATGAATTTGTTTAATTGGTTAACTGGGATGAAAATTCATTGTAGCTGAAAATGCGATTTCATCGTACTCACACGAAATGCTTGAAGGAAGTTGGCCTTTTTACACCTTTACCGGGGTTTAAATGAAGTGTACCGTTGGAAACCTTTTCCGTCAGCCCCTTTGGGGATATCTATGAAACTTTGTTCACCCCGGATTATTATATCGTTTATCGTTGTTAGTTGTGACATTATCGCGACCATAGAATATGGGTTAGGTGTTTATTGCTAGTGCCGAGCCTTAATTCTTTTGGATTTTTATCGCAGTTTGTTTAAGGATTATTGGTAAAAAAAGTTCGCGTGTACAAAGCAAACTCCCATCGAATGTAAGGAGTTGCCGTAAATATAACGCTTAAGTAACTTGGTGTAAATATAACGGACGTTTCAATAAAGGTGTACATACATTAACGTTAACCAGATAAAGAAGTGATCGTAGTGTATGTTTTTTTTTGTTTAAGGATTTGCCGTTAATGAGGTTTGTGTAAATACAATCTAAGGATTAAGAGGAAATTAAGAAGCTGTTAGTTTTCATCCATAAAATACCGAAAGAAGCTATTACCATACCGTTGTGATTTCGAAAAGGAAATTTTTGATCGATTATTTTAGTACATTGTGAAGGTAATTATATTTCTGAATTCACTTTTCTGGATTTAGGTATTTATTTATCTTTATTTAGGCGGATAAATATGCTTCTTTGTATGTAATTTTAAATTAATATATAAATGTATATTTCAGATTGTTTATTTGCGTTTTGTTTTATTTATGCTTTACCAAATTTATGTACGACAAAATTTGTTAAAATTCTAAATGTTCGACGTCATTGATCTCCAGAAAGGTATTATCTAAAATTAAGATACTTACCTTAGGTTATTATTTAATGAAAGTTTTAACGTAATTATTTGAGAGGAAATTCTTTGATCTGGTTAACATACTTGCATTTAAAGATAAGATTTAAGATATCCCGTAACGTAATTATAAAGTAAACAGGTCGTTCACCAAACATCTGGATTATTTGCACGCCAGTGTTTGTTTTGCAAGTATTCACAATTTGTTTTGAAGTTATTTTTTATAGAAATCAACTTACCGATTGTAGTCACCGTTTTACCTAGATTTGCGGTAAAGGTAAGCTAGTATGTTTATTCGTTTGGATACGTAGCGGTATACTTTTCGCGTAAGTTACTACGACACCCATATTGACGTTCATTATCAAATTTTTGACTGTGTTTGATCAATTGTTGTACCATTTTAAAATTAAATAATTAATTACCGTATCGACCAATTGTTATTGGTTAGTTGAGTTAATTTTACATTGAAGTTTATCGAAATGTATAATGCATTTTGAGTTTTATTATCGCAATTTGGCGGACTTTAAAGGAAGCTTAAGAGTTTATTGAAGTTTAGGTGGAATTTGCGTAGAATTTTTGGAGTAGCATTTTGGTAAAGATGAGTGTGTTATTTTGAGTGAACATCATGGTTTCCTGTGTTTCCATTATTTTAAGATCTAGTTCATGACGTTCTCCCGCTATAAATTTATTTAACAGGTAGTGCCTTTGTGAAATTTTTTCCCGATTTTGATGTTATGGAGATGTGACGATTGCCCTTGGAGCGTTAAGTTAGAACCTCGCCCTTACTACTGAGCTATGTCCGTTGCCTGCACATTACGTTTACAGGCGGATGCCCTAGTGAGTGGCCCGTAACATAATATGTCAAGTTTCCATTTGTGAATGCTTTAATCAATTATATTAGTTTTTCACAAATTTACACTTGCATCATAATGTGATTACATTTTGTCAGATTTCTTTTTGATTATGATATTTTTCACAGTTACCTTTCGACCGTTTGATAGTGTTCTGATTTGTCATCTTCAAGGCAGTTTAATAATATAGAGTAGATTACAGTTTTTAAATGTAATTGAGCATACGGTATTAGTTATTAATCCTTTTTCAATTATACTCAATCTTTTTTAATGCAAATTTAAACCGTTATTTTTGGGAATATGCGGTGGTTGAATATTATATTTGGAACATAAATTATTTTTATTTACGCATGAGAAATAAGTAACAGTATTTTAGCATGGCGAAGAAGTTTATATATTACCTTTGATTTATTCGCAAATAACATCGGAAATGTGTAATTACGATACATCTATTAACAATGACATCTTAATATCTGGTCAGTCATGACGAAAAAGTATTACCACTATGACGGGCACACACACACGCACACGCCCGCGCCACCGGCCGCACTCGTGCTCGCACACACCCACTCGCATGCATGCACCTACTCATTCACCGACCATCCGACCCCGAACACCCAGACACACCTACCCACCGACACACGCAAACACCCACCCACTCACGCCACACTCAACTCACACTCACTCACACTCACCACCTCACACTCACACTAGACCACACTCACATTCACCTCACACTCACACTCACACACACTCACACTCACACTCACATCACACATCACACTACACTCACACTACACCACACTCACACTCACACTCACACTCACACTCATCACGTCACACTCACCTACACCTTACACTCATACTCACTCACACTCACACTCCAGCACCTCACATACTCACGACCCACCAATCACCACTCACACACGAACCAACACACACACACCACCTCAACACGCACATACTCACACACACGACACACACGCACACACGACACACTACACACGCACACACCACACCACCACACACACACACCCAAGCACACACGCACACCACCACGACCACGCACACGCACACAGCACACACGCACACACACACGCACACACGCACACAGCACACACGCACACACCACACACGCACACACGCACACACGCACACACGCACACACACACACGCACACAGCACACGCACACAGCACACACGCACACACCACACAGCACACACGCACACACAGCACACACGCACACGCACACCACACACGCACACAGCACACACAGCACACAGCACACACGCACACACGCACACACGCACACACGCACACACACACACGCACACACGCACACACGCACACACCACACACGCACACAGCACACACGCACACACGCACACACACACACGCACACACGCACACACCACACAGCACACACGCACACAGCACACGCAACACGCACACACGCACACAGCACACACGCACACACCACGCACACAGCACACACGCACACACGCACACACGCACACACGCACACACGCACACACGCACACACGCACACACGCACACACGCACACACGCACACACGCACATACGAACACACGCATTCGATGAATGTTCTATTAACCAGATGATTAAGTAATCAAGTAAATCATTATCAAACTAAAAAAATATATAACTTTACTTATGAACACATGCATCCTTTATATGTATTATTTGCGGTCAGTCATTTTCCCTCAAGTAAATCCTAAACAAATCAAGAAATAAAATACTTACTTTTTTTGGGTTTTTTTAATGGTGTATTTTAAATTATACAATCTAAACGTTTCGATAACACTTACAGTTATCTTCGTCAGTAGTAATATCTGTTAAAAATTGTTATTATTATTAATAGCAGGCTGATCTTTATGTTTTAATTTTTCAACTTTGATAAAATTGTTTACAGCATCTGTAACAATTTTTAACAGATATTGCAACTGACGAAGATAACTGTAAGTGTTATCGAAACGTTTAGATTGTATAATTTAAAATACACCATTAAAAAAACCCAAAAAGATAAGTATTTTATTATGTGTGATAATGGCGAAAGTTTAGATTTTCAAATTAAGAAATGACTATTTTTAATAATTTCACCAATTAAGTGAAAAACCACTCTAACACTATTACTTTACAAGTAACCTTAATGTACAAAAAAATGATGATGAGAATATGGATGATATAAATGATGCAAGTGTACCTGCAGTAAATACATTTCTATGATGTTTCTTTATAAATTTACCTAAATTCTGTTAAAAATATTGTTGCGACGCCTTGCACGTATATATATATATATATATATATATATATATATATATATATATATATATATATATATATATATATATATCGTAGCAACTTCAAAAATCGTCAAAATCGGTAGATAAAGTCAAGAAGCCGCCACCTGTTAAAATTATTTAAAACGTCATGAACTGATGTTATATTGGTGTAACAGGAAACCAAAACGTTCACTCAAAAATCTAAAATTTATCAAACGTCGATATCGGGATGTAATACTTAAATTACTAAACAAGTTACCTAGCTGGCATAACAAACAATTATATTCGCTTGTGACTTCGGCAAATCAGGCACTAGAATGTGTCCAATCGATAAGGCGATACTTATAAAAATACTTTAAAGAGATCCCGCAACTTTTCGAGATACCCTCGTATGCATAAAAAATACAATCAGCTGTTCGTCAAGCAAACTCATACTACGTTATCTAAATGCATTACGTCAAACCATAATGTTTAGCAATCCTAAATGTGAATCAAAAGGTTTCTATTCGGTTACGTCAAAATTGTAGCAAAGAGGATGAATCACAATAGATTAATATCTATCAATAAAACAGTTATAAGCAATAACAATGGTCGTATATTATGACATTTACATCTCAAATTTTGATACTGTTACCTAAAAAACATTATATTTCGCAATTCCAAAACAAAAAATCTAGAATAAAGCTAATAAAATTTCACTCGGTACTTGCAAGGCCCTTTAAGGTCAGTTATGATGTATTATAAACAAATACCTTTCATTAAATACAACAGAAATAATACAAAGGATCGGTAATATAAACTTTCGATACATAGAATTTGCACAGCAAAAAAAAATCATGATATAAACAATAAATTGTGAGGATGAATACGCCTGTTTCCAAATTTGGCTGAAGGGCCTTTATATGATAGCTTACACAAGCAAGCGTTTGCATCCTCCCACATAAACACAAAAAAAAATAATAAAAATCACACGTTATTATTGTCACCAAACATAAAAAAAAAACAAACGTTACCTTACATATCACCAACAACAAAGGGATATTCTTCCTCCTCTGAACTACGATAATCGGTCGGACAACAACAGGTCCATAAGGTACTGAATAATTCGACAGCTGACTACTACGGTACGCTTTCCATGTGAAATTTCACAGACGACAAATCTTATTCATATTTACGACAGTTACTTCAACTAAAACTAATTCTTCATTTGATTCAACGTAAATGCACAACTATTTACAAAGAGTTACTTAATTAATTTTACTCATTCAAACTTAAAATTCGGTATATTTATTTAATCGGCGTCTTATTAACGATATTTAGAAAGTTCTTGACAAAAGCTATAGTTACACTTATCACACATTTATCATCCGCTAACGGTGCTTTCTAGGTACATTCGAACCGCCTATGTATGTATCATTTCGGAATGATTCTCCCTATCATTCTTATATTCCAAATTACACCTAATAAACTGCACAGGGTGTATTATTTATCCTATTACTATAATAACCGGAAATAGCCTTAAAAACGAAAAATGAAATCAAAACTATAGGAAAAATCCAAATCATACAACGTATGTACACCACAAAAACCAAACTAAACGGAAAAACCCAATGAAAGAGAACGGTGTAAGTTCGTAGATAATTAATCTATATAATTTAACTTAGTCGAAGGATTTTTAGGTGAAGGTACTGCTTTTCGTAGATTGTCAAGGTTTTGATCCCCGTACTTGAGTACTAACATTCACAATAACTCAAATTAAAGATCGATCATTTCCTGTTGTAAGTATGAATGGCTCAAGTTTAAAGATCTGAGACTCTATTTCTCTGTTGGTATGACTGTATCTTCAAATCTCATGGTTGGCCATCTTCTGTCAGCTACCAAAACAGCTGCTCGTAAAATAGGCTTTTTCTACAGATCTAAGCAGTACTTTACCTCTCGACAACTCCTTCTGCTGTATAAGGCCCAAATTCGGCCTCATCTGGAATATAATTCTCACCTTTGGGTTAGTGCTCCCCAATACGCTCTCGATATCGTTGATCGTATTCAAAAGAGAGCGATTAGGCTTATAAATGACCCGTCCTTAACTTCTCACATACAGTCCCTTGAGCATAGAAGGATGGTTTCAGTTCTTTCTTTGTATTATCGTTATTACAACGGCTATTGTGCTGGTGAATTACATTCTTTGATACCATCTCCGGATATCTTTGCGAGAAACACTCGGTTCGCTCATTCACATCATCAGTATGCAGTACAAATCTCCACTTGTCGTACCAAACGGGCGCAATCCACATTTTTCTACACGGCTTCTAAACTCTGGAATGATCTCCCTAGTTCCTGTTTTCCTCTCACTTATGATATGAGAAAATTTAAGGTAGCTGTTCATAGGCATCTATTGGCAAATTAATTATCCCTCTATCCATCCTCCTAAGTGTTCCTGAGTGCTTTAGCACGATAGGCCTTATTTAGCCTGTTCAGGTCCACAATCATAAAAAAAAATTCGATATATCTGCCTGCTGAGTAATTATTGCTTGATCCCATAACAAATTTTTCAGCATTTGTCAAGATTGCCGTAGAGAAAGTGAATTTATCACCCAAAGGTGATCGAAAATTGCTTGATTGAGACTTAATCGAAGAAGATTACTACGTCCCTATCAATTTCTTTACTAAATTACAGAAACCTGTATTTTTAATAAACTCTGATGTATATTCCTAATTACATAAGGACTACCAAATAATTTTCAATGTTTTATGCGACCAAATTTCTTTATATTGACTATGTACCATTATTAAAAGTAATATTACAACGTAATAATGCACACATACTCACACACACACACACACACACACACACACACACACACACACTACACATACTACACACACACACACACACACACACACACACACACACACACACACACGCACATACGTACACACACAGCACACACGCACGCACGAACGCGTACACACACACACACACACACACACACACACACACACACTCACACACATAGCACACACGCACGCACAAACGCGCACACACACTCACACACACACACACACACACACACACACACAACACACACACACACACACACACACACACACACACACACACACACACACACACACAGGCGCACTTGGTATTAATTATACTAATATACCCGACTTTCCGTACCATTGACTTGTAAAAATTTAATAGATCCGTTTTTAATTTGCTTGTAAAGACGACTGTTCATTGTTTATGTAATGTTCCATTAACGGGTGTTTACGTATGTAGTATTTTACATTATTAGCATGGTAAGGTTTGTATAATATTTTACCTACGACCACTGTAGAAAATAGACGAAAACACACGACACACAGCCTCAGCAAATTCGTCATTACGCACGGTAAACGAATCGCACTGTTGTCGTAAACAAAACGCACAGTTTGACTATATTAACAAATGAAAATAATACAATGTCATATGAATCGACAAATCGAGATACTTCTAATATACGTGATAATTGTACAGTAACCATAAATAATTATTATAATGTTTCTAATGTTAATTAAACCAACGTAGTAGTAAATAGAACGAATTATATCGTGTATGATCATCAAAGTTGTGAGACCTAATTTTGTAAAATTGTTTGAAATAAAATTGTTCAAAAATATAAAGATGCAATAATATACAGAGTATCCCATTCAAAGAAATGAAGATTACTAGTTTCTAGATCTCTATGTGTACATGAAACGAACAACAAAAAACAACGACTAATATAAAAAATCGACGTGTTTAAGCATCATCTACAATAACTGATAAAAATGATTACCTGATAAAAATGAAAATATTAAAAGTAGTCCAGACTTTTTTGGCACAGTGTCTATGGTCGTAGGTAAAGTATAGTACGTGATACGTGTTGTAGAGCAATTACGCACTCATGGAATTATGCACTCGCCGCTACGCGGCTGCGTGCATAATTTTTTCATTCGTGCGTAATATGCCTTTTACAACACTTATTACGTAATATACTATTACATACGACCACTGTGGAAAATAGGAGAAAAACACACGACAGACAACCTCAGTAAATAATTCATTACGCACGGTAAACAAATCGCACAGTTTTCGTAAACAACATGCACTGTTCGAATATATTAAAATTTATACGTAAAAGTAAGCGGAACATTTAATAATTCCGCAAGTAGATCACGACACTTCATGATATTGCAAAATTTCTTAAACTAGAAAATCCTAATCGCTACACAGGACAGTATTTTCGCAGATCCTCGGCAACTATTTTAGTCGATTCTGGCGGGGATCTATTGAATTTGAAGAGACATGGTGGCTGGTAATCGTCTTCAGTAGGAGCAGGTTATGTTGACAATTCCTTAAAAAACAAAGAAATTTCCTCATCGAGAATATTTTCCGCTATTTTACGTAATAGTAATACAACCTCAACAATTGAAAATATTACAAATCGAGATGCTGATAATATATTTAATAATTGTACAGTAACCATAAATAATTATTATAATGTTTCTAATGTTAATTAAACCAATGCAGTAGTAAATCGAACGAATGATATCCTATATGATCATCAAAATTGTGAGGCATACATCCTCTATAATTTTGTAAAATTGTTCGAAATAAATTATGTTATCTTTATGAACGAATAAGTTTAAAAGTAAATATGTAATTAATAGTATATTATACACCTAGGTTGAGAAGTGAGCCTTCTCAACCGAGGTGTATAAATTTTTTTTTTGCTACTTGAGGATAAACCTGTTAAAATTGTCATTTGATTGAATTAGATTTTGAATATTATTGTGTTATTTTCTATCCATTTTTAAAATATAACGCAGACTAGGCATTATTTGTCAAACTAACACAGAAAGACAAAGTAAAACTGACAAAATAATAAATAACAATTCATTATTAACCTATGTTTTCTTTTTATTATAATATCACTGTTAGTAGACGCCATTTCAACCAAAAAATATTGTTAAAACTTTGTAGACATTATAAATAAAATAATTTCACAGACTTTCGATTTTATATATTTCATAAATAAGAGGAAAAGGGCAGTCACCACATCGACCTCTTTCATATGTTTCACAGGATGCATCATAGATAAATTTATCCATGGGGTGTATTAAAAATACATAAAACAATTATTTACCTAGGTGTTTTTTTTATTTTCATTATTTACCTAGGAGAGAAATATTACTTCTCATTAAAGGAATGGGGTAAATAATGGCGATTTCTCAGGTTAGTAGTAAAAAAAATTATTATTAATTTAAATTTTATTAAATATGTAAATAAAAAGTTTACCTCGAGTAGAATTTGAACTTACGATCTGTACTTTGTAAGGGTACTGCGCCAACCAACTGCGCTATCGAAGTACAAGCCCCAATCAATGTAAATTTTGTCTTGATGTATGAAGAACTGATGTAAATTCTAAATAAAATGAGATAACAATCAAATTACTTATATTAATGGAATGTGAGCCTGCAATATCGCAAGGATTCACACATACCAAAGCAACTTGACTAATATTAAATTATTATAAGTTTTTTTTATGAACGCTTAAGTTCAAAAATTATTATTAATTTTAATTTTATTAAATACATAAATAAAAAGTTTACCTCGCGTAGGATTTTAACCTACGACCTGTACTTTGCTAGAGTACTTGCAGGGTCACATTCTATTAATATAAGTAATTTGATTGTTATCTCATTAGATTTAGAATTTACTTCAGTTCCACATACATAAAGACAAAATTTACATCAATTGGGGCTTGTACTTCGATAGTGCAGTTGGTTAGCGCATTACTCTAGCAAAGTACAGGTCGTAGGTTCAAATCCTACTCAAGGTAAACTTTTTACTTATGTATTTAATAAAATTAAATTTAATAATAATTTTTGTTCGAAATAAAGTTGTTCAAAAATCTAAAGATGCAATAATATAAAGGGTATCCCATTTGAAAAATGAAGTACCCTGCCATAACTAGTTTTTAGATCTCTCTGTATACATGAAACGAACAACAAAAAACAACTAAAATAAAAAGTCGACGTGTTTAAGCATGATTTACAATACCTGATAAAAATTTCGTAGTCGTAGGTAAGTAGTGCGTGTTGTAAAGCAATTACGGATTTATGTAATTTTTCCATTCGTTAGTAATATGCATTTTACAACACTTATTACGTAATATACAATTACCTGCGTTTTATTTGTAGATAACAATGAAAATGTGTAATTATAATATAAATATATTTTAGAAATGTTCGTCAGTCGTCGCGTATTACCACTACATCGGGTTGCTTGCTGTCAAACTGCTGTCACACACTTGTAAGTAATGATATAATCGTCTTTCAAATGTAATCAATGCTACCGACTTATTTAACAGATCAGCTGTTTATTTTACAACTTAGTTGTTCAATTTAAGCTAAAAAGGACTTTTTATTGTTTATATGAATTTCCATTAATTGATGTTTATAAGTAAAAGATTTCACAAGCTAAAAATTCCAAAACTTTTATTTCACAATCTCAGAAAAGCATAAAAGTCAGTTTACATTCATGTATTTATAGTCGTATGTTTCTTTTTATATTTCTCTAGATGTTGGCATTTTTATTTTACTAGGAGTTTAGTATTGCTTCACAAACATATAAAATTTATAGTTTTGCATTTTTTCCACTGTTGCCCGAATTTCTAAATAGAAATAAATCCAGTTTTTACAAGCGTCATACATATAGTCAAATATAGCTCCTAATCTTCAAATGAAATGTGATAAGTTTTTACAATATAGTGTGTTTTGGCACCTTTAAGTACATACATTAAAGTGCCAGTTACAAAACCAAATATATATTAGGGCGGTTTGGAAATCATCCAGGTTATATATGGAATACGTAAGTTAACTCCCCATTGGGAAATATTTAACCAGGAAGTTCCGACACTTTGTTCTAAACGTTAGCTTAAACGTGTCATATACGTTTTCGCTTAAATATCAAACACATTTTAGAAAACAGTCATTTAAAATATAAAATGCTTAACCATTTGTGTAGTTTTCCTATTGAGTTAAAATTTATTTATGCAATAGTTAGTATAAGAAATTGCAAAAATGTAATGTTCAATTAATGCAAATTCTAATGCCTTAATAGATAAATGACGCAGGTACAGAAAATTGAGTGCAATCATAAAAAATTGTTAATACCTCTCTAACACTGACGTATTTTGAGTAAAAGTCGAATACGAATTGGGTGGCTACGGATAAATCTCTAAACACCTTTAACCAGTTATTTAAGGCAGTTGAAATTACATTTAGCATATTTAGTCGTAATAATACAATTTTTGCGCGATAGAACGATTTTAGTTAGTTACCGGGTCTGTTGCAAGATCAGAAGGTTGTTTTTACTGGTGACTGTGTATCCTAGTCACCAGTAAAAACATCCTTCTGAGTAGTAGTCGGGTAAGTAAGTCACTTACCGTGCATGTAGCGGGGTAAGTAAAAATCTAAATACATAATTATATAATTCAGAAAACATTCAAAAAAATAAATATTTAGCATTGAAATTAAACGTACAATTACTACAATTACTAATTGTAATCCCGCTGACTTATGCAGTACTTGACTTTACAGAAACTGTTTCTGCAGAGGCAAATGTTAGTAAATAACTTGTGACACCGTGACAACACCTCGAAACGTTACTGTAAAGCCTACTAGTTTGAGAATGTCATTAAATTCCGCATAATAATGAAAACGTCACTTTTCATATTTTCAAGATAATGTATTCAGAAAAAATGCTTCTAACGTGCAAAAAACATTATAAGCATTACGAACATTAAGGGCTTTACCGGTCTCAGACAAAATTGGGGACTGAGCGAAGCGAAGTCCCCAAACACTGTCTTCGACCGGTAAAACGCCCTTATGGTTCTTAATACTTAATATACTATTGTACCAAATAATACCTTGGGATATTGACATTATAATCGTAGAATATTTTCGAAGATTGTGTAAAAATAATAATAGTGATTAATATATTATTTTTTACAAAAGTGATCCATACGGAACATCAATGGAAGAAGGAGTAATAATCACTGACCTATAGTAAAGAACGATAATGAAATGATAGCAAGGCGACATCTTTTCTTCACCGTCGATGAAATTGTAGTGCACAATCTAATATGTTTCAGTAACGTTTTATGTAAATTAAATAATCTAAACGGTCATGGGTTCATATTATTAATAAGTTTAATTTATTAACGATGCATAACGTTTTGTACTTTGTATTATGAAAATCTAGTAACATAGTTTAAACAGAAAGAGGATTTTATAAGCAGAAACAACTATTTGCTGGTTTGCGATTTAGTTTCTTCTGAATAGCAATTCTAGCTTGAACAGAATTACATTGGGCAAATCTGAGGTAACCCGAAAGGTGGCTGCGTTTATGGCACGTAGGTCACCTTATCCCAACACTGACGGATAGTAGGACGAAGTCGTTAGTAGTGGACCTGGACACAACTTAGTTGGTAACCGGTCTACCTGATATCTCAGGTACGTATGATTGCCTCGGTTCTCAGACAGACAGACTCCATTGTTACGACAGTATGAACACGGAATGGGAGCTGGCACGTGGAATGTTAGAGGAATGTACAACAAACCATATAAAATTATGAATATAATGAATGAAAAGTATCTTGACATTCTCTGCATATTAGAGACAAAGAGCAAAGGAAAGAATGCTGTACGGATTGACCGTCATAGTCTAGCGTTATTGTCAGGGGTTAAATTGTATGCATTGGTATCCATCCAGGTAATATGGACTAGAGTGAAAATGGAATTCCAAGAAATCACTTTTATTACCTTCCAACGTAGATGTACACATTAGCTATACCGAGTGGTGAATGGTCGGACGCACCATAGGAAACCCAATGGGAAATCATAAACTCTCAAACTCCTGATTCCCTAATTATTTTAGGCAAAAACTGTACAGGAACTTATCTTTAAAGAATTGAATACTCCATCAGATGAAACTATTAAAAATATTTTACGCTAATTTCAAAAATTGTAAAAATTATGTACCATTCCTGCACAGCATCAGTACAGCAATGAAATATCAGGCGACGTTACATTTCAAAATTATTATAAATATTGCCATGTTATCAGCCTATTAACAATAGACTAAAAAATGTGGCACAATTGGAAGAATTATTGCCAAATTTGAGAATAGTGGAACCGTGCTTCCTTTGTGAAAATATGCCAAAAAATTATGAAGCCAATATTCAAAGAAATGTTTGAAAATGAAGATACTAAAAATATAATAATACCACATTAAAAATTTTGAAAAAGAATAATTTCCATTCGCACAAACCTCAGGGTCATAAGTTGCTTGAGGGGGATTTTGAGCGTGCGCAAGTGCGTGCGTGTGTGGGTGTGTGCGTGCGTGTGTACTTGCGTTCGTGCGTGTGTGCGCAAGTACGCGTGTGCGTGTGTGTGGATGTATGGACGTATGTTAGTATCCACGATAACTCCAGAACGACAATACTGACATACTTCAAATTTCGTATTTAAGCCTGTTTTTATTCCTCCTGGAGCAGATTAGATTTTGGGAAAAATTCAGTGGCGGAAAGGAGGGTTTATTAGGAGCAGTTTTTAGTTTTTATCAATTATTAATAAAACAGCTGTAATTTCAAAGAGGTATAAAAATAACAACACATACACCTTATGCATTCCAATTATACTAAGTGACATAGAAAGAAGAACACCCACTAATAATGAATATTTTGTAAAATTTTTTTGGGAATATGTTTGTTTATGTTAAGATAAAAAACGATCAATTTTTTATCCAGATTACTCTAGCGGTTTTTGCGTTAAACACTTTCAAAAACATTTACGATCACGTAGCCTTAAAATCATTTGAAACTACACTTGTCATTTAAGACGTATAAAACACATTAAAAAAAGCTTCTTTAATTGAATAACAATACCTCGAGAGCGAAGACGCCAAAATGTTCGGCAGTTTGATAGGGGTCGAATAGTGGGCTTACGAGGAGCTGGTTTGTCTATGCGAGATATAGCCGATAGAACGCAACGGAGTTTAAAAACTGTGCCAGTCTGTGTTCGGGCATGTAACCAAGAGGTCCGTACACGAAGAGCGAGGGATACAGGACTTCATCGAAGAACTACAGAAGCCGAAGATCGCCGTCTTAGAGTATTGGCTCTACGAGACCGCTTCTCGTCTACTCGGGCGATTGCGGATCAGTGGTTTGCAGAACATGGAAGGTCGATTGAGATCCGAACTGTTTATCGCCGGATAAGAACCTTTGGACTGTTTTCGTACCGTCCTCATTTTGTGCTACTACTGACTCCTGGGCACCGACGTGATCGTCAGCGTGGTGTAGAGAACGGGCAAATTAGGACCAAGAATGGAATTCAATTGCCTTCAGTGATGAGTCCAGATTTTGTTTGGGCATGCATGACGGTTGTGCAAGAGTGAGAAGACGGCGTGGTGAAAGACAAGATCCCCAATTTTCTGTGGAAAGGCATGTGCACCACACAGTTGGAGTTATGGTATGGGGGGCAACTGCTATTGGAAGTAGGTCACCTTTGGTCTTCATTAGTGGTAACATGACCGCTGCGCGCTACATCCAGGAGATCGTAGAAGCCCACATTGCACCTTATGTTCAGACCATCCCCTACAGCACATTACAACAAGGCAACACACGACCTCATGTTGCTAGGGCTTCTTTGGCTAATTTTGAGGCCAATAAAGTTGCTTTGTTGCCTTGGTCACCGAGATTTCCCGATGTTTCAACAATCGAGCACGTCAAGGATATTATGGGAGAAGATTACTTAATTTACCCCACCCCCCACAAACTCTACTGGCTCTGCAGAATGAGTTACAGATAGCATGGGATGAGATACCTCAGGAGCAAATCGATCACCTCATTAGAAGTATGCCTAGACGTATTAATGAGTAAATAAGACATAGTGGTGGTGCAACAAATTATTAAGTTTTTTGAAAAAGTTAACAGTTTAATTTTGATCAAATTTTGATCGTTTACTAGTCTAACTCGGCTACACTTGCATACCAAAAATAGTTCAAATAAATTGATCATTACTGGGTGTTCTTTCTACATTACTTAGTATAATATTATGTTTTGTGCAATTTTTTCATACGACTCGTAATTTAGCGTCTAAGGTTAAAAAAAAAATTTTACATAACTTTTCTTTATAAGCTAAGTTTAAAATTTTATTAAATAGGATTGAAAACGTTTAAGTGGGCGGCTTTTGAATTTTCTATAAGCTAGCATCTATATTTCTATTAACATCTAACTGAAATGAAGTTTTAAACGTCCGTTTGACATACTGTTATTGTTTTTGTTTTTACATTGCTGCCTATTTTCGTTATGAACGTATTGAATAAGGGAACGAATAATTATCCTACAAAAATATTATTAAAATTATTTCATTTCCAGTGTGTAGGTTTGAAGGCTGTGTGTTGTTCCACACCGAATACTTTTTTTATGTTACTAAATTGAGAAAACAATTAAGATGTAAGAATTTCTGGACTGTTTTCGAGAATGCATGTAAGCCAAGTGATTGATTTTAGTGGGAAATTCCAATTGATGGGTGGGTGTATAGAGAGAACATAGGAATCGCTTGCTAGCGTTTAAGAGTAAGTGAGAATGGTGAACGCCTGGCAAATGTTTGTGTAAATAAATCTGTTAGTGTTTAATAATGATTTAAACATAAAAGTGCTCATATGTATATGAAACGGAGCGGTGTGTCAAAAAGCATCGTTGTATTGATCGATTATGCTATAAGATTTAGAAATCTTGTTAGGGATACAAAAGTAATGCGTGGATCAAATTGTGGAACGGATCACTTTTGGGTTGTACTTAGAGTACTTAAGACAAAGGTGTGTTTGTAGAAAGAAGTTGAATGGAGTGCGAACGACCCGAATTAAAGTAAAAAAAGTGGTAAGAGAGAATGACGCATGCAGAAGTTTTGAGTAACGATTAGAATATAAATCAAATGCTATGGTAAAAAGAAATGAAGGAAGTAAAAAGTCAATTATGCAGCAAAAATAGGAGGCCAAGCGATTGTGGATAAGCACCAAATCAACGTTTGTAGAAAAAAATCGCGTTCAGATCAAAGATTGTTGCAAAAGATGAGGTTGAGACAGAAGGACGATTAAAGAGGAATTGAGGGCGGGAGAATGATTTTGAGCGAAATACGAAGCTTTTCTGGAAGGGGAAAAAATCAAATGTGGGTCCAATCAATACGCAGATGGAGCACTTAATAGTATGAACGAGACAGTATGAGATGAGTACGGGCTGGGAAAATTCTGGCTAGAATACTTCGGAAAGTTGTATGGAGGTAAGAGTAAGTTGACTGCACGGTTAAACAAGGAGACTGTATCAGATAACGAATAAAACTGAGGATGATATTGAGTTGAAAAGTAAAGTAAGCTGTGCAAAGGTTAAAGAATGGTAAAGCTGTAGGTGTGGATGGAATAACTGGTGAAATGCTGAAATATGGATATGCAAAACCTAAAGACAAATTGAGCAAACTATTCAATAAATGATGTAAGAGTCCGGAAAGTTCCGATCGATTAGAAAGTCTTACACAATCAAACCGCACTAAGCATCGTGAAGTACTTCTGTAAACATCTAGACTAACTATTTTCATCATAGAGCCTCATTATGCGGCTGTTCGATAATTTTACATCCGGAACAGTACCTTGGAATAAGGGGTACCATAGAATGGTTACCACGATATCCGGATCTTACATCCCTGCATCTTTTGTTTGGAGTCATCTAAAGTCAGTACTCCACAATACATAGCCTGGTCCAATAAAAGATCGGATAATAAGAGTATATCGTTCGATTTCCAGAAAAGTGTTTGCAAATGTGAGACGTCAATTTAATAATCGTTTACATTATTGCATAGAACAAAATAGTGAACAGATGAAACACTTAATAAAATAGTTCGTAAGTAAAGCGTAAGAAAATGAATTATTTTAAGCGTCTTTATCATTTATTTACTAGATAAATTTACCAGATAAACTGCATATCTGATCAGTTTTTGTTATATAAATTCTGAACGGTTTATCCAAATGTGCCTTTGCATGCTACGAATGAATAGTATCTTATACTATTTGCTTGGTAAATCACTTTTTACTGGCGAGAGGAGAAGTTTATTGGCGCACCGTTAGGCGAGCCTGTAATCTCCTCGAGCCAGTAAAAACTGTTACCTTGGTGCACTGTAATATAATTTGTTGGTTATTGATTCGTAGATTTTTATATATAAATGTGAATTTATGACATAAATTTTATTTATAATGACATTTTTAAATATCTCGTCAGCCGTGCCTTCAAGTATTACAACGATAACGGGTTACTAATTGCCAAATTGCTGTCACACGTACACACACGATTAATCACAGTTGACTTTTAAAATTTTTTACAAGTTAGTAGCTTGTGAAAGTGGTTTTAAACAGCTTAAGCTTAGTTAGGCTAATGGAATTTGCTAGTGAGTCACAAATAAATTAATTTTTCAGGAGCTTTCCAATAATGTACAGCTATTTAAGATTTCAAACCTGAGGTGGAACGGAAGTGGGGTAGCCGACGGTTCTGTCATATTTAAGGGGTTACCGAAACGGTGCTTCGTATTATTTATTTCTCAGTTAAATAAAAATACAACCCATTGAAACTTTTCAAGAAGTCACTCTGTAGGGGATTTAACAGATTTGTATGGGGATATATCGAAATGTTTCTAGAATGAATCACAAGATGGCGTTATACGCAAGTGCTGATCACTAGTTTTGAAAGCGCCATTGTGCGTACAACAGTTGTCAAATTTTCAAACGGATTGGATATGAACATATGCCGTTACTATCGACAGAAGTACACAATCGGTACATTTTCTTAATGATGCATAACAACGAGTTCCGCGCAGTGGCAAACATTAACAAAGGCTTAAATGCTAAACAAATAAAAACGGAGTTAGATGAAGTTTATGGTGAGTCTTCGTCTTCGTATGAAACATTTGCGAACTGGGTTACTGAATTTAAACGCGGTAGAACAAGCTTAGAGAATGCACCACGCTCTGGTAGACCAAAAACTGCTACCGATAAAGACACAATTGAAAAAGTTCATGAAATCGTGATGAAGTCTCGTCGAATAAACTTGTGAGAGATAGCGGAGAGATAATAATTTCATGTGACCGTGCACATTGCATCTTACATAAACATTTGGACATGAGGAAGCTTAGGGCTGGATGGGGACCGACCAAAAACGAGTTCGAATGACCATTTCTCAGCAATGTCTAGACATGCTCAAACATAATCAAAAAGATATTTTACGACGTTTTATAACTGTTGACGAATCGTAAATTCCCCACTACACTCCGGAGACAAAGAAGCAGTCAAAGAAATGGAAAAAAAATGGAAAGCCAACCCCAAAGAAGGCAAAGACGATTCCGTCTGCTGGTAAAGTCATGGCTACCGTATTTCCGGATCCCCCAGGAATACTTTGCATTGATTACTTGCAACACGGGAGGACAATAACTGGCGAGTATTATGCGTCTTTATTCGACAGACTGAAAAATGAAATCAAAGCTAAATGGCCTCATTTGGCAAAGGAAAAGGTCTTGGCCCACCAAGATAACTCCCCATCCCACAAGTCGGCAATTGCGATGGCGAAACTGCACGAACTACGATACCAGTTAATTGAATATGCACCCTATTCGCCAGACTTGGCTCCGTCGGATTTTTTCTTGTTCCCAAATTTCAAGAAATGGTTGGTTGGAAAGAAGTTTTCATCAAATACTGAAATCATCGAAGCAGTAAATGGATATTTTGAAGGTTTGGATAGTTCTTATTTGTGTAGAGGGTTTAAGGGCCTTGCAAAGCGTTGGACTACCTGCGTACAACTGCAAGAAGAAGACTATGTTGAAAATAAACACAATTTTCCGCAAGAAGTTGTTTTTTTCCATCTTGTTCTAGAAATGTTTCGATCCTCGTATCCATATAGATAGCAATGCAATTGAATTATTACGCATGTCAAGATTCTGCCAACTTACAATGTAAAACGTCGGACTCTTACCAAACAACGCACATTTAAAATTTGTAGTCAAACCCTTTCGTCAATTGTCAATTAAATAACGTCACTTGGTTTTGAAGAACAACTGAAAGAGGACATTTTTATTGTTGGTTTAATGTTAATCACTTAGTTAAATGTATATTTGGTGCCCTAATAATTAACATATTAACCTAAATTTAAACATATCATAGACATATTACAGTGAGACAAAGGCCAAAAAATATTACTAGATGTATTTATTAATAATTTCATCAGTTTGCCGTATAAATATATAATGAAAGTATGTGGATTAGACAAAATGTACAGTAGATAGTGTAAGGGTATGATATAAAAATAAATTAATAAGGTCCACTAACACCTGGCGTACCATATCTGCTACCAGATGACCCACCGCCACCAATGATTGAATGTTGCGATACCAATGTACTTCCCGCACCACCAAATCCTCCGCCAGCACCACCGTGTCCAAATCCTCCAATACCGCTAGTAATGATATGTCCTCCAATACCAGCACCAATTCCACCAATACCACCAATTCCTGCAATACCACCAGCAGCACCACCTCTTCCTGATCCACGACCACCAGTGAAACGTACATCACCTAGTGTTCTTACAAATGAACCCTGATCTTGTACTGGAACACCAAAACCTGTGCTATGTCCACCAAGTGTTTGAGAAACAACTTGACCAGCATCTTGTTGGTTATTGTATTTAAGGTAATAAACTTCAGGCCTACTCTGGACAACATTATTTACAAGTTGAGATGGTACTGTAATAGATCCTTGACCTTCTTCCTTCTTTGATAATACATAAACCGATGTTCTGTCTTGCGTTGCAGATTTAGAAGCAACAACTTCAGGAATAACAGATGCACCTGCCTCAGGTGATTTTACAAACAAAACTCGCGTTTTTCTAGGAGCTCCACCTAATCGGATTTGTAAACGTGTGTGAGAACCAGTTGGTGCCCCATAATAGTGTACTTGATTATCTACAGCTCCATGTCCGATAGCATCTAGATCACCACTTTCATAACTCTTAGCGTCGTGCGAAATTGAAGGGAAATAGCTGACTTCACCTGCACCTGCGCTGGATTCGAAACTAGAAAGACCAGAGTGATCTACATTTTCAAAATATCCAGTTTCAAACGCTCCCCCGTCGCTAGCTGGGAGGTAACCTCCAGAAAGGCCAGCGGCAACAGTAGCGGAAATTAAGTAGAATAAACCCTAATTGTAAATAAAAATTATATAATTAAAAATTATTATTAATTTTATAAATTTTAAAGTAAATATGTATTTAAAAATTAGTATTAATTTTATTAATTTTATTAAATACATAAATAAAAGGTTTACCTCGAGTAGGATTTGAACCTACGGCATGTACTTTGCTAGAGTACTGCTTTAACCAAGAGAGCTATCGAGATACGAGCCCAATCGGTGTAAATTTTGTCTTTATGTGTGTGAACTCATGTAAATTCTAAATATAGTGAGATAACAGTCAAGTTACATATATTAATGGAATATGAGCCGGCAATATCGCAAAGATACACATACCAATGGTTCAAATCCTACTCGAGGTAAACTTTTTATTTATGTATTTAATAAAATTAATAATAATTTTTAATTACTTATCTACTTTTGAACTTATTCGTTCATAAAAAAACTTAATTTAAAAATTATATAAAGTTTATAAATAGGTAATGCAACTTACCAACAAACACTTCATTTCTACGTTTGTGAATTGTAATAATGCCAAAAAAATATCCTATTTAACACGAAATCCCCACTACATTATTTTTAAAAATCAGAATCCGAATTATTGTTTACATTTAAATTCTTATGAAATTTTCGTATAATTTGTTTTGTCCTAATTACAAATATTAAACCGCTGCATTCACTTTTGACATTGATTTTCAACGTTAAATACACCCTCATAAATTCGAAAACAGAGTATTTATCACTGCACTTTGCTTGGGGTCGTGTTTATGCTGCTGCAATGAATAAGAAATGTTTGTTTTAGTTCCAGGTTAACATTAAGTACAAACTTTGTGTAACGAATGAATAGTATTTTACATTATTAGCATGGTAAGTAGCTTTTTACTGGCTTTAGAGGAAGTTCATTGGCGAGTCGTTAGGAGAGTTTGTAATCTTCTCGAGCCAGTCCTCGAGTAGTACCTTGGTATAGAATAATATAATTTATTTGTTGTAGATTCGTAAATTATACAAAAAAGTGAATTTACGATATAAATTTTATTTATAATGAATAATGACATTTGTAAATATCGTAAGCGAAGCTGGCAATTAGAGAGACAAAAAAGAGCACTTTATCTCCACATAAAATATGCTATTTTTGTTTAAACCTAGGCCCTGTTATTTTTAGAAGAAATTGTTCGCGAAACGAGAGTCTATTAACCTGGATTTGTATAGGTTGCTTTGCAAAACATAAGACGTTCGTAGCTATGGATTCCACAAAATAAAATACTAATGTAAATTAAAAAAATTGACATTAGAAGAAACTGGAAATGTTGTCGAAATTTGTAAGTATTTTTTGCAATTTGTCAGTTTTTTATAATTATTTGGGGCTATTTTGCAGAGTTTTCGTCATGACTTACTCTCAAACACCATGTACGCCTCTAGAAACCCGTGCAGCATCCAACAAGGCGCTCTCCGATCTGCTCCCAACCAAGTCGTGTGGTATTTATACAGCCAAATATAAAGCCTTTGTTAAATTGTGTGATAATAAGCATGTAAAAACGTACTCCGCAAGTATCCTGCTAGCCTATTTCTCGGAAATGGTAACTGCAGAGAATTTAAAGAGTTTAACATTTTGGTATAGGTATTCTATGATAAAATCGTTACTGAATATCAAGCATGAAATTGACATTAGTAAATATTCGAAACAAAATGAGGGATCTTTGAATCGGATATTAGTTGATCAATGACGTCCAGCAGCGGTTTCAATTTTGAAAAAGCTTCATTTACTAATTGTAATTTTCATTTACATTCAACAAAATAAAAATATCCACTTATGTTTAAATTAAAGACTTTTACTGATGCATCGTACTGAGTGAGCGGAATATGGGTGGCATTGTTTTGGTATCAGTTCGTCTGTCGATGTTCCTCCTGTGCACGGGGTCGGTGGCACTGGCACATTACAACCGCTGGTGAGTGGCGTTAAAGTTTTTTAGCGCCGCTTGATAATGACAACAACAAAATAACAATTTAGTATCTTGAATTGCGTCATCAAATGTCATAATTACTGACATTTGAAGATTTACAGGAGCGTTTCAATAATTTATAGCTATTTAACATTTTAAAGCTGAGGTGGATCGGAAGTGGGGTGGCCGACGGTTCCACTATATTTATGGACTTACTTTAATTTCTTCTGCGTACTACTGAAACGGTGCCGACCAACTTTGATCACTTAGTTAAAAAACAATAGAATCTATTAAAACTTTTCAAGAAATCACTCTGCAATAATAAGTAGGGAATTTTACAGATTTGTACGAGGGTAGATCGAAGTGTTTCTAGAATGAATCACAAGATGGCATTATGCGCGCGTGCTGACCACTTGTTTTGAAACCGCCACTGTTCGTACAATAGCTGTCAAATTATCAAACGGATTGGATATAAACACATGCCGTTTCTATCTGTCGACAGAGTGAATAGGGAGAAGCTGTGGGAAATATTAAATGAATATGACGTAAATCAAGGTCTTATAAACGGAATAAGGGCAGTATACAACGGTAGCCGGGCATGTGTTAGGTCGAGGGGAGGTGTGAGTGAATACTATAATATTGTGCAAGGAGTGCGACAAGGCTGTGCGATGTCACCGTGGTTGTTCACTGTATACATGGATAAACTTGTTAGGCAAGCATGTACCGATACAGATGGTGTAATGTTTGGTGACGAAAATGTAGGAGTTCTGCTGTATGCAGATGATACAGCCTTATTAAGTGACAGTGCGGATGAGCTACAAACTGCTCTGAGGAAGTTTGATATAGTCTGTGAGAGCATGGATCTAAATGTAAATGTGAACAAAACTAAGATTGTGGTGTTGAACCGGGAAGGTGGAAAGGAGAGTAGAGTATTTATTCTGCAAGGTGAAATTGTGGAACAAGTGGACGAGTTGGTATATCTAGGTAGAATGTATACTGCAGATGGTACAATGGATGGCGAGATTAGACGAAGGGTCAATGCTGGAACGAAAGTGATTGGAAGTATGTGGACGATACTAAGAAACGAAACCATGAGCCTAACTGCGAAACGAGAAATCTATAATGGCGTGTTTGTTGCGTCAGTAGTGTACGGAAGTGAAACATGGGTATGCCAAAAAAAGCACGAAAAAAAAATTAATTCCGAAACTCTTGAGAAGGGCGTGTGGTAAAACTAGAAGGGATAAGATAAAGAATGACTGTATAATGACGGGGTGTGGCGAGGAAAAGGCGAGCATAGATAGATATAAAAGTAGTACATTACGTTAGTTTGGTCACATTGAGAGAATGAGCAACGCAAGATTAACAAAGCAAATATATGAGAGTGAGGTTAGATGTAAGGCCGCGTAAAACTTGGCTGAATGTAGTATAATGTAGAATAAAAGAAAGAAATATAAGGAGTTTTAAAAATAAAAGGACATGTCAGAGACAATGCATGCCGATGCGGAAGCTAGGAAGGTATACAGAGATAGAAAAGCATGGAGAAAGATTGTACGTAAATTAAAAATAAATATGACGCAGGGATTGTTTTACTTACACTGCAAGGGCATGGCGTGAAGGTTATATTGTTATTATCGATACAAGTAAACAATTTGTGCGTTTCCTTAATCATGAATAAAAATGAGTTCCGTGCAGTGATCAAACATTTCTTTTTTAAAGCTTTAAATGCTAAACAAATAAAAACGGAGTTAGGTCAAGTTCATTGTGAGTCTTCGCCTTCGTATGCAACAGATATAAATTGGGTTGCTAATTTAAACGCGGTAGAACACGCATTGAGAATACACCACATTCTCGTAGACCAAAAACCGCTACCGATTTCATATAACCGTCTACATTGCATCTTACATAAACATTTGGCCATGAGAAGTTTAGTGCTAGATGGGTGCCGAGTTTGCTGGCAGCAATGTCTAAACATGCTTAAACGTAATGAAAAATATTTTTTGCGATGGTTTATAGCTGTCGACGAAACCTGGAATCACCACTACACTCTCGAGACCCAGGAGCAGTCAAAGAAATGGACAAAACGTGTATAGTTAACTCCAAAGAAGGCAAAGACCATTCCGTCTGGTGGTCAAGTCATGCCTACCGTATTTTCAGATTCCCGTGGAATAATTTTTATTGATTACTTGCAATACGGGAGGACAATAAAGAGCGAGTATTATTCGTCTTTATTAGACAGACTTACAAAAAAAAATCAAAGATAAAAGGCCTCATTTGGCAAAGAAAAAGGTCTTGTACTACCAGGATAACGCTCCAACCCACAAGTCGGCAACTATGATAGCGAAACTACGATTCCAGTTAAGTGAAGATGCACCCTATTCGCCAGACTTGGCTTCGTCGGATTTCTTCTTATTCCCAGGTCTCAAGAAGTGGTTGGCTGGAAAGAAATTTTCATCAAAGCTGTAAATGGATATTTTGAAGGTTTGGATAGTTCTCATTTTTGTGGAGGATTGAAGGGTGTTTAAAAGCGTTGTACTAAATGTGTACAGCTAAAAGAAGACTATGTAGAAAAAGAAATACGATTTTTCTCAAAAAGTTGGATTTTCCATCTTGTTTTAGAAACTTTTAGGTCTATCCTCGTATGCATATAGATTGCAATGTAATTGAAATATTACGCATGTCAAGACCTAAGTTTAAATCAATCATAAACATACTACAGTGAGACAAAAAGTAAAAAATATTATTACTAGGTATATTTATTAATAATTTTATCAGTTTTACGGTATAAATATATAATGAACGTATGTAGATTAGACAAAATGTATAATAGATAGTGTAAGGGTATGATATAAAAATAAATTAATAAGGTCCACTAACACCTGGCGTACCATATCTGCTACCAGATGACCCACCTCCACCAACGATTGAATGGTGCGATACCAATCCACTTCCCGCACCACCATGTCCTCCACCAGCACCACCGTGTCCAAATCCTCCAATACCGCTAGTAATGATATGTCCTCCAATACCACCACCGATACCTCCAATACCACTACCAATTCCTCCAATACCACCAATTCCTCCAATACCACCAGCAGCACCACCTCTTCCTGATCCATGACCACTAGTGAAACGTACATCATCTAGTGTTCTCACAAATGAACCCTGATCTTGTACTGGTACACCAAAACCTGAGCTATGTCCACCAAGTGTTTGAGCAACGACTTGACCAGCATCTTGTTGATTATTATATTTAAGGTAATACACTTCAGGCCTACTCTGGACAACATTATTTACAAGTTGAGATGGTACAGTAATAGATCCTTGACCTTCTTCCTTCTTTGATAATACATAAACCAATGTTCTGTCTTGCGTTGCAGATTTAGAAGCAACAACTTCAGGAATAACAGATGAACCTGCCTCAGGTGATTTTACAAACAAAACTCGTGTTTTTCTAGGAGCTCCACCTAATCGGATTTGTAAACGTGTGTGAGAACCAGTTGGTGCACCATAATAGTGTACTTGATTATCTACAGCTCCATGTTCGATAGCATCTAGATCACCACTTTCATAACTCTTAGCGTCGTGCGAAATTGAAGGGAAATAGCTGACTTCACCAGCGCCAGCGCTGGATTCGAAACCAGAAGGACCAGAGTGATCAACATTTTCAAAATATCCAGATTCAAAAGCTCCCCCGTCGCTAGCTGGGAGGTAGCCTCCAGAGAGGCCAGCGGCAACAGTGGCGGAAATTAAGCAAAATAAACCCTGCAAATAAAAATTATATAAAGTTTATAAATTGATAATGCAACTTACCAACAAACACTTCATTTCTACGTTTGTGAATTAATGTAATTATTCCAAAAAAATATCCTATTTAAGACGAAATCCCCACTACATGATTTGAAAAAAATCAGTATCCGAATTATTGTTTAAATTTAAATACTTATGAAATTTTTGTATAATTTGTTTCGTCCTAATTGCAAATATTAAAGCACTGCATTCACTTTTGTCATTGATTTTCAACGTACATTAAAATACACCTTCATAAATTCAGAAACAGAACACTTCTGATGGAGTTTGCTTGCGGTGGTGTTCTACAGCTGTAATGAATAGAAGTATTTGTCTTGGCTTCAGGTTAGCTTTAAATACAACCTTTGCGTAACGTATGTACTGTTTTTTTTTCGTAGTATACATTTTCTTTAGTATAATATAAATTTCAAAAGCTAAATCTCTTCTATTAAATGTTGATCATATGTATTTTGGTACTCTTTTAAGATAGATTTCAACTAAATCCCAGAATTGATACTTGTATTGTGAAATCTCAAAAGAGCTCATATGTGCAACTACAAACGATTTCTTATCGTTGTCGAGTCCTGTTAACGAGGGAGGGACGTGTATAGAAACACGTAATGAGGCCTTTATTATAATTTCACAGCAGTTAGCAAGAAGGTTTTTGTATGGCTTTTAGGACTCTTAACATATGTTGCAAAAGTTTTTACTTGATTTGATTTGATAAATTTTATATCGCAATTAATGTTCCTTATTTCAGCTAACGTCTGTTATCATTACTAAGTGGAATGAGTAATTAAATACGTACACTGCCAATACCCCGATTGGAATTAATTTCTATATGGAAATGAAGGAGATATAATACTCACCATAGCAACGTTTATATTTAGCAATCACATTTGTAAGCACATATAGCTAACTCTTTTTGTATCTGAAATCGTGTTTATTAAAATTTCAAGTTTCAGAAGGAATTGTTCTATAAATTAATCAAAATTGAAATATTTTACATAACTCTTTCCTAAATTTTTTCTATTTCCAATATAAGTAGATATTACAATAAATTACCATAAGTTTTAAATTGTTTTTTTTTTAAATTTATTATTCTGAGACTGTAAATCATCTAACATGTAATTTGTTATAATTTATGCAAACTCAATTAAAAATTTTTAGAAAGTGTCATCAATTCAAATTAAGTAATATTTTTTATAAGATGCATCTACATGTAATATTAGAGTGGAGTTATAGCCTATAAAATATGTAATTAGGATATTTTTCCTCCACAGTCTTAAAAATTTTCACGGTAAGTGGTAATGAGATGTAATTTCTAAGGATAGTGGTTATACGGGGTGTGTCTACTGCGTGGATGAAGTATTGCTCCTTAACTATTAGAGATATCAAAACCAATTTTGGTGTGGTAATACACGATCATTGGATCTACATTCTAAAAATATTTAGGTATATACAGGGTGATTGATAAAAATATGCCAATCCAAACCTGTATTTTTTTAATTGAACACCCTGTATATTTTTTCAATTTTGGATTCACTGTTACATTTAGAATAAAAGTATAGAAATTTGTATCTGTATCACTAACCGTTCTGCAGATATCGTCACTTTAGAACCAAAATAGAGTTTGGAACCACGATGCGAGCGTTGTCACCACGATTTTGTAAATCTGTTCATACCGCCGACTATTAATAATAGTCTATCTACTAATATACAAACTGGGAAATTTTTCGAAAACATGTAAAACTATACAGAATGATTAACTTACGCGAAATATAATTTTTCTCAATTTTTTCAAATGCAACATCTTGTATATTTTGTCACATTTCGATTCCCGCGAAAAGTAGATACTAATTGGTAATAGGTTTCATAGCCATAAGACGGACCCTTCTTGAGATATTAACACTTTATTTGAAAATATTGACATACAGAAGAACAAATAAAACAAAATCCAGAACAAATAAGAAAATACGAATGGCAAATAAATTCTTTAACTGATAGAAAAACTTAATTAATAACTAAAGAATAAAATAATTCTCTACACCTAAAAATAAGTTGAACAAGTAAACATAAACGAATAAAACCATAAATTTAAATTAAATGTTCAAAATGCTGCGCCTAGCTAAACACTTTGCAATTCGCTCGGTAAACGAAAGATTCACTCGCAACAACATTAGAGACAAAATGGATTTAAACGCAGCTCTAATTCTATTTTTCATATCTTCGCTTGTGGTGGGAGGATGTTGATAAACTTTTTCGTTAACGTAGCCCCAAAGGAAGAAATCAAAGGGCGTAGGATGCGGTAAACTGGCTGGCGAGTTTTGCACACCACCTCGTCCTATCCACCTCATCGGATAATTTCTATCGAGATATTGCCTAACGTTGATTGCATAGTGTGGAGGGGCGCCATCCAGTTGAAACCACATCGTACGAACATTATCTACCTCGATATTTTCCAAAAGCTTGGGTAAATCATTTTCCAAAAACTGTAAATATCTTTCTCCAGTAAGATTCCCATCAAAGAAAAAAGGACCAACCACATTAAAATTAATTATACCACCCCAAACATTAGCTCATAATCGTTGCTGGTGATCAACAACTCTTAAGATGTGTGGATTAGTATCTGAATAGTGATGATAGTTATGTGTATTAATATTGCCATTAATGTGAAAAGTTGTCTCATCTGTAAATAGAATGTTATTAAGAAAATTGGGTTCTTCATTGACTTTAGTAGTTACCTATTGGCAGAAAGATTCACGATTTTGAAAATATATTTCACTTAAGCTTGAAGTTGCTCGATATGATAAGGATCCAATTTGTTTTTTTTTTTAATAAAGCTGCGAACTGTATTGCTAGTTAGGTCTTGGTGTGTACTTAGCTCTCTGGTACTAAGTTGCGGGTTTTCTATAAGAGATCCACAACTTGAAACTCAATTTCTTCATTTGGGCTTGTTTTTGAGCGCTTGGGATAACACACACTTCCAGAATTTATAAATCTTTCAGCTACAGTCATAAACGATTCTTTCAGCGGCTATTTTCTCTCTGGGTATCGTTCACAGTATAAACGGGTAGCCAAAAAAGCATTTCTTTGAGCTTCGCCGTAAATAAAGATCATATCGACCATTTCTTCTTTGGAAAAGTTCATTTTATACAAAAATTGACAAAACGACAATCCAAAAACACACAAACTGATGGAACGATATTTTAATGATTATACAAACGTCAAAACAATAGATGCAATTGTTCCTCTTTACTATGAGCGACTAGCCTACCTGATTTTTTTTGTTGAATTCTATTGTCATAGTAAATTTGTATTTCAGAATATCTTTACGTAAAAGCGTCAATATCTCAATAAGGGCCCGTATTATCGCTATGAAACCTATTATCAAATTAGTATCTACTTTTCACGCTGAATCGAAATGTCAAAAAATATACAGGGTGTTGCGAAAAATTACATTTCGCGTAAGTTAATCATTCTGTATAGTTTTACATATTTTCGAAAAAATTCCCAGTGTGTTTGTTAGTAGACTATTATTAATAGTCGGTGGTATAAACAGATTTACAAAGTCGTGGTGACAACTCTCGCATCGTGGTTCCAAAGTTAACTCTATTTTGGTACTAAAGTGACGATATCTGCAGAACGGTTAGTGATACAGATACAAATTTCTATACTTTTATTCTAAATATAACAGCGAATCTAAAAATCCAAAATATACAGGGTGTTCCATTTAAAAAACACAGGTTTGGCTTGGCATAGTTTAGTCAATTACTCTGTATACACCTAAATATTTTTAGAATGTAGGTCCCATGATCGTGTATTACCACACCAAAACTGGTTCTGATATCTATAATAGTTAAGGATCAATCCTCCGTCCACGCAGTACACCTTGTGTATCTGGTACTCTTTAATGATTTTATAAGTATATGGTACTTATACTCAGGGTTTGCAGATACCCTGTATGTGAAGTTACTAAACATTTTGGAAATTCACTTGTGAAATGTTATGGTATATCATTTAAAATTAGAACAATAATTACTGTTTATGTCAGCGAATTTATATACATTGGATGTTTTTTTTCGTGTTATGTACAGGGATCTCGGTTATAAGCAAAAATGATCTCTAATTTAACCACAATTAAGATCACAAATCAATATTTACATTTACTTCGCCGTTATTGAAATACAAGGCAAAATAGCAAAATGGCTGATTTTAATTTTTGGCTCTACAAGCGTTATTTACAAAACATTTAAAATTCTGAAGATACATTATTAAGCCAACTTTTTGAGTACATTTAGGTGACGTTTACAAAAAAATTTACAGTCATTAGTTTGCTTGTTTTCCTTACGGGAACTATTTTCTATTTTTACACCATTGTAAAGAACTAAAAATTTTGGTTCAAAAAGGTACGCATGTGTAATTAAAAATTTATAAATAACTTTAAAAATAAATATAAGAATAATGCGGTGACATATCGAGTTAACCGTGTAACACAAATGAGCACCGTCTTTACAATTAAACAATATTTGCGATATAGTCGGTATGTTGGAGGTGTGTTACAAGAGCAACAAAAAATTACAAACACTAAATTAAATTATAACTGAAAAAATGTTCCAAATTAAGATTAACATCAAAAGTTCTATTTGATTTGAATTGTAAAGGTTGAATTTAAATTTAGAACAGTTATAACGTTATTAGTTTAAGCTAAATAAAAGTATTTATGAACTAGTGGAATTAAATCTCAGTGAAATTATGACTTTGAGTGACACCGAGGTATAACCAAACAAAACCTTTATCATCTTGTAGAGGACACTTTGAGGCATAGGAATGGGAAATGTACAACTCTTTTAGTAGGACCAAACATTGCAAATGGCGGTTAAACGTGATTGAGGTCGAGTTAGGAAAACTACGCTTTTGTTAACATTAACCGTTGTAACAATTTAAGCGTTTATTCTAAAATTCTGATTTTTTGCATTCCGATAACTGAAAATGAGCGCTTTATAGTATATATATATATATATATATATATATATATATATATATATATATATATATATAAGTATAGCTATGCCAGATCCTGGAGCACTTTTCTACTATACTTTTCTACGAGTGTTTTGCTCAAGGTCAACTCACGTACACGTCCAAGTACATGGTTTATCAAGGTCACCTCAGGCTACGTGGTTTGTACTCCTGCCAAGGCCAGGTGCTAGGTACCCCCCCCTCTTCAAGGTCATGCTTGCACGAGTCCTTCAAGGTCACTAGAAAAGTTACTAGATTGTTGATTGTCCTGAAGGTCATCGCCCTCGGTCTCAAGCAAGTCTATGCATGTTTCAAGCAATGCCAACAAAGATGATCCATTGTTCAGGTCGAGATTCCACATCTCAATTCTGAGAAAAATCAAGAACAAAGGGGGGGGGGCATTGTTCAAGGTCACACGAGAGAACAAAGACGATCTATTGTTCAGTTATTCTAAAAATAGATTGTTATCTCAATTCTATGAAATCAAGAATAAAGGCGATCCATTTTCAACGCTTCAAGGTCTATGCTTATAATTTTCAAGGTAAAAGAACAAAAGCGATTCATTTTTATGGTTGAGTTATAAAAATAAATTGTTATCTCAATTCTATGAAATCAAGAACAAAGACGGATTGTCCACGTCAATTACATCTATTCCTGAAGGTCATTGCCCTCAGTCTCAAGCAAGTCTATGCATGTTTCAAGCAATGCCACGCCCCCTCAAGACGATTCATTGTTCAAAGTCTATGCTTACAATTTTCAAGGTAAAAGAACAAAAGCGATTCATTGTTCTGGTCGAGTTATAAAAATAGATTGTTATCTCAATTCTAGGAAATCAAAAAGGCGATGCATTGTTCAAAGTCTATGTTTACAATTTTCAAGGTGAAAGAACAAAAGCGATTCATTCTTCTGGTCGAGTTATAAAAATAAATTGTTATCTCAATTCTAGGAAATCAATAACAAAGGGGGCCCATTGTTCAAAGTCTATGCTTTCAAGGTCACATGAGAAATGAATAAAGACGATTCATTCTTCTGGTAGAAATAAATTATTATCTCAATTCTGAGAAATCATGAACAAAGACGATGTATTGTACAAAGTCTATGCTTATAATTTTCAAGGTAAATGAACAAAGACGATTCATTGTTCAGTTAGAAATAGATTGTTATCTAAATACATCTCTTTCAAGAACAAAGGCAATCCATTGTCAACGATTTAAAGTTTATGCTTATAAGGTCACACCTCTGATAACAAAGACGATCCATTGTTCAGTTAGAAATAGATTGTTATCTCAATTCTAGGAAATCAAGAGCCCTGAGGTCATGTTTCAAAGCCACGCCCTCTAAACAGGTGCCGTTCCTAAACAGGTAGCCGTTTCCTAAAACAGGTAGCCGTTTCCTAAAACAGGTAGCCGTTTCCTAAAACAGGTAGCCGTTTCCTAAAACAGGTAGCCGTTTCCTAAAACAGGGGGTCCGTTTCCCAAAACAGATAGCTGTTTCGCAACCGTTTCCCCATGTTCAGGTCGAAAATAGATTCCGCATCTCAATTCCAGGAAATCAAAAAGGGGGCCCATTATTCAAAGTCTATGCTTACAATTTTCAAGGTTAAAGAACAAAGACATTCCATTGTACAGGTTGAGTTATAAAAATAGATTGTTATCTCAATTCTAGGAAATCAATAACAAAGGCGATGCATTGTTCAAAGTCTATGCTTACAATTTTCAAGGCCACATGAAAGAACAAAGACGATCTATTGTTCTCGTTGATTTATAAAAATAGATTGTAAATACATCTCTTTCGAGAATAAAGATGATCCATTATCAATGATTTAAAGTTTATGCTTAGAAGGTCACACCTCTGATAACAAAGACGATCCATTGTTCAGTTAGAAATAGATTGTTATCTCAATTCTAGGAAATCAATAACAAAGACGATGCATTGTCAACGCTTCAAAGTCTATGTTTACAAGGCCACATGAGAGAACAAAGACGATTCATTGTTTTGGTTGAGTCATAGCTTCTGAAATTCTAGGAAATCAAGAATAAAGGGGGCCCATTGTTCAAAGTCTATGCTTACAATTTGTAAGGTAAAAGAACAAAGACGATTCATTGTTTTGGCTCTGTCGTAGCTTCTAAAATTCCGAGAACAAAGACGATGCATTGTTCAGACTGATTAGGTCATCTAACAAGTAAAACATTTTTTATAAGACTACCACAACATACAGATAAAAAATCGATTTAAGTATTATGGGATATAGTCACTTTTGTAATACATCTGCTGGAGCATATCTATTTACTATTTGTTTTTCACATTCAATTTCCTTCAACTGATTCTCGTTTAATGCGGACCACACCATCTTTCCTAATAGGTTCATTATATTGTATACTAGCCATACATTCAGCTTCCCTTAAAAGTCTTCATATCAGGATCTACTTTGAGACATTGTTCGAGACTTATTACAATAAGCAATGTCACGCCTCCCAAGTGCCCTCAAGTGGTCTAAACAGCTAGACGTTTCCTAAAACAGGGGGCCCGTTTCACAAAACAGGGGGCCCGTTTCACAAAACAGGGGGTCCGTTTTCCAAAACAGACGGCTGTTTCTCAACACAGGTAACCGTTTCCCACCAAGGTTACATGAGAGAACATAAGCGTTCTGATTCCTAAAAATAGATTGTTATCCAGCTACCACCCACCTCAATTCTAGGAAATCAAGAACAAAGGGGGTCCATTGTTCAAAGTCTATGCAAGTGATTCATTGTTCTGGTCGAGTTATAAAATAGATTGTTATCTAAATACATCTCAATTCTGAAATCAACTTTCAAGAACAAAGGCAATCCATTGTCAACGCTTTAAAGTCTATGCTTATAAGGCCACACCTCTGATAACAAAGGCGATTCATTGTTTTGGCTGAGTGATAGCTTCTGAAATTCTGAGAACACCGACGATGCATTGTTCAGACTGATTAGGTCATCTAACAAGTAAAATATTTTTTTTATAAAACTTATAATTTATTAACCACAATATTCATCTATATACAGATAAAAGATCGATTTAAGTAAATATACATATTATGGCAAATTTGATGTACTTAACATTTTGTAGTACCTTTGCTGGATCATATCTATTTTATTTATTATTTGTTTTCACATTCAATTTCCTTCAACTGATTCTCGTTTAATGTGGTCCACGATACATCATCATCTTTCCTAATAGGTATTTTCATCGCTTCATTATAATGTTTACTGGCCATACATTCAGCTTTCCTTAACGCCTTCATATCAGGATCTGTGATCCTTTTACGTTGAGACATTGTCCGTGACTTATTACAAACCTACGTCTCTTAAACTTATATGCAAAAACACAAATTAAAATCTTTTAATTATACAGTTACGTAAATTTCAAAGTTAATTCCGAGAAATCTATTTTCAAGGTGATCCAACCTTACCCGACTATCAAATAGATTGTCAATGGTTGCTATCAATTTTCCAGGTCCTACAAATCAACCTACAGGGGTATTCTGATATATGACCGGTAATGTATGCTTCCCAAGTTGGGTAAAGTTCTTTGAAGGTGTGACGAGAGATTTTCAAGGTCACCAAACAATTCTTAGAATTTAGTCGAGTCAGAGCCATCTGTCAATTCCTAGAAATCAATTTTCAAGGTATCATATTACAATTGAAACAGATTGTAAAGTAGATTCATGGGCTAAATGGAGTCAAGGTGTTCCTAATCAATGACTTTTGTATAGGCCGTAGAAGTTATTACAATTCCTGCAGTGGTATCTATGCTAAAAAATAGGTCAAGGTTAAATTGGTCTTATATTAGCTAAATGCTCTTCAAGTCAAATAGAAATTAGGTCATCAGCAGGGGGGTAGATGTAGAAGTGGTTAAGGTATTTAAGCAGTAATGTGCAAATAAAATTGATTCAATATGTGGATGTGCTACGCTGCTGAATCATGGACCAAAGCGGTAGATGCACATACAGCCGTGGAACGTTTACTCCAACAATTGACGACATTGGCATTTGATGCTAATCATGAGGCAGTATATGGTTTAGGACGCTTTTATTCGGAAGAAGACTGTCATGAACTTGCAAAGAAATATGAAAACGGTGTAAAAATATGTGAAACGTATTTAAAGGGTCGATATTGTTTTACTGCTTAATACAAAAGTTAAGTGCGGCACAACTAGAAGAGTTCACTCTAGATTTGAAGGAGTGGGAAGATGGGGATACCAGTGAAAAGGGGGAAGAAGGGGAATATGAAGGATAGTAGTCAGTTACTAATTATATTTTCTCGATTAGAAAAAGATGTATAATTAAAAAATAAAACCTTAATTATTGTTGTTGTGTTCTTTTGCATGTGAAAAGGATGTATTCACGACTAGTCTGGATGCAGTCGGAAAAACAACAAATAGCGGTCCCCAGCCATATGTAAACATAATTTAACTATCTTGGAATAGGAAAAAATGAGTGTGGTCTCCAAGAAATTTTCAAGACCATATATCCTACAGGCCGATCTTACCCGACATCATCCGATCGAAATGTAGTCGAAACCTGCAGGACCAATTCTAAACGAGTCATGCAAACATGAAGAATGATAGGCTAATATCATGGTTATTGACTAAATTGTAATAAAAAGCGTGGGCTCATACAATAGTCATCCAGGGTGTTTCTCCAAATACAGATAACCGTTTCCCAAAACCGATGGCTGTTTCTCAACACAGGCTAAACTGAACTAGGTCAAAACCTAAACATCTGGTCATGATGGGTTAGAAATCCGTGGGAAGGTTCAGGTACAATCTGAAGGTAGTTTTATATTATAGAAAAAAGCTAATCACCTACTTTGGGGGTAGTACTGATAGGGGGTAGTTTCTATAAATCCCCTTCACCTACTTTTAGAGGTAAAGGGTAGCTTTTCCAATAGGCTTATCATCTAGGGGTGCAATTCTGACCCCGAGAAAAAATGATGAATGCTATTACTGTAAGTGTATTATTTCATGTAAAAGCCCTATGATGCAAGCTATTTCTATGGTCCACCCTATCCATCTAGGTCAACAATTTTAGCATTCCCTGGAGGTTACATTCTTGGAAATAGCAAATAAGCGTTCCTTTCTAACAATAGAATCAGTTCATGGACGATTGTTGTCTATGCTAATATCAAGGTTCCTGTATATGCTTACAGTATCTGGTGACTGGAAATTCTCAAGGTCTCCAAACAATTGTCAAGACCATATGTCCTACAGGCCGATCTTACCCGACATCATCCGATCGAAAATGTAGTCGAAACCTGCAGGACCAATTCTAAACGAGTCATGGAAACAAGAAGAATGATAGGGTCTATGCTAATAAGCGTAGGCTCATATTATGGTCCGCTAGGATGTTCCCCCAAATACAGATAACCGTTTCCCAAAACAGGGGAGCCGTCACTCAACACATGTTTCCCCTCCAGAGCAATTAATCATAGCTGAGGCTGACCAATTCTAAACGAGTCATGGAAACAAGAAGAATGATGGGGTCTATGCTAATAAGCGTGGGCTCATACTATGGTCCGCCAGGATGTTCCCCCAAAGACAGATAACCGTTTCCCAAAACAGGGGAGCCGTCACTCAACACAGGTTTCCCCTCCAGAGCCATTAATCATAGCTGAGGCTGACCAATTCTAAACGAGCCATGGAAACAAGAAGAATGATGGGGTCTATGCTAATAAGCGTGGGCTCATACTATGGTCCTAACCGCCAGGTTGAGGCAGTTTCCCCAAAGACAGATAACCGTTTCCCAAAACAGGGGAGCCGTCACTCAACACAGGTTTCCCCTCCAGAGCCATTAATCGTAGCTGAGGCTAAATTGAACTAGGTCAGATCCATTTATCTTAGAAATCTAAACATGGAATATGGTTGTGAGGGGTTAGAAATCCCAATTCGTGGAAATAGGAAGGTTGCATCCAAGTACAATTCTTAGAAATCTGAAAGTAGAACTAGTTTAATATCATAGAAAATGCTAATCACCTACTTTGGGGGTTTATGGGCCAAGGTGGTAGTTTCTATAAATCACCTACTTTTAGGGAAAGGGTAGCTTTTTCAATAGTTATAGGTACTGTGTCAACGGTTATCATCTAGAATGAGAAAATGATGAATTCTGCGTCGCTTTTGAGAAGAATGGTTATGTTTGAAAAAGCTAGAATAGAAAGTAGTGTTGGCAACCATGATTGTTAGGGTTTAAAAGTCCCCATTGTATGTGTGCACAGTAGACTCTTGATTAGCAGCAATGACGAAAGTAGTGGTACGTAAGGTAGAAAGTACAGAAAAAGCAGTGTGGAGGAGCGAAAGAAGAGGTTGGAGACGTTAATAAAACAAGTAAAAGAAATAAAACTCGATTTGGAGTGTTATATAGTGAAAACAAAAATGATGAAGCTGCGTATTAGCAATATGTAAAAATAGTGTAGTAAAACATGACATTTTGGGAAGGATGAGTTTAAATACATATTACCTCAGCGCTTTTACAAGTAAGAAGAAAAGACGCTGCTGTGTATTGCTATAAGTATCTCACAATTGTATTAGGTTTAAGTAACTGTATCATTAAAAAATAAAGACTTTAAAAGTTAAAGAGACGGTTTTCGGTATTCTCTTCTCCCATAATGGTTCCTTATTGGCTCTGTATATCTGGGCGCGGTTCGATATCCACCTTTACCGAAATCTCCCATAAGGAAATGGAACCCCTGCCGTACGTTGGGCTTTAAATTGGCCTATATACAACGTATAAAAGAAGATTTATTGAAAAGATCAATGACAGTAAAATGATCCTAAATAAAAGCAATTTACTGGTTTTAATGCAGATCGTTACTGTTTTTAATCATTAAATGGCGTTTATGCGTATGTGAACTAAAATTTATTAGTTATAATGAAAAATACAATGACTTTCCTTTGTATAAGGGAGATTTAAATTGATTTTTTTTTGCAAGAACCTAAAAAATTAAATGTCAGCCCTATTCCTAAATTGGCTACCCTTGGACTTAAAAGAGTAAACAGTGACAGCTTGCAGTATAGAAATGGAGTTAATTTGATATAATTTTTATATAAAAGGTTAAGAAAATCGTTTTAATGTTGCAGAACGAAGGAGATCTGATTGTTTTTATATGAATAGTTTTTATTGTGTGTTAGGCGTTAGAATGGGTTTTCATTGTGTTAAAGGGGATACAATAGACTTGCATTCATTTACAAAATTCCTAGTTATTTGAAGAATAACGTTTGTTGTAGATTTAAAGATGTTGCTTAAATAACATTTGTAAACACGACTTTAGATCATTGTTAAAATCTACTTTAAGGTATACTTCATTGAATTAGATAATTTCAAAGTTTAAAAGGTTTATATACATTTAAAAGAACCTTTACTATGCATTCCTTTAATAAATTTGTATTTGAAATCAATAACAATAATAGACATTGATTAATATAATTCCTATTCCCAAGCTCGATACCATATCAATTCTTTTATAGATTACCATCTCATACCTAAAAAGTTTTCATTGTATTCAGTCGTATGCAATTTTGTTGTTTTCAAGCTTAGAATATTTTCATTGCTAATATATCATTCAACTAATCATATAGGTAGGACAATTAACTATGTACTTAGTTACTGTCCTTGGTATACTTTTGAGCCTTCCGATAATTGTAATTATGTAGAATTTATTTGAAATAAAATATCCTGAAAAACTTTTTATTATATAAACTAATTTGTAAAAGTACTAGTTTAAGCAAGCTGTACACAGATAAATGTTTGCTTGACTTAGTAGATGATATCTAACATAAGGTCAAAATTAACGTAAGTGGTTAAAAGCTGTGTTTTATAAAGGAATGTGTAATAACAATTTTGATATGTTTATATTAATAAAAATGTTTATTCTAGATTATTTATCCTAAGCTACCAATATCTCTAGGCCATACAAATAAAATTTCCCCAAACTTTATAAATAGAATAAAATGATGTAAGTTAAATATAGATGTTACACTATCTAGAAGTTTTGGTAATGTAGTTAGCAGTTGTTGATTGCTTCTTGCTCAGATCTAATTGTCATTCTATATTGTCTTGACTCAACAAAAGTTGTGACCCTGAAAGGTAATACGCCTTGAAAATTTTATTTAGTTACTCCTTGAATTGGTTTATAAGAACCTTTGAGTTAAATATACGTAAGGCAATAGTGTATGATAGCATTACAACTTTGACTTGAAGCGTCGTTCAATGGATCCTTTTGTCACTTAGATTTCCTAGAATTGAGCCTGAAATATATTGGGGTATCTAGATAACAATCTATTTTCCTTTAGCAATTATGAAACCTTCAAGCCAAAACAATGGATCACATTTGTTATAGAGATGTGACCTTGAAAGCATAGACTTTGAACAATGGATCGCCTTTTCTTGACTTTTAGACCTGAAATGGTTAGCTGGATTAACAATCTATTTTATAACTCGACCAAAACAATGAATCGCCTTTGTTCTTTTACTCCAAGGCGTGCAACTTGAAAGGGTACATTTATTTTAAAAGTTACATGCAAAAAAGTCTATTGTAATCCCCTTTAACACAATGAAAATATTCCCATTCTAACGCTCTAAATTCATCACAATAAAAACTATTTCATATTAAAAACAATCAGATCTCCTTAAACCGTAATCTGCTTTATTGGACATTTAACACGATTTTCCATTAACTCTTTTATATAAATTATATGCCAAATTAAACTCCATTTCTATACTGCAAGCTGTCACTGTTTACTCTTTGTAAGTCGCAAGGGGTAACGCCCAATTTAGGAATAGGGCTGACCATTTAATTTTTAGGTTCTTGCAAAAAAATCAATTTAAATCTCCCTTTATACAAAGGAAAGTCATTGTATTTTTCATATAACGCTTTACTACTAATAAATTTTAGTTCACATATGCATAAACGCTTTCATTTAATGATTAAAAACAATAACGAATCTGCATTAAAACCACGTCCAAAATTGCTTTTATTTTAGGATCATTTACTGCCATTGATCTTTTTTTCCAATAAATCATTCTTTTATTACGTTGTATATAGGCCAATTTATAAGCCCAACGTACGGCAGGGGTCTCCCATTTCCTTATGGGAGATTTCGGTACAAGGTGGATATTCGAACCGCGCCCAGATATACAGAGTCATAAGGAACCATTATGGGAGATTTAGAAACCCTAACAACTGTTGCCAAAATTTCTTTCTACTTTTAAACAACATTTTTCAAAACGCAAATGTCTTTTATTTTCTAATGATAACTGTTACTTAAACCTAATACAATTGTGAGATACCTTATACCCAAAAGCAGCGTCTTTTTAACTTACTTGGCTAAAAGCGCATGAGGTATATTTTATGTATTTAAACTCATTCCTTCCCAAAATGTCATGATTTTACTTGACAACCTATTTTTCACAATTGGATTGCTAACCTACAGCAGCTTCATCATTTTGTTTTCACTAATGATAACACTCCAATTACTCGAGTTTTATGTTGGAACCTTTTACCCTTGTTTTATTAACGGTCTCCAACCTCTTCTTTCGAACTCCTCCACACTGGCTTTTTCTGTACTTTCACCTTACGTACTGACTTACGCTATTAGCTAGCCTAATCAAATCTCTTGTCTTCACAATGGGGCTCTTTAAATTGGTCGCCTCAACTAGATTAATGGCTTGGCAACACTACTTTTATGAGCTCTTTTTGGAAACGGTTATCTTCTTTGGAACTCCTGGACCATAGAGAGCCCAGCAATTACATCCCATTCTTCTTCTGTTCCAGACCTTTAAATTGGTCAGCCTCACCATGATTAATTGCCCTGGAAAATTGTGGTGACGTCCTGTTTGGAGAAACGTTATCTGTACTTGGAACATCCATAGCAGGACCATAATAGTGACTCTACGCTTTCTATGATAGAACCTATTTCTACTTTTCCAGATTTCTAAGAATTGGTACCTGTGGATCAACCTACATATTTCCATCGGATTGGGATTCGGGTAAGACGCCTAAACCATATTCCAGGTCTTGATTTCTAATTGTAATGGATCTGACCTTAGTAATTTCCAGCCCAGCTACTGATTAATGGCTCTGGAGGAAACCTTGTTTGCATAGACGAGCATCCCATAACTGATTCTTTGTTGAAAGAAACGCTTATTGCTCTTTCGAAACATGTACCTCCGGGAACGCAAATTGTTGACCGGTTAGGGTGGACCATAGTATGAGCCCTACGCTTATTAGCATAAACCTTCATCATTCTTCATTTTTCCATGGCTCGTTTAGAATTGGTCAGCCTAGATGATTAATGGCCTCTGGAGAAAGACCCTTTTAAAAGAGGTGAAGGCCGATTTTGGGAAACGTTATCGTACTTCGGAAACTGTACCATTTATTACTAAACTATTGCATAGACCCCATCATTCTTCTTGGTTTCATATCCTTGACTGAGCCTCAGCTATGATTAATTGCTCTGGAGGAAATGTTGAGAAACGCCCTGTTTTGGGAAACGGTTATCTGTATTTGGAGAAACACCCTGGGACTATTGTATGAGCCACGCTTTTATTAATTTAAGACCCTATCATTCTTCTTGTTTCCATGACTCGTTTAGAATTGGTCCTGCAGGTTTCGACTACATTTTCGATCGGATGATGTCGGGTAAGATCGGCCTGTAGGACATATGGTCTTGACAAATTTTTGGACTTGAATTTCCAGTCACCAGATACTGTAAGCATATCAGGAACCTTGATATTAGCATAGACAACAATCGTCCATGAACTGATTCTATTGTTAGAAAGGAACGCTTATTTGCTATTTCCAAGAATGTAACCTCCAGGGAATGCTAAAATTGTTGACCTAGATGGATAGGGTGGACCATAGAAATAGCTTGCATCATAGGGCTTTTACATGAAATAATACACTTACAGTAATAGCATTCATCATTTTTCTCGGGGTCAGAATTGCACCCCTAGATGATAAGCCTATTGGAAAAGCTACCCTTTACCTCTAAAAGTAGGTGAAGGGGATTTATAGAAACTACCCCCTATCAGTACTACCCCCAAAGTAGGTGATTAGCTTTTTTCTATAATATAAAACTACCTTCAGATTGTACCTGAACCTTCCCACGGATTTCTAACCCATCATGACCAGATGTTTAGGTTTTGACCTAGTTCAGTTTAGCCTGTGTTGAGAAACAGCCATCGGTTTTGGGAAACGGTTATCTGTATTTGGAGAAACACCCTGGATGACTATTGTATGAGCCCACGCTTTTTATTACAATTTAGTCAATAACCATGATATTAGCCTATCATTCTTCATGTTTGCATGACTCGTTTAGAATTGGTCCTGCAGGTTTCGACTACATTTCGATCGGATGATGTCGGGTAAGATCGGCCTGTAGGATATATGGTCTTGAAAATTTCTTGGAGACCACACTCATTTTTTCCTATTCCGAAGATTCTAGTTAAATTATGTTTACATATGGCTGGGGACCGCTATTTGTTGTTTTCCGACTGCATCCAGACTAGTCGTGAATACATCCTTTTCACATGCAAAAGAACACAACAACAATAATTAAGGTTTTATTTTTTAATTATACATCTTTTTCTAATCGAGAAAATATAATTAGTAACTGACTACTATCCTTCATATTCCCTTCTTCCCCTTTTCACTGGTATCCCCATCTTCCTCCTTCAAATCTAGAGTGAACTCTTCTAGTTGTGCCGCACTTAACTTTTGTATTAAGCAAGTAAAACAATATCGACCCTTTAAATACGTTTCACATATTTTTACACCGTTTTCATATTTCTTTGCAAGTTCATGACAGTCTTCTTCCGAATAAAAGCGTCCTAAACCATATACTGCCTCATGATTAGCATCAAATGCCAATGTCGTCAATTGTTGGAGTAAACGTTCCACGGCTGTATGTGCATCTACCGCTTTGGTCCATGATTCAGCAGCGTAGCACATCCACATATTGAATCAATTTTATTTGCACATTACTGCTTAAATACCTTAACCACTTCTACATCTACCCCCTGCTGATGACCTAATTTCTATTTGACTTGAAGAGCATTTAGCTAATATAAGACCAATTTAACCTTGACCTATTTTTAGCATAGATACCACTGCAGGAATTGTAATAACTTCTACGGCCTATACAAAAGTCATTGATTAGGAACACCTTGACTCCATTTAGCCCATGAATCTACTTTACAATCTGTTTCAATTGTAATATGATACCTTGAAAATTGATTTCTAGGAATTGACAGATGGCTCTGACTCGACTAAATTCTAAGAATTGTTTGGTGACCTTGAAAATCTCTCGTCACACCTTCAAAGAACTTTACCCAACTTGGGAAGCATACATTACCGGTCATATATCAGAATACCCCTGTAGGTTGATTTGTAGGACCTGGAAAATTGATAGCAACCATTGACAATCTATTTGATAGTCGGGTAAGGTTGGATCACCTTGAAAATAGATTTCTCGGAATTAACTTTGAAATTTACGTAACTGTATAATTAAAAGATTTTAATTTGTGTTTTTGCATATAAGTTTAAGAGACGTAGGTTTGTAATAAGTCACGGACAATGTCTCAACGTAAAAGGATCACAGATCCTGATATGAAGGCGTTAAGGAAAGCTGAATGTATGGCCAGTAAACATTATAATGAAGCGATGAAAATACCTATTAGGAAAGATGATGATGTATCGTGGACCACATTAAACGAGAATCAGTTGAAGGAAATTGAATGTGAAAAACAAATAATAAATAAAATAGATATGATCCAGCAAAGGTACTACAAAATGTTAAGTACATCAAATTTGCCATAATATGTATATTTACTTAAATCGATCTTTTATCTGTATATAGATGAATATTGTGGTTAATAAATTATAAGTTTTATAAAAAAAAAATATTTTACTTGTTAGATGACCTAATCAGTCTGAACAATGCATCGTCGGTGTTCTCAGAATTTCAGAAGCTATCACTCAGCCAAAACAATGAATCGCCTTTGTTATCAGAGGTGTGGCCTTATAAGCATAGACTTTAAAGCGTTGACAATGGATTGCCTTTGTTCTTGAAAGTTGATTTCCCAGAATTGAGATGTATTTAGATAACAATCTATTTTTATAACTCGACCAGAACAATGAATCACTTGCATAGACTTTGAACAATGGACCCCCCTTTGTTCTTGATTTCCTAGAATTGAGGTGGGGTGGTAGCTGGATAACAATCTATTTTTAGGAATCAGAACGCTTATGTTCTCTCATGTAACCTTGGTGGGAAACGGTTACCTGTGTTGAGAAACAGCCGTCTGTTTTGGAAAACGGACCCCCTGTTTTGTGAAACGGGCCCCCTGTTTTGTGAAACGGGCCCCCTGTTTTAGGAAACGTCTAGCTGTTTAGACCACTTGAGGGCACTTGGGAGGCGTGACATTGCTTATTGTAATAAGTCTCGAACAATGTCTCAAAGTAGATCCTGATATGAAGACTTTTAAGGGAAGCTGAATGTATGGCTAGTATACAATATAATGAACCTATTAGGAAAGATGTGTGGTCCGCATTAAACGAGAATCAGTTGAAGGAAATTGAATGTGAAAACAAATAGTAAATAGATATGCTCCAGCAGATGTATTACAAAAGTGACTATATCCCATAATACTTAAATCGATTTTTTATCTGTATGTTGTGGTAGTCTTATAAAAAATGTTTTACTTGTTAGATGACCTAATCAGTCTGAACAATGCATCGTCTTTGTTCTCGGAATTTTAGAAGCTACGACAGAGCCAAAACAATGAATCGTCTTTGTTCTTTTACCTTACAAATTGTAAGCATAGACTTTGAACAATGGGCCCCCTTTATTCTTGATTTCCTAGAATTTCAGAAGCTATGACTCAACCAAAACAATGAATCGTCTTTGTTCTCTCATGTGGCCTTGTAAACATAGACTTTGAAGCGTTGACAATGCATCGTCTTTGTTATTGATTTCCTAGAATTGAGATAACAATCTATTTCTAACTGAACAATGGATCGTCTTTGTTATCAGAGGTGTGACCTTCTAAGCATAAACTTTAAATCATTGATAATGGATCATCTTTATTCTCGAAAGAGATGTATTTACAATCTATTTTTATAAATCAACGAGAACAATAGATCATCTTTGTTCTTTCATGTGGCCTTGAAAATTGTAAGCATAGACTTTGAACAATGCATCGCCTTTGTTATTGATTTCCTAGAATTGAGATAACAATCTATTTTTATAACTCAACCTGTACAATGGAATGTCTTTGTTCTTTAACCTTGAAAATTGTAAGCATAGACTTTGAATAATGGGCCCCCTTTTTGATTTCCTGGAATTGAGATGCGGAATCTATTTTCGACCTGAACATGGGGAAACGGTTGCGAAACAGCTATCTGTTTTGGGAAACGGACCCCCTGTTTTAGGAAACGGCTACCTGTTTTTAGGAAACGGCTACCTGTTTTTAGGAAACGGCTACCTGTTTTTAGGAAACGGCTACCTGTTTTTAGGAAACGGCTACCTGTTTAGGGGAACGGCCACCTGTTTAGAGGGCGTGGCTTTGAAACATGCACCTCAGGGCTCTTGATTTCCTAGAATTGAGATAACAATCTATTTCTAACTGAACAATGGATCGTCTTTGTTATCAGAGGTGTGACCTTATAAGCATAAACTTTAAATCGTTGACAATGGATTGCCTTTGTTCTTGAAAGAGATGTATTTAGATAACAATCTATTTCTAACTGAACAATGAATCGTCTTTGTTCATTTACCTTGAAAATTATAAGCATAGACTTTGTACAATACATCGTCTTTGTTCATGATTTCTCAGAATTGAGATAATAATTTATTTCTACCAGAAGAATGAATCGTCTTTATTCATTTCTCATGTGACCTTGAAAGCATAGACTTTGAACAATGGGCCCCTTTGTTATTGATTTCTAGAATTGAGATAACAATTTATTTTTATAACTCGACCAGAAGAATGAATCGCTTTTGTTCTTTCACCTTGAAAATTGTAAACATAGACTTTGAACAATGCATCGCCTTTTGATTTCCTAGAATTGAGATAACAATCTATTTTTATAACTCGACCAGAACAATGAATCGCTTTTGTTCTTTTACCTTGAAAATTGTAAGCATAGACTTTGAACAATGAATCGTCTTGAGGGGCGTGGCATTGCTTGAAACATGCATAGACTTGCTTGAGACTGAGGGCAATGACCTTCAGGAATAGATGTAATTGACGTGGACAATCCGTCTTTGTTCTTGATTTCATAGAATTGAGATAACAATTTATTTTTATAACTCAACCATAAAATGAATCGCTTTTGTTCTTTACCTTGAAAATTATAAGCATAGACCTTGAAGCGTTGAAAATGGATCGCCTTTATTCTTGATTTCATAGAATTGAGATAACAATCTATTTTAGAATAACTGAACAATAGATCGTCTTTGTTCTCTCGTGTGACCTTGAACAATGCCCCCTTTGTTCTTGATTTTCTCAGAATTGAGATGTGGAATCTCGACCTGAACAATGGATCATCTTTGTTGGCATTGCTTGAAACATGCATAGACTTGCTTGAGACCGAGGGCGATGACCTTCAGGACAATCAACAATCTAGTAACTTTTCTAGTGACCTTGAAGGACTCGTGCAAGCATGACCTTGAAGAGGCGGGGTACCTAGCACCTGGCCTTGGCAGGAGTACAAACCACGTAGCCTGAGGTGACCTTGATAAACCATGTACTTGGACGTGTACGTGAGTTGACCTTGAGCAAAAACACTCGTAGAAAAGTATAGTAGAAAAGTGCTCCAGGATCGGCATATACTACTTATATATATATATATATATATATATATATATATATATATATATATATATATATATAATATATATTATTTTCATAATTAATTTGTTTATTTAGAATATCATCTTCTTGTTTATAACAGACTTATTTTATTTGTGCTCCGTATTGTATTTATCCTGACACTTACATGGCTTATTAACGTTACCGGTTACGAAAAAGCCCTTAAGTTTTTCCTAAATTTCTCGAAAACGGATGAACCAAATGTAAATGCAATTGTAACATAAGAAGCAGCCTTTTTTCCTTAAGAAGTTTTACATTTGACATTTTACTGTAAAATAATTAGGGGACCCAATATTTACAATAGTTTATTGTAACATGGGAATTCCCTATGTCCAGAAATTCAAGAAACACAGTGTAGATAAGGAAAAACCTTTCCTAGGATGGAGCAAATACCACAACCTTATCTGTAATAACAATGTGAAAGTGTGGACTATAGCTTACCTACCGTTCTTAAATACTCCACCTACAGAATTTGATACGATCTATACTTCAATGCTCCGTTTAGTTCAATTAGCGGAAAGTTTAAATTAAAAACATATTATCGTTACGGCAGACTTGGCTATTTATTCGAATATTATGGAATGAACCTCCTGCTATTTGTGGGAAAGTCGCCCTTCCGTTAGGAGGAATACACCTTATTATGGCTTTCATTGCTAGCATGGATTTTCTTTAAGGGACGGTGGTCCAACAACATGCTTTCTGATACAGATGTGTATGCTGCAATTTTAACCATATTTTGAAAGCACACAATATTCTAGAGGTATTCGTAAACTTTGCGCCGATGCTTTGTTGAGATTGTTTTATGACTGCTTCAGAAAGAGGATGAATGAAACCAGAGTGAGAAATTTCCATTGATTACTTTGCAAAAGAACTGAAAAATGAACGGTTCAATGAAGACCTATTAAAGGAATTGGTTAAAAACCTTGCACCATTAAAGAAAAAAGTAACAGAATTTGAAGGCTTCCTCTTTTAAAAGCTGTCGCCCTGTTATTAAATCTCCTCAGAGCTGAACGGACCGCAGATTTTGAATTGCATTTGAAATGTACAGAAGAACTTTTACCATATTTTGTAGCCGGAAAAAGACATCTATATGCAAAGTGGGTGCCCATGTATCTGAAAGACATGTTAGAGCTTAGGTCGAAGAATCGACAGATGCATGATTACCTGAAACGGGGAAATTTTGTAGTAAAAAAGACGTTATTTAATGTGTAATTCAATTTTTCGATCACGTTTTGCAAACTCGTCAATGACGTCATAGTAAAAACGTCGATGCTTCGAAATGTTTTGGACAAGTTTATTTTAATTTATTACCATATTTATTAAATTAATTGTTTTCTATTTCGAAAATTAAATTTTAGAAAATGTGGTTTTGTAATCCTTTTAGGAAAAGCAACGCTACTCTACATGTATAGATATTCTTATTTTATCTCTAGATGTAACGCTAACGCATATGATTTCTAGAAAAGTATGGTGCCGAGAGTGGCAAGTGGATTTCTTGGCAACAGTGCGCGTTTTAAGGCTAGCGGATAAAAATCTAAATTCGTAACTAATGAGGTTAGCGACTTAATTTGTTTTAAACTTTCTACGTCTTCTGGCTACATTTGACTCGATATATATATATATATATATATATATATATATATATATATATATATATATATATATATATATATTTATTGAAATTTTCAATAATTCACATAGCTCGCGCAGGGTGAAGTTTTGGATGCACGATTTTGATAATTTTATTTTGTAAATTTTGTTACCTTACGTTGGCTACCTCCAGGTGCACGACGGAGATGTTTTGAAACTCTCTTTGAAAGCTCTAGAACAAATCTTAAAATATCCACAAGCTCAAATACTAAAGCAACTGTGCGCAAATCAGCTGTTGTGCTACAATGACTTCTTCAACTGTATATTTCGTTACGTTACCTCAACGCTTGTGAACAAAATACACTCAAACACAATAAATAATAATTAGCGTTAAACGTTACGCTTAAATCTCATTAACACAAATTGAAATACTGCTCAACTCCAAAGCTCTGTCATTAATTGAACTCGAAACTAAAATAATTAGACATAAACCAGATAAACGTCATTTAAAATACCTCTAATCAGTTAGGTTAAACCACAAATATTTAATAAAACTCAAAAACTGTATGACAATAAATGCTTCAATTGTAGGAAATTACCACTGGTTACTTTTAAAATGAATTATTAAAATTAAAATCAAAATTTAACTCTCAATTAATTCTTTTAGTTTGAATAATGAATTTACCACTTTCGTAAATTACTGCTTTCACTGGTCGGGAGGAAATCACAAATTAACACTATAAAATTCAATTAATTGTTCATCTATTATATCTGAATTTCGGTAAACCAGAAAACATACAACAATGTACATCTATCAATATTACTTAAGGTTCAGTTTCAATCTTACATGGAAGAAGGAACGTAAGTAGGTCAAACTTGTAAGCTTACCAGATGCCTTAATTTTAAAGTACGGAAATGAAATTACCTAATTATGGTTAAAATTCAAAACATTACGTAACCAAATGGTCATTCACAATCAATTTTACCATGCGAAAAACAAACAAAATACCAAAGATAGCGCAAATAAAATCAGTTCGTCAACCTTTAATTGAGATTAACGTGAGATAAATTACCGCAAAATAACACCAAAAAATACGACTGCGTTTATTTGCTCATCAACCAATAATGTCACCAAGTTTATCTGCAAAGGATTTGAAATCTACTAAATACATTTTCTCAGTCTTTGACAATTTGAAAGTCCCTAGAGTTTAATACAGAATCTTGGGATTTCATACTTTTCCACATACTCTAAATTCAATATAGTAAAGTAGATATCCCGACGTACGATAACCTGTATCAATTTTTAGAAAGCAACTGCAAAGCACTTGAGTCGGTTCAACATTTAACTAGTTCCAAGCCGATGAAATCCATATCCACAGTCACCAATTCCAATACAAAGATTTCCCAAAGAACGTACAATAAGCCTACATTTTCACATTGTAATAGCGCGTCTGTTGCGTACTCTGATTCTGGCCTAACTTGCTACCTGTGTAAAGAAGCACACGTCCTTTCCAAATGCCCAAAATCCTACAAAAACTCCTAATGAAAGAAACACATATGTGAGCCAGAACAAATTGTGTAGAAATTGCTTACACCATTCTCATACCGTACGCCGTTGTAATTCTTCCTTTCGTTGCCGTACATGTCATTATAGATACCATTCAACCCTGCATATTTCTAAACCTGTTCCAGTTCCCTATTCTATTCCTGCTCACGATCCTGCTGCAAGCGTTGTGACCTCAACCCTACGCACCATCTACTTCCTCCAGTGACCAGTCTACGACCGTTGCTAACACTTTCAATGCTCTAACTACAGTCCTTTGGAAACGTCAGTAGTAGATATCCGCAACAGGAGAGGGAATTTTCAAGAACTGCGTATTTTGATTGATTCCGGAAGCCAATCAAATTTCATAAGTGAACTCTGTTTCCACCGTCTAAATTTACAAAGACGCTAGTTTTCAACTACTATATTTGGTCTAAACCAAATGTCTTCGCTCTCCCAAGGGATTACCAATTGTACCATAAAACCTCAAAATATTTCTGGACCGAAATTTAATTTCGATGCAATTGTAGTTCAAAGTGTTTGTTCTGACATACCTTCGTTTAACTTACAAATTAAAGAATGGGATCATATAAAGGCTTGCAGCCCGACGATAAATTCTTCCTCTCAAGCCCGGTGGATTTGCTGGTAGAAGCTGACGTGTTCAGCCAAATTTTGTTAAATGGTCCCATTTTTGGAGATGTCGGCCATCCTACAGCTTTAGAAACCGCTTTTGGATGGGTTCTTGTAGGTAAAATTAACAAGCCAACCTCTGACACACACAAAAACACCTGTTTCACCCATTCCAAACTCCACCTAGATTTTATTATCCCTAAATTCTGGGAAGTAGAGCAATTACCCTCAAAGACATTCCTTTCCCAGATGAAATAAAATGTGAACGCACATTTAAAGAAAGTTACAGAGACTCATCTGGGAGATGAGTTACCTTTCAAAATTCTGAAGCCAGATTACTAAAAATCGAATTATACCTAGCCTATTCCAATTTTATGAGGATTATTTACAGAATGGCCATATGACGATTATTCCGCCAAATACGAATTCTTCTCCTTCCATTTATTTACCCCACCACTGCGTACAAAGAAAAGAAAGTACCACTAAAAGCTTCGCGTAGTATGAGACGTCTGCTAAATGACCTATGTGTTTAAGTTTAAATGACACTTTACTTCCAGGGCCAAAACTACAAAGGGACATATTTTCACTTTTACTTATTTTTCGAATACATCCTATCGTATTTATCGCGGACATCAAACAAATGTTCCGTCAGGTTTTGATTACGCCTTCGCACAGAAAGTACCAAAAATTCTTTGGCGATTTTCACCTGAGGATGCTCTGTCCGAATGGGTTTTAAATACAGTCACTTTCGGTTTGAATTATAGCCCGTATTTAGCCATGTGCACTCTGGACGAACTTGCCGATCTAGAGGTAGATCGTTTTCCACAAGGTAGTAAGCTTATAAAAATCAAATTTATGTCGATAATATCATGCGAACTTCCTGTTCCGTTTCATAAGCCCTTTCCTTAGCATAGACTTTGAACAATGAATCGTCTTGAGGGGGCGTGGCATTGCTTGAAACATGCATAGACTTGCTTGAGACTGAGGGCAATGACCTTCAGGAATAGATGTAATTGACGTGGACAATCCGTCTTTGTTCTTGATTTCATAGAATTGAGATAACAATTTATTTTTATAACTCAACCATAAAAATGAATCGCTTTTGTTCTTTACCTTGAAAATTATAAGCATAGACCTTGAAGCGTTGAAAATGGATCGCCTTTATTCTTGATTTCATAGAATTGAGATAACAATCTATTTTTAGAATAACTGAACAATAGATCGTCTTTGTTCTCTCGTGTGACCTTGAACAATGCCCCCCTTTGTTCTTGATTTTTCTCAGAATTGAGATGTGGAATCTCGACCTGAACAATGGATCATCTTTGTTGGCATTGCTTGAAACATGCATAGACTTGCTTGAGACCGAGGGCGATGACCTTCAGGACAATCAACAATCTAGTAACTTTTCTAGTGACCTTGAAGGACTCGTGCAAGCATGACCTTGAAGAGGCGGGGGTACCTAGCACCTGGCCTTGGCAGGAGTACAAACCACGTAGCCTGAGGTGACCTTGATAAACCATGTACTTGGACGTGTACGTGAGTTGACCTTGAGCAAAAACACTCGTAGAAAAGTATAGTAGAAAAGTGCTCCAGGATCGGCATAGCTATACTATATATATATATATATATATATATATATATATATATATATATATATATATATATATATATATATATATAATTTTCATAATTAATTTGTTTATTTAGAATATCATCTTCTTGTTTATAACAGACTTATTTTATTTGTGCTCCGTATTGTATTTATCCTGACACTTACATGGCTTATTAACGTTACCGGTTACGAAAAAGCCCTTAAGTTTTTCCTAAATTTCTCGAAAACGGATGAACCAAATGTAAATGCAATTGTAACATAAGAAGCAGCCTTTTTCCTTAAGAAGTTTTACATTTGACATTTTACTGTAAAATAATTAGGGGACCCAATATTTACAATAGTTTATTGTAACATGGGAATTCCCTATGTCCAGAAATTCAAGAAACACAGTGTAGATAAGGAAAAACCTTTCCTAGGATGGAGCAAATACCACAACCTTATCTGTAATAACAATGTGAAAGTGTGGACTATAGCTTACCTACCGTTCTTAAATACTCCACCTACAGAATTTGATACGATCTATACTTCAATGCTCCGTTTAGTTCAATTAGCGGAAAGTTTAAATTAAAAACATATTATCGTTACGGCAGACTTGGCTATTTATTCGAATATTATGGAATGAACCTCCTGCTATTTGTGGGAAAGTCGCCCTTCCGTTAGGAGGAATACACCTTATTATGGCTTTCATTGCTAGCATGGATTTTCTTTAAGGGGACGGTGGTCCAAGCAACATGCTTTCTGATACAGATGTGTATGCTGCAATTTCTGGTAACCATATTTTGGAAAGCACACAATATTCTAGAGGTATTCGTGCCCTAAACTTTGCGCCGATGCTTTGTTGAGATTGTTTTATGACTGCTTCAGAAAGAGGATGAATGAAAACCAGAGTGAGGAAATTTCCATTGATTACTTTGCAAAAGAACTGAAAAATGAACGGTTCAATGAAGACCTATTAAAGGAATTGGTTAAAAACCTTGCACCATTAAAGAAAAAAGTAACAGAATTTGAAGGCTTCCTCTTTTAAAAGCTGTCGCCCTGTTATTAAATCTCCTCAGAGCTGAACGGACCGCAGATTTTGAATTGCATTTGAAATGTACAGAAGAACTTTTACCATATTTTGTAGCCGGAAAAAGACATCTATATGCAAAGTGGGTGCCCATGTATCTGAAAGACATGTTAGAGCTTAGGTCGAAGAATCGACAGATGCATGATTACCTGAAACGGGGAAATTTTGTAGTAAAAAAGACGTTATTTAATGTGTAATTCAATTTTTCGATCACGTTTTGCAAACTCGTCAATGACGTCATAGTAAAAACGTCGATGCTTCGAAATGTTTTGGACAAGTTTATTTTAATTGATTACCATATTTATTAAATTAATTGTTTTCTATTTCGAAAATTAAATTTTAGAAAATGTGGTTTTGTAATCCTTTTAGGAAAAGCAACGCTACTCTACATGTATAGATATTCTTATTTTATCTCTAGATGTAACGCTAACGCATATGATTTCTAGAAAAGTATGGTGCCGAGAGTGGCAAGTGGATTTCTTGGCAACAGTGCGCGTTTTAAGGCTAGCGGATAAAAAATCTAAATTCCGTAACTAATGAGGTTAGCGACTTAATTTGTTTTTAAACTTTCTACGTCTTCTGGCTACATTTGACTCGATATATATATATATATATATATATATATATATATATATATATATATATATATATATATATATATATATATATATATATATATGTGTGTATTGAAATTTTCAATAATTCACATAGCTCGCCGCAGGGTGAAGTTTTGGATGCACGATTTTGATAATTTTATTTTTGTAAATTTTGTTACCTTACGTTGGCTACCTCCAGGTGCACGACGGAGATGTTTTGAAACTTCTCTTTTGAAAGCTCTAGAACAAATCTTAAAATATCCACAAGCTCAAATACTAAAGCAACGTGTGCGCAAATCAGCTGTTGTGCTACAATGACTTCTTCAACTGTATATTTCGTTACGTTACCTCCAACGCTTGTGAACAAAATACACTCAAACACAATAAATAATAATTAGCGTTAAACGTTACGCTTAAATCTCATTAACACAAATTGAAATACTGCTCAACTCCAAAGCTCTGTCATTAATTGAACTCGAAACTAAAATAATTAGACATAAACCAGATAAACGTCATTTAAAATACCTCTAATCAGTTAGGTTAAACCACAAATATTTAATAAAACTCAAAAAACTGTATGACAATAAATGCTTCAATTGTAGGAAATTACCACTGGTTACTTTTAAAATGAATTATTAAAATTAAAATCAAAATTTAACTCTCAATTAATTCTTTTTAGTTTGAATAATGAATTTACCACTTTTCGTAAATTACTGCTTTCACTGGTCGGGAGGAAATCACAAATTAACACTATAAAATTCAATTAATTGTTCATCTATTATATCTGAATTTCGGTAAACCAGAAAACATACAACAATGTACATCTATCAATATTACTTAAGGTTCAGTTTCAATCTTACATGGAAGAAGGGAACGTAAGTAGGTCAAACTTGTAAGCTTACCAGATGCCTTAATTTTAAAGTACGGAAATGAAATTACCTAATTATGGTTAAAATTCAAAACATTACGTAACCAAATGGTCATTCACAATCAATTTTACCATGCGAAAAAAAAACAAACAAAATACCAAAGATAGCGCAAATAAAATCAGTTCGTCAACCTTTTAATTGAGATTAACGTGAGAGCATAAATTACCGCAAAAATAACACCAAAAAAATACGACTGCGTTTATTTGCTCATCAACCAATAATGTCACCAAGTTTATCTGCAAAGGATTTGCGAAATCTACTAAATACATTTTCTCAGTCTTTGACAATTTGAAAGTCCCTAGAGTTTAATACAGAATCTTGGGATTTCATACTTTTCCACATACTCTTCGAAAAATTAGATATTAACAGTCGAATCAAGTTCGAAATTCAATATAGTAAAGTAGATATCCCGACGTACGATAACCTGTATCAATTTTTAGAAAGCAACTGCAAAGCACTTGAGTCGGTTCAACATTTAACTAGTTCCAAGCCGATGAAATCCATATCCACAGTCACCAATTCCAATACAAAGATTTCCCAAAGAACGTACAATAAGCCTACATATTCACATTGTAATAGCGCGTCTGTTGCGTACTCTGATTCTGGCCTAACTTGCTACCTGTGTAAAGAAGCACGCATCCTTTCCAAATGCCCAAAATCCCTACAAAAAACTCCTAATGAAAGAAACACATATGTGAGCCAGAACAAATTGTGTAGAAATTGCTTACACCATTCTCATACCGTACGCCGTTGTAATTCTTCCTTTCGTTGCCGTACATGTCATTATAGATACCATTCAACCCTGCATATTTCTAAACCTGTTCCAGTTCCCTATTCTATTCCTGCTCACGATCCTGCTGCAAGCGTTGTGACCTCCAACTCCTACGCACCATCTACTTCCTCCAGTGACCAGTCTACGACCGTTGCTAACACTTTCAATGCTCTAACTACAGTCCTTTTGGAAACGTCAGTAGTAGATATCCGCAACAGGAGAGGGAATTTTCAAGAACTGCGTATTTTGATTGATTCCGGAAGCCAATCAAATTTCATAAGTGAACTCTGTTTCCACCGTCTAAATTTACAAAGACGCTAGTTTTCAACTACTATATTTGGTCTAAACCAAATGTCTTCGCTCTCCTCCAAGGAGATTACCAATTGTACCATAAAACCTCAAAATATTTCTGGACCGAAATTTAATTTCGATGCAATTGTAGTTCAAAGTGTTTGTTCTGACATACCTTCGTTTAACTTACAAATTAAAGAATGGGATCATATAAAAGGCTTGCAGCTAGCCGACGATAAATTCTTCCTCTCAAGCCCGGTGGATTTGCTGGTAGAAGCTGACGTGTTCAGCCAAATTTTGTTAAATGGTCCCATTTTTGGAGATGTCGGCCATCCTACAGCTTTAGAAACCGCTTTTGGATGGGTTCTTGTAGGTAAAATTAACAAGCCAACCTCTGACACACACACAAAAACACCTGTTTCACCCATTCCAAACTCCACCTAGATTTTATTATCCCTAAATTCTGGGAAGTAGAGCAATTACCCTCAAAGACATTCCTTTCCCCAGATGAAATAAAATGTGAACGCACATTTAAAGAAACGGTTACCAGAGACTCATCTGGGAGATGAGTTACCTTTCAAAAATTCTGAAGCCAGATTACTAAAAAATCCCGAATTATACCTAGCCTATTCCAATTTTATGAGGGATTATTTACAGAATGGCCATATGACGATTATTCCGCCAAATACGAATTCTTCTCCTTCCATTTATTTACCCCACCACTGCGTACAAAGAAAAGAAAGTACCACTACAAAGCTTCGCGTAGTATGAGACGCGTCTGCTAAATGACCTATGTGTTTAAGTTTAAATGACACTTTACTTCCAGGGCCAAAACTACAAAGGGACATATTTTCACTTTTACTTATTTTTCGAATACATCCTATCGTATTTATCGCGGACATCAAACAAATGTTCCGTCAGGTTTTGATTACGCCTTCGCACAGAAAGTACCAAAAAATTCTTTGGCGATTTTCACCTGAGGATGCTCTGTCCGAATGGGTTTTAAATACAGTCACTTTCGGTTTGAATTATAGCCCGTATTTAGCCATGTGCACTCTGGACGAACTTGCCGATCTAGAGGTAGATCGTTTTCCACAAGGTAGTAAGCTTATAAAAAATCAAATTTATGTCGATAATATCATGCGAACTTCCTGTTCCGTTTCATAAGCCCTTTCCTTACAAGATGAGTTAATTAATCTACTCAAATTAGGGTGTTTTGAACTCCCTAAGTGGACTAGTAACTTACCTGACTTGTTAGCGGCTGTCTCAAATTCTGGTCGCCAAATGACACTGTCATTTGACAAAGAGGAACCGCATTACTTAAAAGTTTTAGGTCTTCAATGGTAACCACATTCAGATTCATTTTCTTATAAGTGACAAATCGGTGATAGGCCCCCAACAAAGCGCACCATTCTTTCAGAAATAGGGAGAATTTTTGATCCGTTGGGCTTTTTTTGTCCTATTCTTCTTGCTGCCAAACATATTATGAAACGTTTGTGGGGTTCCAAGATAGACTGGGAAGATAAACCCTATCAAAATATTACTGACTCATGCAGTCAACTTAAGAATGAACTTTCAGAGCTTTCCGGCCTCAAACTTCCGCGTCGCGTATTATTAGATAATTTTCAAAGATGCGAACTTCACGGTTTTTGCGACGCATCAATGATTGGCTATGGCACAGAAGTTTATTTTCGAGTTCAAACTAACGACCAGATTTCTGTTTTCCTGGTTAGCGCCAAAGGGTAGGTTGCACCTTTAAAATCCCTAACCATTCCTAAACTCGAGCTCATTTCCGCTAAACTTTTAGCGGACCTTATTTCTTTCATAAAAAAACGTTTATGCAGAAAAAAATATTTTCGACGAAATTACTGCATGGTGTGACTCACAAGTTGTACTTTCGTGGCTGAAATCGTCTCCGAGTCGCTGGAAGACTTTTGTGGCGAACAGGGTAAATCATATTCAAGAGACTGTTCCTTACGCCACATGGAGATATATCCCATCAGCGTTAAACCCTGCAGACTGCGCTTCTAGAGGGATGGTCCCTTCAGAACTACTAAAAAATGAATTGTGGTGGAATGGGCCGTCTTTTCTTTCGATGACTAGCACAGAATGGAAACTTGCGAATACATTTCATATTCCTCCCTTAAATATGGATGAAATCTCTAAAGAAGAAAAACAGTCCGCTTTTAATTTAGGTATCGAAGACAATGTTCTTAATCTACTTCTTAAGAAGCTTCCGTCACTTTCAAAAATTCAAAGAATTTTATCTTACTGTTTTCGCGTTTCCAGCAACTTCAGGCGAGGTGCTGATGAGCGATTATTAGGTTCTCTTACCCCTGACGAACTACATAAGTGTTTACTGTGCCTCGTAAACTATGTACAATCGTTGGCGTTTTCCGAAATAATTGAAAAAATTATTCACAATCGATTTCTGCCTAAACCGTTCCGGAAGCTCGCACATTTCTTGGATCCAGATGGGTTCCTCAGAGTGGGCGGCCGCCTTAGAAATTCCGATTTAGCCTATTCGGTCAAGCATCCTATGCTTTTACCTAGTTCTCATCGACTCACCACGCTCCTTATTGAGCATACCCACAAGCAATATTTACATTCGGGGATGAAAACCCTACATAACTTAATTTTGCAACAGTTCTGGATTCTGTCAGCACGTAAGGCCATTCACAAGGTTGTTTTACGTTGTTTGCGTTGCTTCAAAGCACGCTCCAAATTTTATGCCTCTCCAATTATGGGAGACCTGCCTACGCCTAGAATTTCTCAATTAAAACCTCTTTCTCACGTGGCCATTGACTTTTGTGGGCCATTTTTTATAACTATTTACAGATCCCGAGACGCAAAGGTTTTCAAAGCTTATGTTTGCGTTTTTGTTTGCATGGCCACAAAGGCCATACATCTTGAACTCACGCAAGAACTATCGACAGACAGTTTGATAGCCGCTTTTCGCCGTTTTTTGGCTAGAAGGGGTACCGTTTCTGCTTGTTACAGCGACAACGGCACCAACTTCGTTGGCGCCACCAACCAATTTCTTACATTAGCCAAACAAGCCGCCGAGACTATCCTTTCGTTGGCATTTTAGCCCCCCTTCGGGCCCTCATTTCAACGGCTTGGCTAAAACGGGTGTTAAAATGGTTAGTCTGCTAACTGTAGTGGGTGCACAACGCTTAACCTTCGAGGAATTGTCTACTCTGCTTTGCCAGATAGAATCTGTTCTAAACTCGCGCCCCTTGTGTGCCCAGAGTTCCGATCCTAATGATTTGGAGCCGCTCACTCCGGGGCATTTCTTAACCTTATCGCCTCTAAATTCGATAATTCCCGATCCAGACTTATCAAACATTAATGTGAAGCGCCTCTCCTGCTGGCAGCTTATGCAGCGACTTCACGCTGATTTTTGGAAAAGGTATTCCAGAGAATACTTGCATACTTTGCAATAACGTGCAAAATGGAACAATTTGGTTAACGAAGCAAGCCTAAACGACCTAGTACTTACTAAATCCGACATAAAACCTCCTTTACATTGGCCACTTGGGCGAATTGTTGAGTTACATGAAGGTGATGACGGACATACCCGAGTGGTAACTGTCCAAACTACTAGTGGGCGTTTCAGAAGACCAGTATTAAAACTGTGCCCTCTGCCTAATGCCTAATAGTTATTTTTTTTTACAAATTTCTTTCCATTACCTATTTTTTCATTTTTTCAAGAAACTACTTGATTATGTTTAATTAAATTGATTATAAGATTTTCTTTCTTTTATGCTTATTATATAAATATTTTTTTACTTAAAACAGAAGGTGTTTGGTGGGCGGCTTATGTTGTTGCAAGTTAAGTTGCCTGCATTTAGGATTTAAATTTGTTTAAATTATTTACAATTACAATTGATAAAATACACGTTGTTTGGATGAGATAGCTCAAGCAGCGTGATAAGAAAATTCTTCGTTTCGCGTTTAACAAGAAAAGTGCAATTTTTCGGTTTTACCAAGCCGCGTGTGTTTTTTTCTATCATTATCACCATTATCAGACGGAAGCGCTAAGAGGACTACTGGCCGGTGAAGCTACTATTGCAACATATGGGGGTGAGTCTTCAAATCCTTATAACGTGTATACACTTTCGGAAATATCTAAGCATTTTCAAAAGAGTGTTGTTTGCAAAATAAATAGATAAATAAAGTCCACTTCAATTTCCTTCTTTGCAGCAACAGAAATCCGGTTACTTTTTGACGTCTGTTGATAGAGTTATTGGAGAGAACCATTCTGTTTCGCCTCTCTTAACGATATAGTGATCGCTACTTCTACATTTGAAAACCATACGAAAGTTCTCTTACTTATTTTTTAACGTTTGCTTACTGCTGGTATGACTTTTAGGTGGAACAAATGTGAAATATTCTCGCCTAGAGCTTAAGTATCTGGGATATGTCATGAACAAAGACGGGTTGTTAATAGACCCATACAAGGTTGCCGCTATTCTTTCTACACCCGATACCATGTACCGATATTCAACGAGTAATAGGGATAGCGAGCTGATATAGATGTTTTATTCCAAATTTAGGACCAATTACTGCTCCGCTAAGTACGCTTGCTAGAAAAAAATACTCCTTTTGTGTGGTCTTCCGTGCCAAGACGCTTTTGCCTGTTTAACGAAATGTTTAGTATCTGCTCCTATTCTCCCGCGTCCGGTCTTCTATTGTTCTTTCTTTATTCAAACGGATGCCTCAGATATGGATTGGGTGTGGTGTTAAGTCAACATACTTCTGAAGGTGAACAGATCATTAACTATATAAGCCGATCTTAGTCAAAAACGGAACGTCAGTACTCTACAACATAGAAAAAATGTTTTGCGGTGCTATAAGCTATTGAAAAATCTCAGTCACTGACTAATCTGGCTAATCGCGTTACAAAATCCTTCAGGACGATTAGCGCGTTGGGTAATTCGTCTCCAACAGTATCACTGTGCTGCACCGGATTCTCTTTCTGGTTACGTACCAAAACTTAGTTCTGTTACTGTTGAACCTACATGTTGTATTACTCACCTGATCACTGACTCTTGGTATCTGCCTAAGAAAAATTAAGTACTTCATGATTCCTTTACATACAGACCAAGCCTTCTGCTTTATCTGTTGACTTTCTAGGGAAGATGTTATAGGATTCTATCTGCATATATCTCATCTCCTACAGCTGAAAATTCTGGGCCAACCAAGATTGTGTCTCGAATGTCTTGCTAGTACTACTGGCCAGCCTCACGTGTCCACGTATTTCGGTACATTCGAAAACGTCAAACTTATTCTGTGCAGAAGGTTGAGCAAACTGCTGCCTCACTCTTCTCTGGCAGGTGCTTCTTGCTAATCTGGTAGGACCCCTAACCAGATCGTGTAAACGTCATTCTTTTATTCTAGTTGTGGTATATTTCACGCTTCTTTCCTCTACGTACGACTACAGTCACTGCTGTCTATTTGAATTTTCGAGGAACGATATTGCTGGTCTAACTCTCAGGTGGGAAAATTTTAAATCCTATCGTCCAAAGTTTAAATTTCTGGGATATCTCGTGAACCAAGACGGATTGTTAGTCAACCCAGACAAGGCTGCTGCCATTGTCTCTATACCGGTTCCAAACAGTGTGACCGATATTCAACGAGTACTAGCGATGATTAGCTGATATAGACGTTTTATTCCAAACTTTGCATCTCGTACTGCTCAGCTACGTGTGCTCACTAGAAAAAATACTCATCTTGTGTGATCTTGCATGCTAAGGTGCTTCCGACTCTTTAAATAGATGTTTAGTATCTGAACCTATTTCGTGTTCCTGCGTTATCTAAACGTATGTCTTGGATTTGGATTTTCGAACAACGTAGCGTTACTACTCCACGACACAGAAAGATTGTTTGGCGGTGCTACACACTACTGAAAAATTTTGGGCTTACATTGAAGGTACACACTTCTCGGTTATAATTAACCGTGACTCACTAATGAGGCTAAATCCGTCATATAATCCTGCAGGACGATTGGCACGTTGGCTAATTGGTCTCCAACAGTATGACTGCAATTGTTACAGGAAGGGTAAAGGTCATGCTTCACCGGATGCTCTTTCTCGTTCCGTATCAAAACTTGATTTTGTTATTGTTAAACCTCCTTCTCGTATTACTCTCCCTGGCTATGAAGAATTGTGTTAGCTCATTTCCTAAAAAGTTTCCTTCATGCTTCGTAAAGGCTGACTCCTTTACAGACGGACCAAGTCCTCTGATTTATATGAGGACCTACTATGGAGGATGGTAGTTCCTAGGGAACAACGCTCTACGATCCTATTTGGCTGACTCACCTGCTATCGCCAGATATCGCGGGGTAATCAGACTGTCTCGAATCTCTTGCTACTACTACTGCCAAGCCTTGCGTGCCAACGTGTCTCGATATATCGAAAAACATCAAACTCATTTTATACAGAAGGTTGAGCAAACTGCTGCTTCAGGATTCTTTTTAGCTGCTGCTGATCTGATAGGGCACCTACTTAGATTGTTAAAAGGTAATTTCTTTTTCTTGTTGTGCCAGATTACTTTACCAAATGTCCATACTTCTTTTCTCTACATAGAGACAGCTACGGCTACTGCTGTGTCTGGGATCACCAACGAACAAATCTTTATAGTTTTCGGAACTTCAGAGTACATCGTCACTGATAAAGATATACAATTTCCAAGCAGAGAGTATACTACTCTATGTTCTTTATACCCCTAAATCTCACCGCAGTTCTCATCCGGTGAAACAGACAAACCTCGTCCTTAAAACTATACTGGCTTTGTATGTTAAGTCTAACCAACGCACTGGGAAACTTACCAAAAATAGGATGTGTTATTCGAACTGTTAAGCATGATGTTACTTTGAGATAAAACAATGGGTCGGCTTGCAACTGCTCTAAAGCCCAATCTACGGAACCACGACGCAAGCGATGGTCCTGTGTCTTTAATTCCTACTCCAGCTGGATCTTGAAGGGGTCTATGCCAAGATCTTTATGCAAAATTTTTGATGGACAAAGCTGCTGCGACCGAGGACGAATCGATTATTTTGGGTTTTCTTGCACACAATCGTTTACAGCGGCAATATTTCTTTCAGTGCGCATATTCCTTCGAAGTGTTGATGTTCTTGCATCCTCTAGAGAGTATGTGGTACGAAATCTATTCATAGTGCGACGGATAGCGTGCTCAGATGGACGCCCCAAAAATTGTCGTCTATACGTTTCCCGAATCGACGACTGACTTTCAAAGTAAATTTGAACAATTTGAGAGCGTGGGTCTCATCAAGATGATTTGTTACTCTGTACTGAATACAAATGTCACCAATTGAGGGCAAACTGACAGCTGATTCCACAGCCATCGCTATCGGAAATTCTATCATGCTTAAAAACAGCTTATAGTTCATACAAAATTCATTATTTTGATAATTTTAAATATATTTAAATTGTGTGGTGTTGTCTAGTTTGCAATTTGCATCTAAATTTTACAAGTGAAGCAAGAAAATTTAACAATTTAATCAAAGTTATGGATTTGCAACATTCTATAAATATTTAAAGACGTATTGGTGAATGGTAAAATTAAAGATTAATTAGAAGTGATTGATTACGTTGAAATTTTTATGAAAATTATTATAATTAATGGATATGGTGTAATATGTGATTGATGTTGAAGGAGAATTACTGGTGTGTCTAAAAACTGTTAAGTCAAACAATCTATACATATTTAACTTCTGATATCAAATTTATTTTATTAATATGACTTTTGAGTTTAAATATTCTAGTTTATTTTACAAAATGGATCAAGAAAATTGAAAAATTTTACTAAAAGTGATAAAGCTCTTAAATGTAAGTGACATTTGAATACCAGTCAAATTTTAAAAAAGTGCTTGAAAATCAGACATAATTGTAAAAGTATTAATGTTTTTATTTAATATTAACAATTATGGACATCTATGATGTAAGTACTTAGTTTGATATTGTATTTTAAAGACTACAATTTATATAAGCAATTTTTAATTAGTTTATAGTGTCACATAGAATTTGTGAGAACAGTTTAAGTGGTTTAAAAATTATTATGAGTAAATTAGAAAAGATATTATATAATAGCGTGTGGTTCTCGGGTTCTCAAGAGGCTCTTGGGATGTAGAATAAGGCCAGGGACTGTTCCCCTTGTCGTAAAAGGCGACTAGTAGTAACCCACAAAACCCAGAAGCGTCTGAACCCAGAATAGGCGTCTCCTCGGTCAACGTCTGTACCCATAATGGGCGGCTGATGATGATCCTCTCCCGTGTGCGTTTGCAGATTCTCCATCGGACCCGCCTCCCTGGGAAGGGAGGTACATACTGAGTACTCCACTCAATTCGTAACGGTGTTACCCGACGTGTAAACAAAATCTGACCACCCACGATGAAAAATGGCGAGAAAAATAGCCTCCGATAAAATTAACGACGTAAACGGGGTAAGAGTGATAACACCTGAAACCGCGTCCGACCGGTGGTTTGAGGTGCCCCAGGTCGTCATCCAACGAAACTCTCAACCTTCATCTAGTGCCAAACAAGACAAATCCTCACAAGAAACAAGTGAACCAAATATCTTCACATTGCACAGGATCGTAGTAGACGGAAACTGCCTTTTTAGAGCGGCCAGCCTATACTTGCATGGCACACAATATCAACACCCTGAAATAAGAAGAGAAACAGATAAAACCTATACAACTAGTGTAGAAATTATGGCCATCTCAGAACTTAAAAACTGAACTTCAACATCTATACAGAAACAATAATTCCAATTGATGGACAGTTCGCCCCAAAAAATAAAACTACAATCATATCCAAAACTGATCACTTGAAAAATATTAATCTGATTCTACTGGGTAATTTAGAAAAAGGTCATTTTGAGCTATTCGTACCAACCAAATAAGCTAAAGAAATCAACAGCACATCTAAAGAGACCAGCAATAGTAACAAGTATACAGCTTCACCTCGAAAAAAAGTACTAAAGAAGGTGCTCATTACAGCGAACAACCGAGCAAAATAAAATGGAGAAAAAAAAAGAAATCCTTATTCCAAGCACAAGCCGAATCCCAACACATTGGCTACTCAAAGTCGTTATGTACTTAACCAACATAAACTAATTACAAAAGAAATAGATAATATAAATCAAGATGTAAAACTCCGAACCTACAAATCAAAACAACTAAAGCTAATTGATAAAACCAAAGAAAGAAACAAATGGACAAAAGAGGAATATGGAGAAATAACATAATGTTATCTATACACAACTGAAAGAACTGATACAAGTAACCATAAAGAAACATTCAAACTTTAGAGGAAAAGAAATCCTGCTAATACGAAAACCCTAACCCCAAATACAATGGTTAATCAACGCTGATTTACTCTCAGTCAAGAAAAATTATCTATGCACGAGATAGTGAAATTAAAATCATGGCAACAGAAAGGGAGAAACAAAGTACTGAGGTCATAGATCTTATCACACAACATATCACATCATCAGAAAAAATTATCTCCGAACAAAGTGAAGAAACACAACTAGTAAACTTAATTCAAAAAATCAACGAAAACCTTCGAGAAGGTAAAACTGATGGCAGCGAAATACAAAGGCCCCCAAAATTAACAATAATGGAAAAGCATAAGCAATGATAAAAATGAACAACACTGCTATAAAACACATAATCAGCAAAACACCAGACGAATATAAAACGATCACATCCCTCAACAAACTAATTTATGCTACAGCAGCTGCCATACAAAACACCCTAATCCCAACAGTCACGGAAAAGAAAACACCAAGGAAGTTTGATGAACACTATGGAAAAAATAATTCAATTCGGTATTGGTAAACTAAGAAAAGACTTATCCCAGCCTAAATAGTCGTGAAACCCAAAACTCAGCAAAGCAATGACGGAGACTAAGAAGAATGTTTACAAAAATACAAAATTAGAAACCATAGTACAGTAACAGAGGAATTAAAACAAAAAGTATCAGGAATAATTACAGAGTCAAACGATATGCTAAAAGAGCAGCACAGTATCACCATAACAAACACAAACAAATTCTACAATAGTGTTTAAGAAAAAAGTAACAAGGCAGTAACAGACACTCCATCCAAGGAAGAGATTGAAGATGATGGGAAAAACCTATGGGAAACAAACAACACACACAATAGTAAAGCGGAATGGATCCAACAGGTATGGACAAAACAGCACAGATAGACCGCATGAACTGGCAAGATATCTCATAAATTGTAAAAGCAGCATTAAATACCACTGGAAATTGGAAGGCTCCAGGGCCAGATTGTATTACAAACTTTCGGCTAAAGAAATTAGTAGCAACCCATGAAAATACAATTGCTTTTAATGAAATAATACTTGAAAAAGTATTCTAAGTGGCTAACAAAAGATAAAACACATCTCATACTCATCTCATAACTACGGACCAAAAACCTGTTTGAGCAATACTTACAAAGTTCTGAGAAAGATAATATCTGAAGGAAAATACACACCTACTTACAAACTAAATGATACACAAAGATCATGAACAAACCAGAAAAAATTTATTCATAGCCTGGACAGACTACAAAAAAGCATTTGACAAAATTCCTCATAGTTGGCTTTAGAAACTCTGAACATTCATCGAACATAAGTAACACTAATCAACTTCATTTCTAAAACAATGTCAAACAAAGAAGTCAATCTTGGAAGTGTCTGATGTACGCTAATCTGAAAGTTGGAACTGAAGCACTAATAACAGCCCGCCAAGGACAAGCGACAGTCACAAACTATAAGAAGGTGAGGATAGTGAAAACTGGCAAAAACCCAAACTGTAGACTCTGCCAGCCACATAAAGAAACGATTCACTATATTGTTTCAGGCTATCCTATTCTGGCGAGAAAGGCATATCTAGATCGACACAATCTGGTACCGGCACTTCTGCAATGGAATATTTCCAATGAATATGGCAGTAAAGTTTCAGAGAATGTTATTCACTAGAGCATTCAGCCCATAAATGCAATTGGTGCCACGGCATATCTTTGTGGTGTGGGCGGGGTTCTTACTTAAAGATCGTAAAAGGCACTCGTAGCAACTCCAAAAATCGTCAAAATCGGTAGATAATGTCAAAAAGGCGCCACCTGTTAAACTCATTTATAGCGGGAAAACGTCATGAACTGATGTTATATTGGCCTAACACTCAAAATTCTACTACTTTTACAAAGTCTGATCTAAAAGTATTAACGCCAGGTTCACCTAAACTTCAATAAAATCTTAAGCTTTAATATAAAAGCCGCAAAATGCGAAATAAAACCTAAAACTCACTAAATATTCCGATAAACCCACGTCAAAGATTGTTAACTTAACTAACCCAAAAATAACTGATCGAACGGTAATCTAATTCTACAAATTCACAGGAAAAATAAGTCACCTCAAAACTAAACAAACGCAATCAAAAATCTATGAAATCCTAAAATTTATCAAACGTCGATAACGGGAAGTAATACCTAAATTCGTCGAAAAATGCAGCTAGCCTTCAAACAATTAACAAACTGCTTACCTTTTGGCAAATGAGGCATAAGCAAATATGTCTATAATTGGTAGGTCCATACCAATAAAAATGCTTCAAAAGAGGGCGACTTATTACACTACCCTCATATGCATAAAAAATACAAAGAACTGTTCGGGTCAAGAACCGATTCAAAACCTAAATTTACGTTACTTTTAATTTAAAATCTTTGAATAAATCTGCACTTCTTCAGGAATATCACAAATTCATTTTACAACCATTCGCAATTATCTCAATCCACCCGGTGTAAAATATGCTCAAATTAAAAAATCCAAAAGATTGCATTGAACCTTTAAAGTTGCGTTAAAATTTCAATAATCAATGGTATCTTTCAAGTATAATTACTTCAGTTCCAATAAACATAACTTAATTTCATGATATAAACAAAAACAAACACTACGCGACATATGATGATGTACAACAAGTAATGGGTTTACACTAAAAAAACAAAACAATAAGTACACTAACCTAAAAATACATGTATTGAATATTAATTAAAACAATACCATCAAAGAAACGTCACACAATTGTTACATAAATCAAATCCTTTAAATAAATAAAATCTAGTTTACTTAAAAATTTGCGAAACCAGCTGGTGTCAGTATGGCCATACTAAAATTATTATAAGTTTGAAATTAAAAAAAAAAACAAAATAACAAACATTATAACCAGTAAGCGGCGTTCTAATGCAAAACAACATGTAATTTTAATGCAATTCGACAAGATCATAATTTAAAAAGACACTCAAATAAATTTAAAATCATAAAACGAATGAGTACGCATGCGTTAATTGCAAAAAGGCAGCGTATTCAAACGTTCATATATAACACAAAAGAAAACACCAGAATTCATTAAAATTTGTCATACACAGCAAAACAAAATGCACAAAAGAATTTACCTTAAATTTGTTATACAAACATCTTTGGTACCTAAAGATGGCTTGGACGGCGACGGAAATGTGATCGGGACTGATACTACACTAGCTTCTTCCAGCATCACTTAAATCGTGAATCTTCATTTCCCTATATATGATTGATATTACAACTGGTTGCAACTGCGCTAATACTTAACACTTCCATAAAACTTCGATTACGCTACTATGTACAAGTAATATCACTTATTAATTTTAAAATAACGAAAACGAAGAGCTTTTATTTACAGCAGTTGTTAGTTTGTTTGACGTCGGTAATATACCCCAAAGTTACTATTTTAAAGCGGCATTTGTTACTTTAATCCGCAAAAAAACACAAATTGCTAAGCACTTCATAAAAACACGAAAACCACTTCTACGTCCACATATGTCACTATGACGGACGATATATAACCAAAAGAATAACTTAGGATGTGGTGAGCAAATACATTATCCCTTTTATTGGAAACGGAGATCATTTTCTCCACGATAACTCGATACAACCCCAAGTCTGCGTAACTTCTTCCAACCTCCCCTTAACCACCCCTTTTTCGAATATTGCGCTGACCGCAAACAAACAACACGTAAGTCTAGTGCTACATTCCTAACTAGACTGACCATAATTATTCATTATACTCCACATTGGTTTTTCGACCAATTCCGCTCTAATTTACCCAAAAAACTTAAATATACCACTCCGCGCATACACAACTCTAAAGTCAACGAAAGGATTGCGTTATCAGCAAGCCTGTTCATACTCAAAATCTTTTCTCAGAAATTTGATATTTAAACCCTTATTAATCGGAAAAGTGCCTATTTGGTGGCTAACTAGAACTTTTGCCAAAGATGTACCTCACAATGTAATATCTCAATACGTTTTTTTTAATTAAATTTTTTATGGCGCAATCCCAACTTGATTTAACCAAATTAAAATACGAAATTTATTTCTACGAAGCTATCCCTATTTACAAATACACCAATATAAAAAATAAGGAGAACATTTATATTATGCTTTACTTGTTTAAGTACATTAATTAAAATGAATAATTTTCATTTTGCCTTTTTAGCTCAGTCGTATTTTGTACTTGCAAAATAAGGATCGGGGTTCGCTATTAAGGCCCTCAACACTGAACAAATAGATTAAAAAGTTTATATACATTTATTTCCTATTACTTATAACTGTAAATATTTAGACTTAAACTACATAAATAAAATAAATAAACATATATACAGGTGGATTCATCGATTCAAATTGCTCCTGGGAGGAGGGTTATGTGGTCCGCTGAAGTTTCTGCAATGTAACATTAATAGAAGGGTTGGTTTTTGACTTTTAATCTACGTTCTTTGACTGGTTTGAGTTTACTTGGTTAACTACCGAAATAAAATAAATAATTTTATCTTAATGCGTCCCTGTATAAAATACAGAAGTCGAGCAACATAAAACTGTTATAAACACGTGTGAGATAAGATGCCGAGTTCAGTGCTCTGCTTTCACAGAAATAATCAATATTTTTAAAGTGGTCGGATTTCGAACGTATAAGAATACTGTAGTTTTATACCTGCTTTTCTTATGAAAATAAACTCATTCACGTTTAAATTCAATTTTGCCCTTTTAAATAAATGAAAGCTTTCCGTTTTGAAGGTAGATTTTGCACGGTAGCTGCGGATTATTTGTTTACCTTCAGACATTAATTATACTATTACACAGGTTTTTATTTATGTGAAATAATTTTGTTATGTTGGCCGAGTTTAAAATATAAAATCTTTGAATCGTTTGCGTCTAACAATAATGATATTAATTATTTAACGCGAAATAGATCACCGGATGGTTTCTGGTTTACAGGTAACAATGTTACTAATTGAAAACGGTATAACTTACGTTTTTCGGTAGTGGCGACGGTGGCGGTGTAATTACAGGCAATAATTTAGTACTGATGAACACGTTTAGGTTTACGGTTACGTTTCGATTTTACTGGATTAACGGCGTAAACTAGGTGTTCAGCATAATCTCTCGACGAGGGTTTAATTACAGGTACTCTGCGGTTTCTGGTACGTTTGTCGAAGTGTTTTTATTTTTTTTAGTGTTAGTGTAAATTTGTGTAGGTGGGTCTCCTTTGTTAGTAATCTGGGTAACTACCCGTTAAACCAAACAAGAGGATCTCCGGCGGTCAATGGAACGTAGGACAACCACCCTCAAAACTCCACAGTGTAGGTGTCTAGTAATGAAGGAGTATGTCGGACTTCCAATCCTGCATATCCCGCTCACCAGGTGTATAGTGACGTAGGTATCTCAACTTACGTATGTTCAACGTTAGATCTCTCCAACTCTAACCCTTTGGCTTAGGTGATGATATCAAGTCGCGGTGTCGCGTTTTCCGCTCCGGACGGTGGTTACAGGCTGGCGGTTTTACACAGGTAGCGGACGGCGTGAACGCGAAAATTAAGTACACGATTTCTGCTCGAATTCTTCTGGTAGCTATTTTCTGGTAGAGATATCCTTTTAGCAGCGCGTGTCACGTTTTTATAAAGCATTTCCGAGGGTGGCTACAAAACTTTGGGGGTGAGGTTCCGTAGGCCAGTATTGGCGGAAGATGCTCTGACGTATACAAACTTTTAAACGTTTTTGAGATCTACGCCTGGGGGGAGAATGCATGATTAATTATTGTGCATCTTTTGCAACGTTATGAAATATGTTTAAATTTTACTAAAAATTCTAGGAATCTTTATAATTGTTTGCACCTGTGCACTTAGCAAGTCACTTTATCTTAAAGGGTTCTGCGAATTTTATATCAGTACTGATATATTATTTAGCAAATAATTAATCATGACAGGAACATTTTGATAAAGGGCGGCATCTTGTTACTAAATATTAGGAAAATAATTAAAAATAGTAGGAAAATGGGATATCTGACGGCGTCCTTTTACACAATACTTGTCACATGTGAATGAAATGTGATTTTACAAATGAAAATTTCGATCCATAAATATCTCCAAACCCAAAAAAGAGGGAATCAAATAAAATCTCGCAAATACTTACACTATTTTAAATCGAAATTATAAAAAAAAATGAACAAAACTAACTTATCTACAGGGTGCTCCCTTAAAATTTACCCACAGCGTGACAATAAATGATAAGAACATAACCCGGACCCAGTGATCCTGACATCAACTATCATCTGGGACATCCAAACAGAAACAGACAGATCCATCAATGACAACAAACCTGACATCACATTAAAAAACAAGAAACAGAAGAAGTGCATATTAATCGATGTAGCTATTCAATCCGACTACAACATCATACAAAAGGAAGCTGAAAAATATCTTGCAGTTAGAAACTCAAAGGCTGTGGAACATGAAAACAATACCGATTTCCGTAGTAATTGGGGCCACAAGGCTGATCTCAAAAATAAAAAACTCATGAAGCCATCGAGCAAATCTCTGGAAGACACAATCTCCTCGCTATGCAGAAATCCGTCATAGCATAGCATAGAACACGTTTAGTTGGAAGGCTGTTTCACCATTTAATCGGTGATTTTCTGTCAACTTGTTGAAATGAATGTGAGGAAGTCCAGGTTCTATATGTCACTTTGTAACAAGTGATGCAGTTTCTTCCCTTATCGCTAGATAGTAATTTACGGTCTCTACATATTTTAATTAAGAGTTTCCACAGCTTTATCAAGATTTGCCACCATCACCTGAAGAATATTTGACGAGATATCTAACTGTGAAAATCTTAGATAAGACGATTGTCAGTAATACAAACTCGAAACAATCCGTAGGTTGTATTAGTCTGCTAGAGATACCTCACCCTTCTCTTTACTTTTAAATCCAATTCTTCCTAATGCTTTCGAGATACACAGATACACAGATACACAGATACACATATACACAGATACACAGATACACAGATACACAGATACACAGATACACAGATACACAGATACACAGATACACAGATACACAGGTACACAGGTACACACAGATACACAGACACGTACACAGATACACAGATACACAGATACACAGATACACAGATACACAGATACACAGATACACAGATACACAGATACAGATACACAGATACACAGATACAGATACACAGATACACAGATACACAGATACACAGATACAGATACAGATACACAGATACACAGATACACAGATAGATACACAGATACACAGATACACAGATACACAGATACACAGATACAGATACACAGATACACAGATACACAGATACACAGATACACAGATACACAGATACACAGATACAGATACAGATACACAGATACACAGATACACAGATACACAGATACACAGATACACAGATACACAGATACAGATACACAGATAACAGATACACACAGATACACAGATACACAGATACACAGATACAGATCAGATACACAGATACACAGATACACAGATACACAGATACAGATACACAGATACACAGATACACAGATACAGATACACAGATACACAGATACACAGATACACAGATACACAGATACACAGATACACAGATACAGATACAGAACACAGATACAGATCACGATACAGATACACAGATACACAGATACAGATACACAGATACACAGATACACAGATACAGATACACAGATAACAGATACACAGATACACAGATACACAGATACACAGATACACAGATACACAGATAACAGATACACAGACAGATACACAGATACACAGATACACAGATACAGATCACAGATACACAGATACACAGATACACAGATACAGATACACAGATACACAGATAGATACACAGATACACAGATACACAGATACACAGATACACAGATACACAGATACACAGATACACAGATACACAGATACACAGATACACAGATACACAGATACACAGATACACAGATACAGATACACAGATACATACAGATACACAGATACAGATACACAGATACACAGATACACAGATACACAGATACACAGATACACAGATACAGATACACAGATACAGACACAGAAATAACAGACAGATACAGATACACAGATACACAGATACACAGATACACAGATACACAGATACACAGATACAGATACACAGATACACAGATACGATACAGATACACAGATACACAGATACACAGATACACAGATACACAGATACAGATACACAGATACACAGATACACAGATACACAGATACAAGATACACAGATACAGATACATAGATACACAGATACACAGATACACAGATACAGATACACAGATACACAGATACACAGATACACAGATACACAGATACACAGATACACAGATACACAGATACACAGATACATAGATACACAGATACACAGATACACAGATACACAGATACACAGATACACAGATACACAGATACACAGATACACAGATACAGATACACAGATACACAGATACACAGATACACAGATACACAGATACACAGATACACAGATACACAGATACACAGATACACAGATACACAGATACAACAGATACACAGATACACAAATACACAGATACAAAGGTTCACAGATACACAGATACACAGATACACAGATACAGATACACAGATACACAGATACACAGATACACGATAAGATACACAGATACACAGATACACAGATAAGATACACAGATACACAGATACAACAAGATACACAGATACACAGATACACAGATACACAGATACACAGATACACAGATACACAGATAACAGATACACAGATACACGATACACAGATACACAGATACACAGATACACAGATACACAGATACAAGATACAAAATACACAGATACACAGATACACAGATACACAGATACACAGATACACAGATACACAGATACACAGATACACAGATACAGATACACAGATACACAGATACAAGATAAGATACACAGATACACAGATAACAGATACAGATACAAGATACACAGACTTACAGGATACAAGATATTTCACAGATACACAGATACCAGTCGAATCCAGATACACTGATACACAGATACAATATCGATACCGAACAAACAAACTACAGATCACATCAGATACAATAACATCATAGATACACAGAGTTACACAGATACAGATACACACAGATACACAGATACACAGATACACAGATAAAGATACACAGATACACGATACAGATACAGATACACAGATAACAGATACACAGATACACAGATACACAGTATACACAGATACATCAGATACACAGATACACAGATACACAGATACACAGATACACAGATACACAGATACAGATACACAGATACACAGTATAGACAGATCACAGATACACAGATACAAATACAATACTACAGATACAATACAAGATACACAGATACACAGATACAGATACACAGATACATTACTTCAAGTACATAATACACAGATACACAGATACAGATATCACAGATACACAGATACAAGATAACACAGATACACAGATACACAGATAGCACAGATACACAGATACACAGATAAACAGATACACAGATACACAGATACACAGATACGTACAATTAACTAGATACACAGATACAAGATCAAGATACAAGATACACAGATACACAGATACAAGATACACAGATACACAGATAGTCCGTAAGTCAAGATACATAATAACAGTGTTTGATACAAATACATGTACGATAGAGTTACTGATACACAGAAAAATAATAATTTACTAAGATACACAGATAAAATACAGAAGTCACAGATACAATTAAAACACGTAATAGATCCAGATACACAGATACACAGTACAAATACAAGATTTTAAAGTCGATTCACGTATAAGAAATACACTGATACCAGATACACAGATACACAGATACACAGATACATTATATCAGATACCCTTTTACAATACAGAAGCTTTCCGTTTTAAGGTAGATACGTACCGGATTATTTGTTTACCTTAACATTAATTAACTATTACACAGGTTTTTATTATAAATAATTTGTTAGTTGCCAGTTTAAAATAAAATCTTTAACGTTTCGTAACAAAAGATATAATATTTAACGAAAGATCACCGGATGTTCGGTTTACAGGTAACAAGTTACTAATGAAACGGATAACTTACGTTTCGAGTGCACGGTGCGGTAATTACAGCAATAATTTAGTACGATGAACACGTTTAGATACACAGATACATTCGATTTACGATAACGATAAATACAGATCACAATACACGATAGGATACTACAGTACACGCAGATTAGGACGTTCGAAGGATATTATTTTTACACTAGTAAATTACAGTAGATAGGCACATGATACAATACACAGATACACGTAAACACAATACACGAGGATCTCAGGCGGTCAATGAACGATACACAATACCTCAAACTACACAGTAGTACAGTAAGAACAGATCGGACACAATACAGATACAGATCACCAGGATACACGTAGGACACAATACGATACAACGTTAGATACCACAACTCTAACCCTTTGGCTTAGGTGATGATATCAAGTCGCGGTGTCGCGTTTTCCGCTACGACGGTGGTTACAGGCGATTTACACAGATAGCGGACGGCGTGAACGCGAAAAGTACACGATTTCTGCTCGAATTCTTCTGGTAGCTATTTTCTGGTAGAGATATCCTTAGCAGCGATGCCACAGTATAAAAGCATTTACCAGGGTGGCTACAAAACTGAACAAGGTTCCGTAGGCAGTATGCACAGATGCTCTGACGTATACAAACTTTTAACACGTTTAGATCTACGCACAGGATACATGCATGATTAATTATTGTGCATCTTTCAACGTTATGAAATATGTTTAAATTTTACTAAAATTCTAGGAATCTTTATAATTGTTTGCACCTGATACATATACAAGTCACTTTATCTTAAAGATTCTGACAATTTTATATCAGTACTGATATATTATTTAGCAAATAATTAATCATGACAGGATACATTTTGATAAAGGGCAGATCTTGTTACTAAATATTAGGAAAATAATTAAAATAGAAAGGATATCGAGCACTTACACAGATACAGTACACAGTGAATAAAGATACACAGATACAAATTTCAGATCATAATACACAATACCAAAAAGATAACAGATACAAGATACACAGATACACAGATTACACAATATAAAAAGATACACAGATACAATACACAGATACCATAAAATACACACAGTACAATAAAGATACAAGATAACCGGACCAGATACAGAACAGATACATCGGACACCATACACAGATCAACAGATCACAATACAAAAACCAGATACACATACACAGATACACAGATACAAGTACAATTAATCGATACGATCAATCACAGATACAACAGATACAACAGATACGAAAATATCTCAGATACACAGATAAGTGAACAGAAACAATACAGATTTCCGTATAATGATACCAAAGCAGATCTCAAATAACAGATACAGAAGACACAGATAACTACAGACACAATATCACAATCAGATACAGTCAGATACACAGATACAGATACACAGATACAAGATTACACAGATACACATACACGATACACAGATACACAGATACAGACAGTCATAGATTCAAGTCATACAGATACACAGATACACAGTACACAGATACACAGATAAATTACATTACAAGATTAATTAAGATAACAGCATATACACAGATACAGATACACATAAGATACTGCAGATACACGATACACAGATACACATAAAACGATCAGATAACAGATACACGAAACAATCCTACACAGATAGCTAGAGATACACATCATGCATTTAAATCAGATATCACTTAGATACACAGATACACAGATAGATACACAGATACACAGATACACAGATACACAGATACACAGATACACAGATACACAGATACAGATACACAGATACACAGATACAAGATACACAGATACACAGATACACAGATACACAGATACACAGATACACAATAACAGATACACAGATACACAGATACACAGATACACAGATACAACAGATACACAGATACACAGATACACAGATACACAGATACACAGATACACAGATACACAGATACACAGATACACAGATACACAGAATACACAGATACACAGATACACAGATACACAGATACACAGATACACAGATACACAGATACACAGATACACAGATACACAGATAACAGATACACAGATACACAGATACACAGATACAGATACACAGATACACAGATACACAGATACACAGATACAACAGATACACAGATACACAGATACACAGATACACAGATACACAGATACAATCAGATACACAGATACACAGATACAGATACACAGATACACAGATACACAGATACACAGATACACAGATACACAGATACACAGATACACAGATACACAGATACACAGATACACAGATACAGATACACAGATACACAGATACACAGATACACAGATACAGATAGATACACAGATACACAGATACACAGATACAGATAACAGATACACAGATACACAGATACACAGATACACAGATACGCAAATACCAGATACAGATCACAGATACAGATACACAGATAAAGATACACAGATACAGATACACAGATACACAGATACACAGATACACAGATACACAGATACACAGATACAGATACACAGATACACAGATACAGATACACAGATACACAGATACAGATACAGATACACAGATACACAGATACACAGATACACAGATACACAGATACACAGATACACAGATACACAGATACACAGATACATACACAGATACACAGATACACAGATACACAGATACACAGATACACAGATACAGATACACAGATACACAGATACAGATACACAGATACACAGATACACAGATACACAGATACACAGATACACAGATACACAGATACACAGATACACAGATACACAGATACACAGATACACAGATACACAGATACACAGATACACAGATACACAGATACACAGATAATACACACACATAGGTACACAGATACACAGATACTCAGATACACAGATACACAGATACACAGATACACAGATAATGCACACACACAGGTACACAGATACACAGATACACAGATACACAGATACACAGATACAGATACACAGATACACAGATACACAGATACACAGATACAACAGATACACAGATACACAGATACACAGATACAGATACACAGATACACAGATACACGATCACAGATACACAGATACACAGATACAGATACACAGATACACAGATACCAGATACACAGATACACAGATACACAGATACACAGATACACAGATACACAGATACAAGATACACAGATACACAGATACAGATACACAGATACACAGATACACAGATACAGATACAGATACAAGATACACAGATACACAGATACACAGATACCGATACACAGATACAGATACACAGATACACAGATACACAGATACACAGATACATCAGATACACAGATACACAGATACACAGATACACAATACAGATACACAGATACACAGATACACAGATACACAGATACACAGATACACAGATACACAGATACACAGATACACAGATACACAGATACAAGATACACATCGATACAGATACACAGATACACAGATACACAGATACACAGATACACAGATACACAGATACACAGATACACAGATACAGATACACAGATACACAGATACACAGATACAATCAGATACAGATACACAGATACACAGATACACAGATACACAGATACACAGATACACGATACACAGATACACAGATACAAGATACACAGATACACAGATACACAGATACACAGATACACAGATACAGATACAGATACACAGATACACAGATACACAGATACACAGATACACAGATACACAGATACAATACAAGATACACAGATACACAGATACACAGATACACAGATACACAGATACGATACACAGATACACAGTCAGATACACAAGATACACAGATACACAGATACATACAGATACACAGATACACGATACACAGATACACAGATACACAGATACACAGATACACAGATACACAGATACACAGATACACAGATACACAGATACAGCAGATACACAGATACACAGATACACAGACACAGATACACAGATACACAGATACACATACACAGATACACAGATACACAGATACACAGATACACAGATACACAGATACACAGATACAGAACAGATACACAGATACACAGATACAGATACAGATACACAGATACACAGATACACAGATAACACAGATACACAGATACACAGATACACAGATAAGATACACAGATACACAGATACACAGATACAAGATACACAGATACAATACAGATACACAGATACACAGATACACAGATACACAGATACAACAGATACACAGATACACAGGATACACAGATACACAGATACACAGATACACAGATACACAGATACACAGATACACAGATACACAGATACAGATACACAGATACACAGATACACAGATACACAGATACAGATACACGATAGATACACAGATACGCACAGATACACAGATACACAGATACACAGATACACAGATACACAGATACACAGATACAGATACAGATACACAGATACACAGATACACAGATACACAGATACACAGATACACAGATACACAGATACACAGATACAGATACACAGATACACAGATACACAGATACACAGATACACAGATACACAGATACACAGATACATACACAGATACACAGATACACAGATACACAGATACACAGATACACAGATACACAGATACACAGATACACAGATACACAGATACACAGATACACAGATACACAGATACACAGATACACAGATACACAGATACACAGATACACAGATACACAGATACACAGATACACAGATACACAGATACACAGATACACAGATACACAGATACACAGATACACAGATACACAGATACACAGATACACAGATACACAGATACACAGATACACAGATACACAGATACACAGATACACAGATACAGATACACAGATACAGATACACAGATACACAGATACACAGATACAGATACACAGATACAAGATACACAGATACACAGATACACAGATACACAGATACACAGATACACAGATACACAGATACACAGATACACAGATACACAGATACAGATACACAGATACACAGATACACAGATACACAGATACAAGATAACAGATACACAGATACACAGATCACAGATACACAGATACACAGATACACAGATACACAGATACACAGATACACAGATACACAGATACACAGATACACAGATACACAGATACACAGATACACAGATACACAGATACACAGATACACAGATACACAGATACACAGATACAGATACAGATACACAGATACACAGATACAGATACACAGATACACAGATACACAGATACACAGATACACAGATACACAGATACACAGATACAGATACACAGATACACAGATACACAGATACACAGATACAGATACAGATACACAGATACACAGATACACAGATACAGATACAGATACACAGATACACAGATACACAGATACACAGATACACAGATACACAGATACACAGATACAAGATACACAGATACACAGATAGATACACAGATACAGATACACAGATACACAGATACACAGATACACGATACAGATACACAGATACACAGATACACAGATACACAGATACACAGATACACAGATACACAGATACACAGATACACAGATACAAGATACACAGATACACAGATACACAGATACACAGATACACAGATACACAGATACACAGATACACAGATACAGATACACAGATACCAGATACCAGATACACAGATACACAGATAACAGATACACAGATACACAGATACAGATACACAGATACACAGATACACAGTACACAGATACACAGATACACAGATACACAGATACACAGATAACAGATACACAGATACACAGATACACAGATACACAGATACACAGATACACAGATACACAGATACACAGATACACAGATACACAGATACACAGATACACAGATACACAGATACACAGATACACAGATACACAGATACACAGATACAAGATACACAGATACACAGATACACAGAATACACAGATACACAGATACACAGATACACAGATACACAGATACACAGATACACAGATACACAGATACACAGATACACAGATACAGATACACAGATACACAGATACACAGATACACAGATACACAGATACACAGATACACAGATACACAGATACACAGATACACAGATACACAGATACACAGATACACAGATACACAGATACACAGATACACAGATACACGATACACAGATACACAGATACACAGATACACAGATACACAGATACACAGATACACAGATACACAGATACAATCAGATACACAGATACACAGATACAATACACAGATACACAGATACACAGATACCAAACACAGATCACAGATACACAGATACAGATACAGATACACAGATACACAGATACACAGATACACAGATACACAGATACACAGATACACAGATACACAGATACACGATACACGATACACAGATACAGATACACAGATACACAGATACAGATACACAGATACACAGATACACAGATACAAGATACACAGATACACAGATACACAGATACACAGATACACAGATACACAGATACACAGATACACAGATACACAGATACACAGACACACAGATACACAGATACACAGATACACAGATACACAGATACACAGATACACAGATACACAGATACACAGATAGCACAGATACACAGATACACAGATACAGATACACAGATACACAGATACACAGATACACAGATACACAGATACACAGATACACAGATACACAGATACACAGAACAGATACACAGATACACAGATACATACAGATACACAGATACAGATACACAGATACACAGATACGACACAGATACCAGATACACAGATACACAGATACACAGATACACAGATACACACAGATACACAGATACACAGATACACAGATACACAGATACACAGATACACAGATACACAGATACACAGATACACAGATACACGATACACAGATACACAGATACACAGATACACAGATACAAGATACACAGATACACAGATACACAGATACACAGATACACAGATACACAGATACACAGATACACAGATACACAGATACAAGATACACAGATACCAGATCACAGATACACAGATACACAGATACACAGATACACAGATACACAGATAACAGATACACAGATACACAGATACACAGATACACAGATACACAGATACACAGATACACAGATACAGATACACAGATACACAGATACACAGATACCAGATACACAGATACACAGATACACAGATACACAGATACACAGATACACAGATACACAGATACACAGATACACAGATACACAGATACACAGATACACAGATACACAGATACACAGATACACAGATACACAGATACACAGATACACAGATACACAGATACACAGATACACAGATACACAGATACACAGATACACAGATACACAGATACACAGATACACAGATACACAGATACACAGATACCAGATACAGATACACAGATACACAGATACACAGATACACAGATACACAGATACACAGATACACAGATACACAGATACACAGATACACAGATACAGATACAGATACACAGATACACAGATACACAGATACACAGATACACACAGATACACAGATACGCACAGATACACAGATACAGATACAGATACACAGATACACAGATACACAGATACACAGATACACAGATACACAGATACAAGATACACAGATACACAGATACACAGATACACAGATACACAGATACGAGATACACATATACACAGATACACAGATACACAGATACACAGATACACAGATACACAGATACACAGATACACAGATACACAGATACACAGATACACAGATACACAGATACACAGATACACAGATACACAGATACACAGATACACAGATACACAGATACACAGATACACAGATACACAGATACACAGATACACAGATACACAGATACACAGATACACAGATACACAGATACACAGATACACAGATACCAATACAGATACACAGATACAGATACAAGATACACAGATACACGATACACAGATACACAGATACACAGATACACAGATACACAGATACACAGATACACAGATACACAGATACACAGATACACAGATACAACCAGATACACAGATACACAGATACACAGATACACAGATACAGATACACAGATACACAGATACACAGATACACAGATACACAGATACACACGAATACAGATACACAGATACACACGATACACAGATACACAGATACACAGTACACAGATACACAATACACAGATACAGATACAGATAAACAGATAACAGATACAGATACACATACACAGATACACAGATACAATACCAGATACACAGATACAGATAATACAAACACAGATACACAGATACCAATACCAATACAGATCAGATACAGATACACATACACAATACACAGATACAGATACAGATACACAGATACACAGATACAGATACACAGATACACAGATACACAGATACACGATACAATAATACACAGATACACAGATACAGATACAGATACACAGATACATACACAGATACACAGATACACAGATACACAGATACACATACACAGATACACAGATACACAATACGATCACAGATCACAGATAACAGATACAGATACACAGTACACAGATAAAATACACAGATACAGATACACAGTATACACGTAACAGATACACGATACAGATACACAGATACACAGATACAGATACACAGATACACAGATACACAGATACACAGATACACAGATACAAGATACACAGATACACATACACAGATACACAGATACCAATACACAGATACACAGATACCAGATACACAGATACAATACACAGATACACAGATACACAGATACAGATACACAGATACAGATACAGATACACAGATACACAGATACACAGATACACAGATACACGATACGATACCAGATACACAGATACACAGATACACAGATACACAGATACACAGATACAATACGATACACAGATACACAGATACACAGATACACAGATACAATACACAGATACACAGATACCAATACACAGATACACAGATACAGATACACAGATACACAGATACACAGATACACAGATACACAGATACACAATACAGATACACAGAACAAAGATACACAGATACAGATACAGATACACGATACAAGATACAGATACACAGATACACAGATACACAGATACACAGATACAAATACACAGATACAAATCACAGATACACAGATACACAAAAATAAAACAAAAAAAACAAGAAAAACACTAGGAAAAAAAACTAAAAAAGATACACAGATACACAGATACACAGATACACGATACAGATACACAGATACACAGATACAGATACACAGATACAGATACACAGATACACAGATACAAATACACAGCAGATACACAGATACACAGATACACAGATACATAAACAGATACACAGATACACAGATACCAGATACACAGATCACAGATACACAGATACACAGATACACAGATACACAGATACACAGATACACAGATACACAGATACACAGATACACAGATACACAGATACACAGATACACAGATACACAGATACAACAGATACACAGATACACAGATACAGATACACAGATACACAGATACACAGATACACAGATACACAGATACACAGATACACAGATACACAGATACACAGATACACAGATACACAGATACACAGATACACAGATACACAGATACACAGATACACAGATACACAGATACACAGATACACAGATACACAGATACACAGATACACAGATACACAGATACACAGATACACAGATACACAGATACACAGATACAGATACACAGATACACAGATACACAGATACACAGATACACAGATACACAGATACACAGATACACAGATACACAGATACACAGATACACAGATACACGATACACAGATACACAGATACACAGATACACAGATACACAGATACACAGATACACAGATACACAGATACACAGATACACAGATACACAGATACACAGATACACAGATACACAGATACACAGATACACAGATACACAGATACACAGATACACAGATACACAGATACGCAGATACGCAGATACGCAGATACACAGATCCACAGATACACAGATACACAGTTACACAGATACACGGATACACGGATACACAGATACACAGATACACAGATACACAGATACACAGATACACAGATACACAGATACACAGATACAGATACACAATACGCAGATACGCAGATACACAGATACACAGATACACAGATACATACAGATACACAGATACACAGATACAGATACCAGATACGATACACAGATACAGATACACAGATACACAGATACACAGATACACAGATACACAGATACACAGATACACAGATACACAGATACACAGATACACAGATACACAGATAACAGATACACAGATAAACAGATACACAGATACACAGATACACAGATACAGATACACAGATACACAGATACACAGATACACAGATACACAGATACACAGATACACAGATACACAGATACACAGATACACAGATACACAGATACACAGATCACAGATACACAGATACACAGATACACAGATACACAGATACACAGATAACAGATACACAGATACACAGATACACAGATACAGATACACAGATACACAGATACAACAGATACAGATACACAGATACACAGATACACAGATACACAGATACACAGATACACAGATACACAGATACACAGATACACAGATACACAGAACACAGATACACAGATACACAGATACACAGATACACAGATACACAGATACACAGATACAGATACACAGATACAGATACACAGATACACAGATACACAAGATACACAGATACACAGATACACAGATACACAGATACACAGATACACAGATACACAGATACACAGATACACAGATACAGATACAGATACAGATACACAGATACACAGATACACAGATACACAGATCACAGATACACAGATACACAGATACAGATACACAGATACACAGATACACAGATACACAGATACACAGATACACAGATACACAGATACACAGATACACAGATACACAGATACACAGATACCAGATACACAGATCCACAGATACACAGATACACAGTTACACAGATACACGGATACACGGATACACAGATACACAGATACACAGATACACAGATACACAGATACACAGATACACAGATACACAGATACTCAGATACACAATACCAGATACACAGATACACAGATACACAGATACACAGATACAATACAGATACAGAACAGATACACAGATACACAGATACACAGATACACAGATACACAGATACACAGATACACAGATACACAGATACACAGATACACAGACACACAGACACACAGATACACAGATACACAGATACACAGATAAACAGATACACAGATACACAGATAAACAGATACACAGATAAACAGATACACAGATACACAGATACACAGGTACACAGACACACAGACACACAGATACACAGATAGACAGATACACAGATACACAGATACACAGATACACAGATACACAGATACACAGATACACAGATACACAGATGCAGATACACAGATACACAGATACACAGATACACAGATACACAGGTACACAGAACACAGATAACAGATACACAGATACAAGATACACAGATACACAGATACAGATACACAGATACACAGATACAGATACACAGATCACAGATACACAGATACACAGATACACAGATACACAGATACACAGAAGATACACAGATACGATACAGATACACAGATACACAGATACACAGATACACAGATACACAGATACACAGATACACAGATACACAGATACAAATACACAGATACACAGATACACAGATACAGATACACAGATACACAGATACCAGATACACAGATACACAGATACACAGATACACAGATACACAGATACAGATACACATACGATACACAGATACACAATACACAGATACACAGATACACAGATACACGATACACAGATACACAGATACAGATACACAGATACACAGATACCAGATACAGATACACAGATACACAGATACACAGATACACAGATACACAGATACACAGATACCAGATACACAGATACACAGATACACAGATACACAGATACACAATACACAGATACAGATACAGATACAGATACACAGATACACAGATACACAGATACACAGATACACAGATACACACGATACAGATACACGATACACAGATACACAGATACACAGATACACAGATACACAGATACACAGATACAGATACACAGATACACAGACAAACACAGAACAGAACACAGATACACAGATACACAGATAACAATACACAGATACACAGATAAACAGATACACAGATAACAGATACACAGATACAGATACACAGGTACACAGAACACAGAACACAGATACACAGATAACAGATACACAGATACACAGATACACAGATACACGATACACAGATACACAGATACACAGATACACAGATACAGATACAAGATACACAGATACACAGATACACAGATAACAGTACACACACAGATACAGATAGATCAGATACACAGATACACAATACACAGATACACAGATACACAGATACAGATACACAGATACAGATACACAGATACACAGATACACAGATACAGATACACAGAACACAGATACACAGATACACAGATACACAGATACACAGATACAGATACACAGATACAGATACACAGATACACAGATACAGATACACAGATACACAGATAACAGATCAGATACACAGATACACAGATACAGATACAGATAGATCACAGATACACAGATACACAGATACACAGATACACAGATACAGATACACAGATACACAGATACAATACACAATACACAGATACAGATACACAGATACACAGATACAGATAAGATACACAGATACAGATACAGATACACAGATACAGATACACAGATACCAGATACCAGATACAGATACACAGATCACAGATACACAGATACACAGTACACAGATACAGCGATACACAGATACACAGATCACAGATACAGATACAGATACACGATACACGATACACAGATACACAGATACACATACCAGATACCAGATACAGATAGATACACAATACCAATACCAGATACCAGATACAATACAGATACACAGGTACACAGACACACAGACACACAGATACACAGATAGACAGATACACAGATACACAGATACACAGATACACAGATACACAGATACACAGATACACAGATACACAGATGCACAGATACACAGATACACAGATACACAGATACACAGATACACAGGTACACAGACACACAGATACACAGATAGACAGATACACAGATACACAAATACACAGATACACAGATACACAGATACACAGATGCACAGATACACAGATACACAGATACACAGATACACAGATACACAGAGACACAGATACACAGATACACAGATACACAGATACACAGATACACAGATACACAGATACACAGATACACAGATACACAGATACACAGATACACAGATACACAGATACACAGATACACAGATACACAGATACACAGATACACAGATACACAGATACACAGATACACAGATACACAGATACACAGATACACAGATACACAGATACACAGATGCACACATACACAGATACACAGATACACAGATACACGGATACACAGATACACGGATACACATATGAACAGATACACCGACACAAAGATACACAGATACACACAATCAAAGGAACTGTCAAAATTGAAATAAAGGAAAAAATCAAAGAACAAAGAACATTAATACGATCTCTTTATATTAATATATGTAAATTAACAAAACACACTGGAAGGATGTTTCTGTTTCTACGATATTCATTTAAACATTTTAAATTTTAATGAGATACTTGTAACACTGTTAAATTTAATGTAATGTTAATGTGACAAAATTTTTTTTAACTCTCTATCTTCTCATCAGTGTAAATAAAACGAAATGCATTTGGTTGATGTGGTAATTTCATAATAATTGATCCGATATCGGTTTTTATACGGTTATGCAGGCTATTATTCGTTAAACGAAGTAGCTTGTTAGTTAATTAAATCACAGTACAACTAATGAACTCTATTATCTAAAGGGAATTGATTCTGCAAATGTCAAATTAATTAGAACGTAATTTAATTACCATCTTATTTTATAAAAAAGTACACATAACTGCGTTGCTCACGTGTTATTTGGTATGATCCATTATCCGTTCTCATCTTACCTAATTTTATTCCACTACGAAAATTTTGATGCATATTATTTCCTTTAGTCTAAAGATAATTATAGCGGATAATGGTATATTGCGCACCAACTGCAGATATTTAACTGCATTTACACGAGTTTGAATTACAGTGTTACAAATTTAAGGAAGAACTTAAGGTGGTAATGCGAAAGAAAAATGTGCAGTAAAAGAAGACATTTGACTTCGTAAAATTCCAGATATGGGCGAAAATTTGGATGAAGTTATTTGTATTGTAGTGTTGTAGAAAAAAATTATTAAATAAAAAATTGAGCTAATGGTTTTGTGTACCAAATTCGTTTCAATAAGTTGTCGATAACTAAATTCGTTAACCAGATACAGACGTTATTCTATGTACTCTAGCAGAGTTAGTTATTCGTAAAAGCTTGTGCTTCTATATAATGCCTAAGTTTGAAGTCGTTTAATTAACAAATCAATAATTTGAACCATTTAAGGGAAAGTCGGGTAGCTCCGGACACCTATAGATTTTGCTATTACATTTCCGAAAATGGTAATATACTACGTTATGTTCAATGTTATATAAAAGTTTAAAGCATTTTCAACAGGTTGTGCAAGAATCAAGAGGAAAAAAAAACTCGCAATGAAAATAAAACCATCCTTTATTTTAAAATATGTTGTCCAATGTCATCTATAAAATGGAGGGTAGAATCGGACAACTACAATAATCGTCAGGTAACAACGGACAAACAATACATGGTCTTAAAATAATTTTTGCATGCACGAAAACCACAATTATGGTTTACTCCATCTATATCTGCAAAATTTTCATAATCCCAGCCATGTTTGGTACTGCACCCAGTTCTCTTCAAAAGTTTCATTTCAGATAAGGCACACAGTGCCTCTTCTGTCTTCCTGTGTTTGAATTTTCCTGTTTCCACTTGAGCTTGCGGTCTCGTCACCGTTTTGTACATTACCTTTAATTATATTTTTCTCACCTGTGCTGTTTACGTTCTTCTCTTCTTTTTGATCTTTGCACGTTTCGTCCTGAATTTGGGCTGTGTATTCTATTTTATCATTTTTCTTCTGATCCACATTCCTTTTTTTTTCCCTTTTTCTGAGTATTACTAATGTTATTCTTCTGTGTTAATTAATTTGGGAAATTCAGCTTTATTCTCATCAAAACTTACAATTTTCTTTTTTATTTTCATTACTTTGTCGTTTTTTACAGTTTTCAAACGATGTTTTTCTTCCAAGTCGTCTTTATAGGGTGTTGAGGTAAGTATTTGACTCGTTTCTGATTTTATTTTCCGTGATGTTAGTCTACGCTGGCTTCCACCTGGCAAAGGCGACAACTGATGTAAAACTTTGGTAATGCTCTGTGTTGGAGTAAAGTCATTGGTTATGTTATGAGAAGTCGAAGGTTCAGGAATGTTGGTGGATAGGTGAGTGGCCGTCTGTAATAGTGAGTAAGAGTAGTTACTATGCCTGATGGACCTGCTACATCATCATTTTCTGCCAGTCTAATATCGGTGATTATTGAAGGCAAAAAGTCAAGATCCGAAAATACGTTTCGATTAAGTGGCTGAATACCGGTACAAGAAAAGCCATTATTTGCGACTTCTAATCTACAAACTTTGGTGTAGCCTTTAGTCACAATTTGGGAAATGTCGTAATCGCTTATCTTACCAGGATATTTTCACATCCACTCTCCACAAGCTTCAGTACAAGATCCTTTAAATGGTTTCATAAAGCTTCGGTCTAAAGGCTGAAGCTTGTGGGTCGTATGAGGCGGAGTGCTGAGCACATGAATGTTATTACTGCGGGAATAGTTCATTACATCCAACACCTTATAGCTGCAATGGCCATCTAATATTCATAATACCGGATTTTCAACAGTGGGATGAGCAAACTTAACAAAAAACTTCATCCAGGAAAGGAAAATTTCACCATTCATCCACACACTAGTTTGCATAAAAGCCATAATTAGATATTGTGCATTAAGCATTAACCTCTCATTTATCCTCTTCCTGGGATAAATAAAGAGCGGTGGTATAAATTGGTCCGAGACACTCGTCTTCTTTCAGCAGAGGTTAATATTGCCACCTGCCTTTTCTCCTTAACTGCCAAAACTTTATTATGTTTGTGAACGCAAGACACCCCAGTCTCCTCATAGTTAAAAATATTTGATGGAGGAAATAGAAACTTCTCCATTAACAATTTTAGTTTTGAAAAAATGGAGACACTTGGGGCTGATTAAAGCCAACAGCCCTCATTAAACTTGTGGATTCTGGTACTCTCAACTTCAGTTGGGGATGTCGCTTCATAAAACTATAATAAAAGTTTTTGCCTCCACACCTTTCTTCTTTGTTGAACCTATGGTCTAGTTTCAACTTTTCTGCTAGATCATAAACAAGTTTTAGGAATTCCTTTCTTGTTAAAGGCACAAATCTGTTATCTAGATCTACCATATAATCCAAAAGCTGCTTTTCGCATTCAGACGAAAATGTAGGTTCTATTTCGGAACTAATTTAACTTCCTTTTTTTAAACCCGAAACTTTGTCACGCAAAGAGCTCTTGGGGGTCACTAAATCTACTTGATGCTTCTCTGATAGTCATTTTTGATGATAACACTGATTCATATTCTCTTCGGTCCAACGACCCCATAAATTTCGTTTTTCTTTGAATTTCGGCATCTGTAAAAAATTAATTACTTTGATTTGATGTACGATGGTTCCCGCAGTTAAGGTATCCGGTGCTACCCGAATTACGCAACAGCATTATAACACTAACACCTTTGAGGTTATGGTTATTAAAATAAATACATGTACTTACATTTGAAGAGTAGAAGTGGTGTACAAGATTAGACGTACCAACACAAAAACATTGCAAAGTACTTTACAACAAAACTTCCCGCCATTGTTTAGTATTTTCCTCATCTTAAACACGTAAGTAAGGATTTATTTGCGGTGGAAAAAGTAACTCCATCTACTAGAATATACACAAACTTGTAATTGTCAGGTGCTACCCGCTGTCCGGGGCTACCCGACTTTACCCTATTTAACGTAAAAATTTAAACCACTGACCTGAAAACGTTGCATATTAAAAAATTTATCCTTTAGAAAAATGTATTTAAGCGTAGGCAAATTATTTTTTGAAGTAAATTAGCTATTTGTGGATTAGAGCGCACAGTGGTATATTGCCGCTCTGAGCGAGAGCCGCATTGTTACTTTGTGCTCGAATTACACACACAATTTTTTCTACAACTGGTGTTTTTATAAAAATAATTAATAATTATTGATAGCCTCAAATTTGACAGATTTCAAAACATGAGCATCACTGTGCGCTACACTTGTGTTTTTGTAAGAATGTTTGTTAAAAACTGTTATTTTTATAATGTTGTTTATTTTCGTAATGAACTTATTATAAAAGAGGTAGCATAGTTATCCTAAAAAAATTATTACTTTACTTTTAATCTATATTTATTGTACGAGAGCGATCCTAACATCATGCACTGGTCACAAAATTGTCGAGATCTGTCAAATACCCCTCAACGTATCCTTTTTCCAAAAGTCGTAGAAACACTAAACGATTCTTTATTAAGGTTGCTATGGTAACTAAACGAGCGTTTTAGTTACTTTGCCGCTCGGTGAGCGACAAAGTAAAAAAAAGCTTACTCCTCGAAAAAGTGCAACTTTGCGCTTTCTATTGGAAACGCAAATTTGTACTTTTCGCTCGGTTGTAGAAAAAAAAATCTTTCAGTCATAAATATATAACACAACGAATAATTATAACAAACCCTCTCATGTATTTACATTCGTCAAGTCTTATGTAATTTTTATTGAAAAAATAAATATAATTACTTTAGGAGGAAAAAATGTGTCATCGCCAAGTTTCAATTTTCTGTGGTTATCGTAACAATATCACCCATTCAGATTGCTGAACAACATTGAAAAAATGCATAAGTACTTGAAAATCGGTCCCGGAAAGTTTACCGAAAACAGTTGAGCGAAAACAGTTTACCGAAAACAGTTTACCGAAAGACAATTAACCGAAAGGTCAATTTACCGAAAGGACTATTAGCCGAATTACAATTTACCGAAAAACATTTTTGCCGAAATACAGTTTACCGAAAGAGAAGTTAACCGAAAATTATGGTTCACGGTCATTTCCCGCCGAAAAAATTCCGACGCTGCTTTAAATAAAATGACATAATATGCAAAGAAGTAGCTTTAATAATACTTTTCATTGCGTTGAAATAATACGTGCGTACTTAAAAAACCCTTATTATTATTAATTTAAATTGGAAGCGATTCCCTTTAAAAACATCAGCTTATCAGCGTCGTACAGTTTTTCATTCTAATATTTACGTGGTGTAGCCCATAATTTAAGTTATTAGATCCAAATTAAGATTAAAACTTTTGTACATAGTGGTATCATAAAGAAAGAAAAACAAAAAAATAAAACACAAGAAAATATAAAAAAAATTACAAAGGAATTCGTTTCCGACTTTGTATATAATGGTAGCATAAAAAAAGAAAAACAAGTAAATAAAAAAAATTGAAAAAAAAGGAATCAATTTCCGACTTTTTAAACACGCCAGTAATTTGAGCTGCAAGTCCTAAGCCTTGGTAAAGTGTGAAGGAAAAGTTCGTTTATATAATAGTAAGTCATTAGATACATAACCTGCACGTACATCATAGCATTATGATACATTTTCGGTTAATACTCCTTTCGGTAAACTGTGTTTAGGTAAAAATGTTTTTCGGTCAATTGTAATTCGACCCATTGTTGTTTCAGTAAATTCACTTTTCGGTTAATTGTCTTTCGGTAAACTGTTTTCGGTAAACTTTCCTAGATCCCTTGAAAATATATTCTTACGAATGCATATTCGGAACATTCTGGTGATGTAATATTTAAATAATACTACATTAGTATACATATGTCCAAAAAGTGAACGTATTTCAGTAAAATCAATATAACTTTTTCAAAACGAATAGTTTTAGGTGATAACGTAAGCATGTACCAAATGATACTGAAGAGATTCTATTAGTGTGGTGGTTTCTGTTTAAAAAATCTTTGCCGTGCGAATTTTAATGAAGGATATATATATATATATATATATATATATATATATATATATATATATATATATATATATATATATATATATATATATATATATATATGTATATATACAGGGTGGCGTATCAGTGTGACAAAGTCCCATATCTCCTTTATTTAGAAAGATACAAAAAAAAATTAAATACAAAATTTGTAAGATATGTTCTGGTGCATATTCCAAAAATATTTTTAATTATACAGGGTAGATCATAAAAGCTTAGAAGTAATTTTAAATTTTTTTTTAAATAGAAAACCCTATATATTATTAGATGTTTAGATTCTACATACAATTTTAGACACATTTTATGTATAATGTCCTATACCCAAGTCTAACCGTTTTTGACAAATTTCAAATTTTTTGTCAAAAATGACGTTTGCAGGCCAAAACATAGGTGGAAATATTTTCTAAACGAAGCCTTTATCAATTAGTTATGGTTGGTTTCCTTGGAAATGGGGACCTACTCTAATGGGCCGTATTGATATTTTTGTAATACATTCATACAGGGTGATCAAAATGGACAATAAAAAGTAGATTCAAAAAAACCTATAGTCATTTTTTTTAATGCAAACCCCCTATTTTTTTAATTCTATCTTATTTAGCATTAAAAATAAGGGTGACTTTGTATAAGAGTGTATATTCCAAAAAATTGTAGTTTTTGTCGGATAAACGTCAACCACAAGAAAAAAATTGTGAAGAGGCATCAACCCGAAACAGATCAACAACAACGAGTTCAAAAGTTTCGTCAATGAGAACTGAATCGGGTAGCAACAAAACATGTTGGTAAGTACCTATGTTACATTTTAATAGTAAATTATTTTTATTTTTACAACAATACGTAAAAATCAAGAAGCAATTATATTTTAAAAAGAAAACAAAACGTGTTCGTGGTTAATTCACAGTCAAGACAATAAATAATAATTTTACTTAAAGTTGGGGTAAATTTTGTTGGAATATTACCGGTTTCTTGTTTTTAGCGCAATATATGCTTAATGCGGCAAATATTTTAACTAACAAAGCAATGACTATGAAGCTAAGCAGTTGTCAAAGTTCGTCAGACTTAATTGCACAAGATGTTTCGTACCACAAAAGTTCTCGGAACACGTTAATAACGTAACAAACAAAATACACCCACGTACCACACAAAATTAAAAAACACCGAACACGTTTCAATAGATACGCTATCATCAGCGGTCAACTAGGTATTTAATAGTCGACCGCTGATGATGATAGCGTGGATATTGAAACGCGTTCGGTGTTTTTTAATTTTGCGAAATACGTAGGTGTATTTTGTTTGTTACAGATCCTGCCACAATTCCAGTGTTCCAGATTTTTCAAACGTTAACTAAGACAGCAAGTAAAATAGCTATCGAATGATACTACTGCAATTACTGCTATCAACGCGGAATTTCTTTCACTTGTAAAATATTTCCTCTGTTCTGGAAAAGTGTCCGATATGGTGCAAATTGAAAACCACTACAATGACATTGCAAGCAAATTTGATATTACACAACATAATGTTTTAAATAGAAAAGACTTAAAACGGTTCATTTTGGATGAACTCCCTCATTTAGATATATCTTTTACAAATCCATGCCAAAAAAATAAACCTCAGGTTGTTTCATTGGATTGTACTAAAGATGTAGCTTTCGATAAATCAACCAGAACTAACAAGTCTTCAGAAAAACTGAAAACTCTATGTTGTGCAGACAAGATTATAAGATCAGAAATACTGTCACAAAATTGTTGGACGGTACTCTTCACATTGATAATTTTAATGATATTATTCCTAAAGAGCTAACACACTTTGCTCGGAAGATTTTAGGGGGATATCCCGAATTATCACCACGAAAGTTTAATAAGCAGTATAAATCAGCTGAAATTTTAAAGCGAGCAAACATTATATCACTACAAAAATTAGTCAGTTAAGTAGGCTCCTCCCTTATTTAGTGATACAGTTGAAAATTGAAAACGTTTTTTACTTTTGTTGAATTTGTCACAATAAATAAATAAAGACAATATCACAATTCAAATAAAAACGAAAATGAAACAATGCTAATTGGTATAAAACCGTGAAGCTATAGGTTTATGACACAGTTCAACAGTTTGCACTATAAAATAAATAAATAAATAAATATATATATATATATATATATATATATATATATATATATATATATATATATATATATATATATATATATATATATATTTATTTATTTATTTTTATAGTGCAAACTGTTGAATCTATACTCAGCTTATACAATTACATTGTTTCATTTTTATTGAATTATGATATTGTCTTTATTTATTTTATATCGTGACAAATTCGACAAAACTAAAAAACGTTTACAATTTTCAACTGTATCACTAAATAATTCAAAAACACTTAGGAATAGGTAGTAAAAAGTGAGTATCTGTTAAAAGCACGCAAAAAATGCTATTCCAATCTGTAATCAAATACAGGGTGTGACATTTAAAAAAAATGAGAAAAATAACATTGAGCAGAATTGACGGAATGGAAAAACAAATCCCCAAATTTCACTCCCATGTCTTTCCAGATGGCGGAACAGGATACTACTCAATTAACTAATTTTTTACATAGAAATGTCTATAACTTAGGAACCGTTAGTCCTAGACCCATAGTACCTATATCATTTTGCTCAGCATTTAACAAAGAATTCAAATATATAGGGTGTTCCATTTAAAAAACACAAGTTTAGTGTAGTACTCGAAAATGGAACATCCTGTATACACAAAAATATTCTTGCAAGATGTTCCTCGTTGTTCACCACAATAATCTGTTATAATATTTTTTATTAAATCAACAGTATAGGCGTAATCTTCCACCCCGCAAATCGTTGGGACACCCTGTATATATGTATGTATACAGTGTGTCCGAGATTCAGCATGCATGTATTGCTATATTCGTTAATATTGAAGATAGAATGTCGGTTAAATTGGGAAAGTTTTAGAGAATTTTATGGCTATCATAATGGTAAAGTCAGATTTGAAGTACCTTTTTTTGTTTTTGAAATAATTGAAGAAAACGAAAATTGTGCATTTTCTACTACCCCCTGTAGCTCTTTTATTTGAAGTCTGACAACATTTTGATTTGTACATTATTATGACACTTTTAAAAGACAATTTTAAAAAAAAGTACTAAAATTCATCTACAGTCATTTGTTTTTGAAATACATACACTAACTATTGTTTTTCATATGGACGCCATCTTGGATTTTTACATTATCGAATAGTATTTTTTATCACCTTTTCAGCGATGTATCACATGATACGAGAATTTACTTCCAACTATCAAAAATTTAAAAAATATAAAATTGAAATAGTAGGTCTTGAGAAGGCATGGATTAATAAATGAAAAATTTATACAATTAGATTCCTAATTATTGTAATTTCTAATAACTAAAATGAAAACAAAACCGATAATAGTAACTATCATAAAACATGCTCGATATGTCCCCCTCTACACTCCACACATTTTCTACATTTTCATATCATGTAATACATTGTAGAAGAGGTGTTAAAATCCACTATTCGATAATGTAAAAATCCAAATAGCGTCCAAAAACAAAAGTTAGAAATGTATTAAATTTTGTAAGTAAAAACAGATAAATTAGCAAGGGTTTAAATTTTTGATAGTTCTCGTATCATGTGTGTAAAAATCCAAGATGGCGTCCATATGAAAAACAATAGTTAGTGTATGTATTTCAAAAACAAATGACTGTAGATAAATTTTGGTACTTTTTTTAAAATTGTCTTTTAAAAGTGTCATAATAATGTACAAATCAAAATGTCAGACTTCAAATAAAAGAGCTACAAGGGATAGTAGAAAATGCACAATTTTTGTTTTCTTCAATTATTTCAAAAACAAAAAAAGTTACTTCAAATCTGACTTTACCATTATGATAGCCATAAAATTCTCTAAAACTTTCCGCATTTAACCGACATTCTATCTTCAATGTATATATATATATATATATATATATATATATATATATATATATATATATATATATATATATATATATATATATATATATATATATATATATACCACCAAATATTGTTATCGGAAAGAGAATATATTTCGCATTAGATCACCTAGATTTTCTGGGAAACACTCTTGACGAGAAAGACAGTTATTACTATTTATCAAAAAATTGATGAAGCTGACCAAAAACGAGTAATTATTTAATTAAATTAACTTAGTACCGAATACAGAAAATATCCTTGACGCTTCCAAATGTTCTATGTGACATACCACATAAATCAAATAAAAGGAACACACCTCAAAATCAAAAATTGAATCCAATCTCCGACGAGATTTATTCATTAAATCCAACTTTAAATATCATCTTGCTCTCGATATAATTTGGAAATTGGGCCAATTATCACTCAATTTCCCGGCTTGCCAAAGTTATTATAGCGCAATTGTAGATAGCAAATCACAATCTCGTGTTTGTCTTTTGCCGATGATACCCAGTTCACCATCGAAAGCATCAGTCCAAATGGCTATTTTGAAAGTTATTGAAAACAAAAACAAAACGGTTACTAACAATCAAGTTCCGGTTGTTACCATCGATATGGGGCTTTATATTCCTGTTCAAGAGTTATTAATCGTCAACAAGGAATTGCAATCTAAGTTTATTTTAAGACCCGTAGAACTTCACATAACAATGGCACAATTAAGATGCATTAGGTCTTTCATAAAAAGGAGTGGAATTCCTGGTATTTGGAATGAGGCTGTCAAATTCTTGAAGGGGGCAACGAGCAATTTCAGCGCATTTATTAACCGTTTCAGTTTGTATATAGAATATTTTAATGTTTTGCTGGCAGAAAATATAAATTTGCAAAATGAGTTAACGGAATGCATTAAAGATTCACAGTCGCTTTTGATTGATAATGACGTTCCTAAATTCAAGGAAAATTTAGAAGAAACTTTTGCATAATAAAAATGCGCTTAGATGAAATGGAAAAGTTTGACGAAAACTACGGACAAGATAAACCAACTTTTCGAATGACGCGGACCTATATGCAAATGATTGGTCCTTTGCGATTATTCATTTGTGCTGTTCGATAATCAGATTGGCATTTACACTTGAGTGCCCTCGATGACTTTTGTAAATATTTTTTAGCAATGGATCAACTCAATTAAGCTCGTATGATTCTCTTGTATTTATATAAAATGCATCAGCCCAAAATGAACAATGAAAGACTCTGGTAGGAATTAAAAAACGATAAATGGGTGGTCAACAGATCCGATATTCCCTTTTGTGCATTAGGAGCTGATGAAGCTTTAGAGCAACAAAACAGACGATTAGAAGTCATAGGAGGGCTTACTGGAATTACTCAATATTCCCAAGCCTTAGCACGTTTTTTTTTGTGTGCTCCAGAATTAGAAACCATTGCTGAAGAATCGAAAAAAAAATCTTTTAACAGTGAATCAAAAAAATATAGTTAAATTTCCCACCACTTTCAAATCAAACATTAATCCTTTTAAGTATAAAGAAAATAACCTAGTTTGTTTATCAAGTACAAAAAGCTTTTCGATGGATATTCAGACACACGTGGATGAAATTGCTAAAATTGGTCTAGAATTTGTTGAACGTAGGATTGTTATTGGTGCCGAAAGCAGTATCTGGGATTCAATGAAGAAAAAAGTTTACAATTATGCAAAACAAACCTAAAGAAAGTAAACGTAGGATCATCTAAAGTTACTACATTCGCAATTAAGGAGATCAGGTCCCTGTTCACAAGAATCCTTATTGATACTCGAATACGATCGGAAATTGAACTACAAAGATTATTTCTAATTATGAATTAGCCACAGTACCTCGGTCAATGTTTAACTCCTACGGCAATTACATTTTGCTCCAAGAAAAGTGAACCTTTAACCATATTAGAGAAGTACCCTTCTTCTAATACTTTGGCTACTACTGCAATGCTACAACCCGCAGGATAACTACGCTGGCATGCATGTTGCAGATATTAATGCTATGGTTGATCTGCAAGGAATAAGTACCAAAAGTTTATCAACCTGTGCCGACTTGGCTACAACCTTCTGCGAGAAACTACTTGTTAAATACAAAAATTATGGTGTATTACATACTATGTTTGACACTTATATTAAATAGTTTCTATAAAATATAACCTGGGACAAGAGAAACCCAATTAGCGTTCGATATCATTATAACGCCCACAACCAAAATTAAAAATATTCGTATGAAAAAGCTTTTTTGCACTTCCGATACTAAAATAGATACTTTAGGCTCTGTCTGCAGGGACTAAAGTGGGTCATTCATCCCCTAGAGATTAAAAATGGACTGAACACCCTAGAGAGTTTATTGACAGATGTCAAACTTCAAATATTTTTTATTAATTTTTTTACGAAACATTAACATTAATATTATTACAATTAATAAATATCGGACGATTGATTTCCGAAACGATACTGCTGGATGTAAGGTTGAACGCATTTCCAAATGAATCAGTGCCTGTGGGCCGTTCAGATTGGCACGAGAGTCCTGGAAGTGAGGTAGCTGGTGTTTTTTGATCATCTCCACCTCCAAAAATTTTTTCGGCGATAAGGTTCTTATTATTCAGGGAGTTTTCCACATACCCTTCTGCAACAGTTGCAAGCTTCCATCCCCTATGTATTTTTAAAACGTCAACAGTCTATCCCATTTATATTTTAATGTACCTCAGTATGTTTCACGTAATTCTTTTACATTCTACAATCCTACCGCACGCACAAATATATTACCTAGATCACCTATGCAAGTTATTAGTAGCACTTTTAATATGATTTCAAATGACGTTGATATGAATGACAGTTTACCGTTAGTAATTTCTCGCATTATTATTATTATTATTATAATTATTATTATTATTATTATTATTATTATTATTATTATTGCTATTATTATTATTATTAATTATTATTATTATTATTATTATGTTTACCTGTTTTTCTCTATTTAAATAATTAAATCACTATAACAGAAAAAATCAAAAATCAATTATTATTCCAATTTTTTTCGAAATGCTATGCCATCATTACCTGGAACTTTTCCTTATTTCACAGCAGTCTACCTCCATCCATGTATGAAATTCTGCGAAGTCCATGAGATATTTTGTGTTCTCTTACCGAGATTAGTTATTATGACCACCAAAGATGTTAAAGGTGCGCGACACAGACTTTTAGTTTGACCCTTTACGTAGTATTAGTATTAATGATTGTTAAGATAACAAAAGAAGACATATGTAAAAGCAATACTAAATAAGGATTTATATGATTTGCATAATCAACGTGTGGCTTAATGCAAATAACCTCTATGAATGTTATACAGGTATGGAAACACATTATTGCGGGTCTGAATAAGGTAGAAAGAAACCCAATAAGCATTATATTAAGTGTAAGAGAGACATAACTTTACCGATGTTGCCACTTGTACACATTTGCATGTAGGTACAAAATATGAACTACTTAAGTCTCCTTCAATCTAGCTTCAACATTTCTAACGAAACCAAAGCAATTAAGATGATGTTGAAAAGTCGCGTGTTCTTTGAAACTATTAAGTAAATATTTTTCACTTAAACATTAAATGATAATACCTCAAACACCGAAGTTTATTGTAATTGCGAATTTATGAGATGGTTCGATTACTACTCGTAAGAAGAACCAAGAAGAAACTTACGAGAGCTGCAAACAAGAACATTAACATTTACATTGATAGTAGTATAGTATTTGAGTTTAAGGTTTAACTTTAGCATTATAATTCTTATTGAAAAACCAACAATGAACAGAAAACTCTACTTTATAAGTTTTTCGAAAAGACCTCCACCTTGCGCAAGGCAACCCAATCTGTGATAAAATTCAGTTCGGCTGTTTTCTAACATTTCTTGGGTGATGCTGATTAAATTTTGACATGAAGTTCGTCCAAATCGTTAGCACGTTCATGGCTGTGCCCATAAATTTGCTGGAATACGTATCACCAAACAAAAAAGTCGTTCGGTGTGATATCAGGTGAGCAAGGAGGATATTTAATAGTACCTTTTCCACTAATAATACGGTTAGGGAACGTAGTTTCCAAAAACTGTTGAACTCTTTATTGCAGTAAGTGCAGGACAGTCATCTTCTTGATACCAAATGTCATCAAAATTTATACTGAGGCGTTGAACAGCTGGAACTATCTGGTTTCTCAACAGTGCTAAATATTTCTCCGCATTCAAGTTTCCGTTGATAAAAATGGACCAATTGTGGAATTGCCTAAAATTCCCTCCCACACATTAACTTTTTGGGGGTATTGTGTCCGGTAAGGAATACTAAGGTGTTTGCTTTTATGAGAGTAACCAACAGCGACAGACGGATTGTGATAGCCATGTAAGTTAAAAGAACACTTGTCGGTAAACAAAATTTTTACAATAAATATTTCGTTTTCATTAGCCCGATTCATCATATATTCACACAATTCCATACTCTTTTGATGATCTGGAAAAATTTCTTGTGTAGTTTGCAACTTATAGCAACGATACTTATTCCTTTTCAAGATATTGCAAACTGTTCTTGGTTCAATATTCATTTCTTCAGCAATTATTGTACTATTTCACGGGAAATTAGTTTCTGCTAAACTACACACTGCAATTTCTTGGAGTTCGCGCTATTCATTTAAGTTACGACCAGGATGCTCACCATCATTACCATCAACGCTACTGCATTTTCTACAAACCTGTCCATTATTTCTTGTGCAGTGATTCCTGAATAATACCACTTAATAATCTGTATTTTTCGTCAGTGCAATACATGAGTATTGGTCGGACTTGCAAAAACACTGATTTTCAATTCTCATTGACCGTAGCCATTACGTGTGTCAGCCTACTCAAAAACGCACGTATGGCATCAGCGCTTTTAGTTTGTTGTATATTCTATCTCACTTAGCGCGTGAACTGATTGTATTGTCTTTGTTTTACTTATTATAAGTCGGACACTCGATAATATTTTTCCATACCTATATATAATGTTAACTACATGAAAATATTGCCAAGTAAATGTATGAAGTGGATTTTCAAATATACCTACTAAAAACCGATTTATGTATGCTAACCCACGTTAGCCCTTTTTCTCGTTTATTCTAAATTGCAGTCTTCGCAGATTGCTATCATACCACCTACAGAATTAAGATATTAACAAGTACTGAAAGATTTAGCTTAGTATGCGTGGTATATTTGTGGTCCGTTCCAATGCAATCACCCACACATCTTTGAAATGCGCTGACTGACTTCTGGTACACTGATGTCTCCTAAGTTCTAGTTGATCACTATTAAATTATAACTACTTTAAATAGTGGTTCAAAAATTGTGTTCGTCTTAACAAATACGTACCACTTTCGCTACGTTAAGAGACTGTGTAATTGCACTCAAGAATTGCTGTCATGTTATAGGTCCGCTCAGATTCTCTTTGTGCAGTTTTAGTTTTTGTGACAAATTTTTCTTTTTCTTTTCCATGTATTTGGTAATTTTTGTGTGTCATCCCTTGTGTTTAGATTCTGCAGTCGTTTCTCTATTTCAATTGCTTCCCTTATTATTTTGGTGATGTCAATGTTGATTTTCTGCGTTGTAAATTGTCTGGCTAATACACAACACGAAACACAACGAATAATTAAAATATAGAAACAACCGCAGAATCTCAACCCAAGGAACATTATGATTTGTTACGTGTTTAATTGGAAAACGTTTCTTTTTGATAACGTTCGTCATTTTGTCAAATTTACTTACTAAAAACAGCAATATATTCTTAGGTTGAATGCTTCCAATTCACTATTTCGCCAATTTTTACGCATCTCTAATTGCATTTAAATTAACGTATGTAACTTCTGTACACATCTCTTACTTAAAAGTAAGTCAAATTTAATACCTTCAGCCACATCCCTGAGATTTCGGATCATTTAATATAAAGCGGTTAAAAAGGAACCTGGGATCTATTAGGGTCAAATAGAGAAAAAAAAATATATTCACAAAATACATATTTTCTATTACACATTTTAACTTTTGGCATCAATGATTAAACACGAATTTTCTCAAGTTTGTAAAATTGCTTTTAAGGTGGACTACCTTGATGGTGGATGTTGATTTTCTATAGGATTTTTCGTTTCTGGTTACTGGATGCTGAAGCATCATTTTTTTTGGAAAATTCTCACTTAAAGTAATAATTGGTTAAGTAAAAGCATTACTAACGCTTTTGAAAGGCGGATATAATTGAAATTATTCATTCGTCCACATCTTCGGTAAGTGGCACATGTTTCGATGACCTCATTGTAATTAAAATCGTTTTCAGGTTTTCCAATATAAAAGTATTCAATACTAATTCTTTACATATAAAGACACCTCAATCGAAATTACGTTGAATGTTAACTACCGGCTCGTTTGTCACCTGTAACAGGTATAAACAGTCATAATTAATTAAACAACCATTTACCGTCTTTTAGCATCTCAGTACCACCTACGTTCGTAACGGCATTCCTTCTTAAATTTTCTGCCAACCTTTTTACTGTTACGTTACATCCAAAGTACAAGATTACCACTGGAAGGCGTAAGAGCATTGCTGACAACCGGGACCATATACGTGAAAGCTGCTAGATCATTGCAATAGTACATGAAGGTTTTAAGATCACATAAGTAGTTTCGTCAGTAAAGGTCGATCTTTTTTTATCACCTGGGTACACGATTGTGTTTCCAAATTTAAAATACACCTACGCGGTTCTTAGTGAATTTCTACAACGAAAATAAATGTAGTGATATTAATTTTGTAATCAAATGATTGACAATTGTTACCTTTTAATGAAATTTATATATTTAAGGTGCTTCCAGCAGTTCACTTTCACAAATTTCTTTTATCTAAAATGGTATATATATATATATATATATATATATGTATATTCACTAATTCGGTTTTGAATATTTTTGTACTCAATCACAAGTAAAACTTTAATTGAATCATTAAAAGTGACTTGATAGACCGCACCCAAACAAGATGTAGCTTCCATTTTAACCCAATTAATTGTAGCTTTTGTGGCTACATGTACCCAACGATTTAACTCCTGTTTTGATTGAAATATACCGGTTGTACCGATTATTTGTATTACGGTGAACTATTGCAAAAGTTAAACATTTAATTTCATATGAATTTATAATTTTGTCTCGTAATCTTTATGTGTTATGTACAATACTTTTTCCTGTGGACAAGGTTGTTGGGGGCAGATTTATTTCCTCTAAATTTCTTGATTACCTTAATTGTTACGGTAGTTATTTACTGTGGACCTAACAAGCTTTCCAATTACTGCTATGTAATATAAAATGATTAGTGTTTTACTGAAAAACAAATGGGGTTTTGCTGTATACTGTGTGTATCGTAAGGCAAAAAAGTTAATTCATAAAATTTTTTTTTTCGGGTTTTACTAAATACCCCAATGGGATTACGTGTTAAATTGGCCAATCCAGGCTACGACCAGAAAGATCCTACAGCGGCCGGAAAGGGCATATATTAATTTTATTTTATTTATTTTTTGTAATAATTGAAATTTAAATTGTAATTGCCGTGGGCACAAGCTGTGGCTCACTACTTGCCATCGTAAATTTTAATTTAATGTTTTGTTTCTTTTTGGTTCTGGGGTATGCTATATTTATAGATATGTACATAAGGATTACTAGTTAAATAAGTATTCAGGTATATCGTACCGTCGGGCTTACTGCCTGTGGTGTTAAATGTTAGTTTTTTTTTATTTTTACTCTTTTGTCACAATATCGACAATAAAATTACTTTATCGGGGAATTGTTAACTCATTTCTATTTCTTTGTTTGTTGGATAAGTCCTGTTTCAGGCTTTACAGGGTTTACTCTCCTTTCAGCACTAGTTGAGTATTTCCTTAATAAAGCCTGTGGCGCCTACTTATATCTGGTTTCTATCTAACCATATTACCATCACTTTAAGCTACACCTCCAAAACAACCACGCATTCAAGTGTTCTGCGGTCTTCCGACAGTACGCCTGAGCTTAGTCGAGCTCATTTCCTTTTTTATGCCATGTGATGGTTAGACACGTGGCATAATTTGGCGACCAACGTTTCGGCCAGAGTTTTGGAGTATGTACAAATTTTAAGTTACCTTAAGAACATTGTTCTTTCTACTTAACTTAAATATTTTTTTGTTTTCTCTTTAGCTTATTGTATAAATTTGGCACTAACACGTCAACGGGTTATAATATCTAATCTATTACTTTACTTCATTTCTGAAGTATTTTTTGTTTTCGCTTCTTTTACATACATGGCTGTCACACTTCGTTTTGATGTAAATCGTCTTATGAAGACTGAATTGATGTATGAGTTATTATCTAGGGGTTTAGACTGCAAGGTTAATGTCGAAGCTTTACGTACATCGGTGGCAGCGCGAGACTACTTGATGCTAACAAATCTCTTACGATTACTTCACATCAGATTCCGTTCGCGGATTACATACCGGCATCGACTCTTTTACTGGTGACTGCACTTCGGCTTCTTTTCTTCATCTGAGTACATTAGTACTACATGCTCAAAGGCGATGCGAACTTATGATAACGGATTCAGAAACGGAAATCACTCAGAAAAATCAATTTCTAGTCGAATTACAAAATTACCGGTCTGACTTAGAACAAAAAATAAAAAAGGGTAAACGTATTACATTCTCTGATACAGTTTCTTCACCAATAGCTGGACCTTCTGCAAATTCTACGGTTCATGGCGAATCTGAACCAATGGACGTAGGACCACCATCAATTTCTTCGGATGACGGTGTTGATGTACCTCCTGGTACCTCACCTTCTACTTTTACTCTTTCTTTAAGTCACTTTTCCATCATTAAATTGGGCTTATCTTTCTCTGGCGACAGTACTGCCTCTCTATTTGATTTTCTGACGCGTGTAGAAGAATTAAGTGCTTCTCGTGGGTTAACTCACAAATGTTTATTCTCGGTTATCTCTGAAATATTAAAGGGGAAAGCCTTATTAATTTATCGCGCTCGTAAACACGAGTTATCCTCTTGGAAAGATGTAGTCGCATTACTTAAAACGAAATTTCTACCGTTAGACTCTGATGAACGGTTACTGGACGAGATTAAGTCTAGAACTATGGGTGCCTCAGAAATCATTATCGATGTCATGCAAAGTCTTTTCCAACGACTCTCTGTTCCACTTCCTGATCAAAAACAGTTATACTATGTACGCCGTAATCTAACACCCTTCTATCAAAATGCTTTAGCTTTAACCGAAGTGTCTACACTTTCACAATTAATAACTTTGGGGAAAGGATCGAACAAAATAAATATTCTATGGAATCTCCTCCGTCACAGAAAACTTCGCAACTTTTAGAACCTAGTTTGGCTTACGTTGATTCGCCTTCTGATTCCTTCAAACCTACTACTCTTTCTCAACCACTATCGAGAAGAATCGTTAATACTCCTGTCTCTCAACTTTCTGCGACTAGTGTTACTTTACGCTGCTGGAATTGCTCTGGAAGAGGGAATACTTCACCACGTTGTCCACAACCCCATAATAAACATTGTTATGGCTATGGTAAGCCTGCTTACACAAGAACTACTTGCCCAGTGTGGATCTCTAAGCAGGGAAACTAATTTCTGAATCTTCTATCCGAGGAGAAGATTCTGTCTCACCTTTAATCTCGTAAACCGCTTTTTCTGGAATACTTGAGTCTCGTCGCATCCTCCTCGATTATATTTTTGCTAGTGTTCGCAACGATGAACGACCATACCTAAACGTCAATATTTTTGGTTATACTTTTCAGGGTCTTTTGTACTCTGGCGCTTCACGCAGTATTATTGGAAATTCAGGTTGGCATATACTGCAACGGCTAGGTTTATCTTTATCCGTGGGTCGTTTACTGCCCGCACTCTTGCGAATGGTAATACCTGTAATATTCTTGGTCAACTTACTCTACCAATAACTGTCGAGTCTAAAACGATCATGCAAGATGTACTCGTGGTGCCTGAAGTACCTCATACACCAATTTTGGGTATCGATTTTTGGAAGGCATTTAACTGCGTCCCTGATCTTCGACATGGACAGTGGACCTTTGGTAACGATACTAGCCTAGCAACTATTTCTTCTGACCATTTAAGCTGTTTTTCTGATCTTCCTTTGTCTCAACAGTCTGCTCTGAAAACCTTACTAGATAAATCATTTAAAAATTCTGACACTTTAGGATGTACTATTCTAGTTCTACATGAAATCCGAACTAACACTGAACCAATTGAACAGCGCTATTAACCACTTTCTCCTGCTTTACAACAGGTAGCTAATGCTGAGTTAGACTCTATGCTGGAATTAGGCGTCGCTGAACCTTCGAATAGTCCTTGGGCTAGTCCGATTATTTTAGTTAAAAAGAAAGATGACTCCTATCCGTTTTGAGTCGACTTTCGCAAAGTTAATGCGGTAACGCAAAAGGATGCTTATCCCATACCCTCCATTTCTTCTATCTTAGATCGTTTACGTGATGCACGATACCTTTCTAGCTGGGACATTCGCTCTGCTTACTAGCAGACTCCTCTGTCGGACGAATTTAAACCTATGACTGCTTTTACCGTCCCTGGACGTAAACTTTTTCAGTTTACTAGAATGCCTTTTGGCCTACACAATTCACCGGCTACTTTTCAACGACTAATTGATTGAGTTTTAGAGGGAGATTTGGAACCGTACTACTTTGCTTATCTTAGCGACACTGTTTTGGCTACACCCACTTTTAAAAAACATTTGGAAGTTCTAGAAAAAATCTTTCAACGTCTGTCTTTGGCAGGTCTCACTTTGAGACAGGATAAGTGTCATTTTTGCCGTCCTGAACTAAAATACCTAGGATATGTCGTCAATAAAGATGGACTCTTAGTAGATCCAGATAAAATATCTGCAGTTTGTCCTATACCTGTTCTGACAAATGTTTCTGACGTACGGCGCTTAGTCGGTATGGCGGGATGGTATCGTCGCTTCATACCTAATTTTTATTCTGTCATCAAACCTCTAACTTCTCTTACTAAAAAGAATACTCCATTCGTCTGGTCTTCTGAATGCGAAACTGCATTCACTTCCTTAAAAGAATGTTTAGTGTCAGCTCCTATTCTTTCTGGTCCTGATTTCTCACAACCATTTGTCTTTCAAACAGATGCATCCGACTTCGGTACCGGTGCTGTACTCTGTCAACAATTTCCTACTGGCGAAAAGGTAATTAGCTATGTTAGTCGATCATTGATTAAGGCTGAACGTCACTATTCCACTACAGAAAAAGAGTGTCTGGCTGTTATATGGGCTATTGAGAAATTTCGCCCCTACGTTGAGGGCTCTCACTGTACTGTCATTACGGACCATCATTAATGAATATGGCTAAATAACTTGCAAAATCCTACAGCACGTCTCTGTCGATGGGCGATTCGCCTGCAGCAATACGATTTTTCTATTATTCACCGTAAAGGCAAAGAACACCTACCTGACGCTCTGTCGAGATCTGTTCCGAAAATTGGCTGTATTAATCCTACTTCTTCAACTTCTCTAGTTCCTTTACCTGTCCAAGATAAATGGTATCTGAAAACAATTTCTCGTATCTCTAAATTCCCTAAAAATATCCTTCTTGGTTTGTAAAGGACGGTTTACTTTATAAACGTTCCAAATTTTCTTCTTCGGCTAATTGGAAAATAGTCGTTCCTAAAGAATGAGACAAACGCATTATCTCTGAAAACCACGATCTTCCAACTTCTGGTCACTTTGGAGTTACTAAAACTGTTGCTGAAATTGCTATACATTACTAATGGCCCGCACTTCGTGCGGATGTCATTCGCTATACTCGGCAGTGTGCTGTCTGTTCTGCACATAAGTCTACTCCACCTGGTTTTCTAGCACCAAGGGCCAAACCTACTAAACCTTGGCAAATCTTATGTTTGGATATAGTCGGTCCTCTTCCTAGATCCTCCAAAGGACATGCTTTTGTGTTAGTTGTAGCTGACTGCTCCACCAAATTTGCTTGTTTCTTTCCCTTACGCCATGCTACTGTTTCTGTTGTGTGTCAAGTCGTGGAAGATAATATTTTTCTTATGTTTGGTATTCCACAGTACATTATTGCCGATAATGGTGTACAGTTTCGCAGTAAAGAATTAACGAAATTATGCTCCGATTATCGAGCCACTATTCTTTTTAACGCCAAATACCATCCTAGAGCGAATCCTGCTGAGAGAATTAACCGAGTCCTGAAAACCTTAATATCTTCCTATACCACTCAAAATCAACGTAAATGGGACGTAAACCTAACTAAAATTGGTTGTGCTATCCGTTCTGCAAAGCACGAACTGATTGGCTGTTCTTATTATTACGCATTATTTGGGCGAGAACATAACTTCGTTCATTAATTCATCCAAATTCGAAGTATATGGATGCAACGTTTAAGTTTTAAGGTTTTATATTGATGTGTAGTACCAAAAATTAATTATTATCTGAATGTAAAATACATTACATCAAAATAATTTTAAATATATTGAGTTTATATATATATATATATATATATATATATATATATTCTTCCGGGTCTATGATCTCGGGTATTGATACAAATCTTGCAAGAACCTTCGTTGGTTCAGCAACCTTTTGGCAAACTCATTTGCTATTTTCAAGTCACTAATAATCTTGTTCTAGCCTTGTTTTGTTGTTTTTTTTCTGTGGATTCCATACGAGATTCTATTGTGTGTTGACAGTTGACGGTTTTTGTTACATACCAATTTCCATGTAGTAGGTAGTTTCTGCACGAAGTCTCGGGCATTAAGGCTGTTTTGACGTTTTGGATTTGTACAGCTTCTCTTATTATTCTCTTGGTTAGATGGTGTTGCTATCCTTCTGGTCTTATTGAAGTGGGTATTGTGTGATGTCGATTGAACATGTGGTAATGATGAGGTTGTGGAGTTTTTCACTATTGCTAATGGATGTTCCTCCAGCTCAGTTATGATTCGTCTATTTGTTTGACCTATGTACGTTAGGTCACAGTCTCCACATGGAATCTCGTGTATTCCTTCATCTTCTAGGTTAGTTTTGGTTTTCGCGTTAGGCAATATGGTTCTGATCTTTTCAGGCGTCTTAAATGTTATTTGGTATTGTCCTTTTTAGAATTCTGCTAATCCGGTCTTTTGTCCACTTTATTTGTTTGTTTCCCTTCTTTTTCTTCTTGCTTTTTCTTCTTTTGGATGAGTGTTTCCGTGAATATGTTTCATAATCAAGCTGTTTTAACGTTTTGATTTCTTCCTGCATGTTTTGATAGTCTGCCACTCGCTTGTATCTCGTAATTAGCGTTTTGACCACGGTCTGTGATGGTGATGGTTGATAATGGGATTAAGCATACAGGTAGCTGTTGGTGTGTGTGTGTGACATTTCTATAAACTGTGTGTCCTAATTGTTCTCCCTGCTTGTAGATTAATATGTCGAAATACATGGAAATTGGTAATAAACAGAAAACGTCAACCTATAATACACAATAGACCTCTTATTGAATTCACAGGAAAAAACCAACGAAACGGAAAAAAGAAAATAGTATAGCGAAATTAGAGAAAGTGAAAGTCAGCGAAGGTACAATTAACAAGGACCGGACAGCAGACATCAGTTCCATTCAAATTACGCGAATCAGAACGAGATTGTTAGTTACCTGAAGATAGCAAACGAGAGTTTACCGAAGCGTCGCCGAATTAACGTAGGTTTATAGAAGAACCCTATCAATACACAAGTTCATAGGCCAAGAAGAAATGGAAATACATTATTTTTGCACATACTGTATGTGCCAGCTACTTCGAATAGCTACCAAAATGATACAAGACAAACTCTGGACGCGGATAGGTTAGGACACAAGATAGAAAGAGGCAAGTGATCTTTAATTTACACAGGTATTAATAAAAATTTTAGATTTAAAAATACGTAACTGTTCCTTGTTCCTCCACATAATGGAGCAATTCTGTCTATTATGTAAACAAATTTATTAAAATACCATGTATCAGCAATTGAAGTTAACAGAATCCGTCAGGTATTAAATTGGTAGATATATTGCTACAAAATATAAATTTTAAAGAAATGTTAGATACTTAATAATTTTTTGGTCATCCAAACAAAGTGATCCGTTTTTTTCCTAACCTGCCTGTTCTAATCCTCTCGCAACAAGCTTCACACCGAAACGTTTTGCGGCAAAATGACGATAGCCAGTTGACGGCAGTGAAATGTCCGGATTCGTTAATTTCTATGTTAAGGCAAAATTGACAAATTTCGGGCGTCCCTTTTTTTGTGTGTGTTGGTGACTCAACGGATGACCAAAATGTGACCAAAATGTTAATTTGATCCGAAAATTAACTTTTTAGTTGCTAAATAGTGACCACTAAGAATTAGTTTAGCTCGTCTATTATAATTTTATCATTTTACCATTTTATCTAAATTAGGAAAACACTCTTCGTTTTGAGCAGCAACTTTGTGCTTGTTTTACCCTTATTCTCTTCATTCTGTAAACTTCGTTACTGGGATAACGAATATTCACATTTACTATGGGTAGTCTCAGAAAAACTAAAGCCACGGTAATGGTGCTTATATAAACGAGATCGTCAATAAAACGAAGGTGTTTGAGATAAGGCAGATTATATGAGAGACTACGTTAATAAACTGGAAATGTACATTTTTGGTAGTGGTAAGAACGACAAGCGTAGCGAGAAGGATTTATCTTTAAATATGTGATGAGTGCTCCTGATTAAATCTGATTCATAAGCTACAAGAAGCATACATGGTGACTGGAGAGAAACATCTCCTAACCCGGAAGAAGTCTTGTCTTTAGCAACTGATGATGCCGTAAATGGAATATGCATACCTCAATGGATATCTTGTTCGAATTTTACACTAATCAGGCTAAGCGACTCGGTTGCTTTCTAGAACTTGACCGAACATGCGGATAGAGTGGGGGATGTAATGATTTCTTTAGAAAAGTTGACAGCGTTTAATACAACATAAGTAGTTGTGAATTAGATTATTAGTGCAAAAGAGTAGGCCGTTTGTGGGATGGAGGGATAATGTAGTTATCGTGTCCTGAAAGACTCCTGCATAATGAATATATTAAATGTCCATTGAGTACCATATATACGTTTCGATTGATAAAGATGTACGGTCCATTCAGCTAGTTTTTGCGATAGACCTAGACTGGAAGCTGGTTAAGTAATGTAGTTTACAAAACTTTATCGAAAGATACGTTTAGGCTGCAATGCAAGATACCCCGGAAAACTCGTTTGAACTGTTCCAGATGTAGAAGACAAGCGAGAATGCTTGAATTCAATATCTAGTTATTCTCGAGCTATTTCGTGGGGTAATAGTTAATGCACTTCTTTATCCTCGTGACACCTAAAGCAGAGATACAGATGTTTAGGTAGCCTTTTCGAACCCTTTTTAGGTATCGATTGCGGTCTAGCAAATCTTGAAATAAAGTGGTAGGATACTGTTATTGTACGTAGTTTGAAATAAACTAGTACTAATGAGGGTTAATTTAAGGACACACGTTTTGAGGTCGATGGAAGATATAAGGCTATGTTCCTGATTCTTTTGACATTAACCGTAATTTCTTTAATCACATGCAGCACAGTTGGTACTGTTGGCAGAGGAACATTGAGAGCACGTGTAGAATTAGCGAAAAATGTTTTGCTAAATAGACCTGCTTTTGTTTTAAAGGTGGATAGTGTTCTTAATCAGTCGTGAGAAATGAGAGGACTGATTTAGAAAAGCTTTGAATAATAATTTTGTCAAGATTCCAGAATGGTTTGATGCTGAGTTGTTGTGGAAGAACTTTGCTCTATTCGCTGGTGAAAGGCCAACTCCAACTTTGGAATCACCCTGTATGTATACAGGGTGAGTATTTAGTGCGGGATTGGTCGATTACTCCGTTATGATACAGTATATGAAAAAAGTTATTTACAAAAATTGTAAGTAACGATATGCTCGTTATTTGGAAAATATGCCGATCCCTACAGGGTGATTTACATCTACGTGGTAACACATATAATTTTTTAAATGAGACAATCTGTATATTTCCTCTTATTTAGATTCCTCTTATAATCCCTGTTCGTACAATATGAGGTTGTACATAACCATACAGAGTATTTATGACCATTTTATATCGAAATTGCCATGAAATAAAACATGGAGAAGTAATAAATAAATGTTTCTTTTGCATAATAAGGTAAACAATATGTTCTCAAATTTTTAAGATGCACCCTCCTATATTTTATTTTCTCAAAAGATTATATTTGTTATTCCCTTTCATTTTTATAAAGCATTCCCTATACCTAAATTCAATCCTCTCCGAGAAATTTTTAATTTCCTTCAAATTTTAAGAATACCTTAAATTTATGTGACTAAAAATAATTTAATCTTGGATAATAATGTAACAAAATTATTTTTACACAATAAGCAATTCAAACATAAAATAAACTATAACAATATGCAATGAAGGTAGGCAATTTCTAGATTAATTAGTAAATAAATGAATACCCAGTAAACGCTGATGTATTTTAATAAAAACTTTTAAACACATTAAAGCTGAAATAATGCCTCCTGTACGACATCGTGCAAATTTCCATCAGTTAATCGAGTTTGAACGTGGAAAAATAATCGGTCTATGAGAAGCCGGATTATCAATTCGTTATGAGTAGTAATGGGACACTATCCCCACCCCTCCTTTTTTACGTTACAAGCCCCGCCCCCTTTCACTTTTTTATATGCCCACGTGGGGGACCGGATTTTCCACCCTTATTTTTGCTCGCTTACGTGTAGGACGTATTTTTTCACCCCTATTTTTGCACATCCACGTGTGAGACCGCATTTTCAACCCTAATTTTTACACACCCTCGTGTGAGACCGTATCCTTTCTTTTCGAAGGCCCTTTTTAACACCTGTTTTTTACTCGCTTACGTATAGGACGTGTATTTTCACCCCTATTTTTACACACCCACGTGTGAGACCGCATCCTTTTTTTTCTTTTTCAACCCTAATTATTTTTACTCGCTTACATGAAGGACCGCATTACCCTTATTTTTATGATTTCTTTTGGGGGTTAAAGCTTATGGCTGTATTAAGGACCTTTTGACAGCAAGGACTTTTTTGTGGTTGCTAACGTGAGGACTGGGGTGGGGGCTGGTCTTGGCTTAGAACTGTATTTAGGGTTGGGCTGGTCTAGGGTTAATCTTAGGGTTATTTGGTGGTATTAAGGTCCTTCTGGCTATATTAAGAACAGTGCCCCTGGAGGTTAGGCACATGCACACGCATACAATGTTGGAAATTGCATAATTAATAAGATATTGTTATTAAAATTATCGACCCTATTGCTTTAAAATGGCCACATGCTATTGAGTGATCTTTTACCTAAAACGTTGTATTTCTAATAAGGAGGTTCTTGTGCGACACGTGTAGGGCTTCGCAACTTGTTCTCAGGCCTTCGTCCCCCTAGCCTCTTTGAGTAAAAATTGATTTTAGTGCCATCTAGCGGCGTAAAGACTAATGAACATTTTCTATAACAGAAGCTGATAATGCACACCTCTCTCTTGCTCTATCTTGTTTCTTCCTCCCCCTCTCTCTTTCTCACACACACACACACACACACACACACACACACACACACAAACAATTCAATTAATTAATCAATCTCAAACAAAGCACGCTCGATCACCAGATCAATCTCAACCAATCAACCGAAATTATGTCTTACAGTTTTGCGGAAATCAGATTACAGTTGAAACTGAATACATTCAAGTCTAATTTAAATATGACGTGAAATAATAAATAATTTCTACCCTAATGGAATGATGCTTTATGTATAGGCAGATCCTCTAAACAGCCACCACCTATACATTCGGAACATCATATCTGATTTATTTGCATGTTCAATTACTTACACACAAAATTGTTTCATTGTAATGTGTTCATTAACATTTGTAAAAACCCATTAAAAAGTAATAATTACTTATATAACATAAAGTTAAATTAAAATAACATGTTTTTAAGAATATCAAGTTGATATAACGGAAATAAAAGGCAAAAGGTTTTAATGGTTTATTATTATATAAGTGAATTAACAATAACTACAACTTTAAAATCCACGAATGCGTACTTACTATTTTGTAGAGCTGATCTTATGACGTTATCCTATAAGCATGATAATACATTTTTAAAAATCTTTATCGGTATTTTTGTTAGCAATATCAGGTAAAAAACATATATTAAAAATAATACGCTTACCTTTAGAAGTTTTTCCTTCAACGCTGCCATATGCTAAACTGAAATTTTTATACAACGTACCTCACTAAAACACGCTTTGTGAATGGCTGAATATAAAACACTCGATTACATACCGGACATTAACTATTTAGAAAGTAATACAGAAAAACCTGAATTCGTATTTAATAATTATGTTGTACTTACAAAAAATTTACATTCAAAAACACAAATATTTTAAAAACGTCTAATACCACTAATGTTGCATCATAATAATAAAAACTCATTATACAGTGATTACACATTAAATACTTAAAATATGTAACTTTATACTACGTCTATTATTACATAGAGATGGGATTATTCTTAAATTTAATTGATTTCGATAGAGCTCTGGAAATACTACAACCGTTCGAAATCTTGCTTCTTCTCTCGATATCAAAAAAGCTATACTAGTGATACATTAAGTAAGCATAATAGCGGATACAGCTACATTGCTAACGATTATTGATGTTTTTTTGCATGAGATTTTTTTTTTAAAATACCTGCGACGCTGTCTTTAAGAATAATCCCATCTCTATGTAATAATAGACGTAGTATAAAGTTACATATTTTAAGTATTTAACATAATTTCGGTTGATTGGTTGAGATTGATCTGGTGATCGAGCGTGCTTTGATTGAGATTGATTAATTAATTGAATTGTTTGTGTGTGTGTGTGTGTGAGAAAGAGATAGGGGGAGGAAGAAACAAGATAGAGCAAGAGAGAGGTGTGCATTATCAGCTTCTGTTATAGAAAATGTTCATTAGTCTTTACGCCGCTAGATGGCACTAAAATCAATTTTTACTCAAAGAGGCCAGGGGGGCGAAAGCCTGAGAACAAGTTGCGAAGCCCTACACGTGTCGCACAAGAACCTCCTTATTAGAAATACAACGTTTTAGGTAAAAGATCACCCAATAGCATGTGGCCATTTTAAAGCAATAGGATCGATAATTTTAATAACAATATCTTATTAATTATGCAATTTCCAACATTGTATGCGTGTGCATTTGCCTAACCTCCAGGGGCACTGTTCTTAATATAGCCAGAAGGACCTTAATACCACCAAATAACCCTAAGATTAACCCTAGATCAGCCCAACCCTAAATACAGTTCTAAGCCAAGACCAGCCCCCACCCCAGTCCTCACGTTAGCAACCACAAAAAAGTCCTAGCTGTCAAAAGGTCCTTAATACAGCCATAAGGTTTAACCCCCAAAAGAAATCATAAAAATAAGGGTAATACGGTCCTTCATGTAAGCGAGTAAAAATAATTAGGGTTGAAAAAGAAAAGAAAGGATGCGGTCTCACACGTGGGTGTGTAAAAATAGGGGTGAAAATACACGTCCTATACGTAAGCGAGTAAAAAACAGGTGTTAAAAGGGCCTTCGAAAAGAAAGGATACGGTCTCACACGAGGGTGTGTAAAAATTAGGGTTGAAAATGCGGTCTCACACGTGGATGTGCAAAAATAGGGGTGAAAAAATACGTCCTACACGTAAGCGAGCAAAAATAAGGGTGGAAAATCCGGTCCCCCACGTGGGCACATAAAAAAGTGAAAGGGGGCGGGGCTTGTGACGTAAAAAAGGAGGGGTGGGGATAGTGTCCCATTACTACTGTTATGTTGTCGCTCGCGTGTCCACAATTCCTTGTGTTGGCCAAGAAAATAATGAGGAACGACAACGTGTACGTCGAGGACGTCTTAGAAGCACCAAAGATCGTGAATATTATGCTTGTAGGTCTTCGGGATCGTTTTTCATTAACAAGGGAGACTGGTGATAGATGGAGAGGTTTAACTTGATCATCAAATCTCCTTACAATCGACGTATCGAAGAATTCGATCTTTTGGGCTCTGATCATACCGACCATTGTTTTGTTCGCCTATAACTCCACGCCATCGCATTTTTAGAACACCTTCGGAGTATTTCTTACGGTTTCAAATGTATCTACTATTCGATTTCGTAAGTCATCTACAGTATTCATTGGTGTTTTATACACTAGAGATTTGAGATGCCCCATTAGGAAAAAATCTAGGTGAATTAATTCAGGGAACCTAAGGGGCCATGGTTGAGGTCCACCTCATCCTATCCAGTTGTTCTCATACAGATTAAATACTCCCTACCTAAGATAGAAAAATGTGCTTGGACCCCATCGTGCATATCCCGCATTTCACTTCTCAGCAAAAGAGGCAAGGCTTCGAGTAATAAAGGCAATTTGTGTTGCAAAAAATGCTTGTATGTGTCATCCGTAAGTCGACCAGGTAAAAAGAAAGGACCAATGAAATGATCCTCAATTAAACTACCCCATACATTTAATGAGAACTGCTCTTGAAAATGTGTTTCTGCAATTTCATGTGGATTTCCTTTTGTCCATATGTGGGCCGCTAGTAACGTAGTTGGAACACGACTTGCTTAGCATTCGGGAGGTAATGGGTTCGATTCCCGTTACCGTCTACCTTGTATGGGTCCTGACCACACCCATCCTTAATCCCACCATGCATATATACATAATGTATGTGTATGCTGGGAATCCATGATTGTGGCTGAAGGAGCTCGGAAAGCCCGAGCAGCCCGCCCTCCCCCTTGGGGAGACAACGAAATATGTGGCCCTTTCCTTCCGTTTCCTTTTACCCATATGTGGTTGTTACGAAAATCTGTAATAGAATTTAATGAAAAATTAGATTCGTCGGCATACAAAATTTTACAATCAAGATTGGGGTCTACTGCTAGCCGATTAAGGTACCACTGACAGAAATTCATCCTTAAAATCTCGGACAACGAGCGCCTGCACCCTTTGAATGTGATAAGGGTATACCAGACAATCACGCAGGATATGCCAAACAACTTGATGACTAATATGTAAATGTACAGAGATTTTTTTAGTGTTAGCATATGCGTGATCTTCTAGTTTATTTAGAACAGCTTTTTCTATGTGCGGTGTTCTAACAGTACGTGGTAGAATCATTGGTATTCTTCTTAAACGTTCGACTTTCTGCCCATGAATATTTGAGAATATTCGATGATCAGATATCATTCAGTTGGGATAGCGCCCCATGTACAGTCGTAATGCTTCTCTTGCATTTCCATTCGCAAGGCCATAGATGAAGTGCATTTCATTCATTTCAGAGTTCGTATAATTTGTCATTGTTGGGAGATAACGAGCATTTAAAACATTTTTACACCTTACAGTTTACAATTTAAACCATTAATTTGTAAATGCGAATTGTCACACTTAATAAAAACAAGAAATTATCAAAATAAAGCTAAAACCTATTAGACAATTTTAAATATTTTAATTTTATCTAGCGAATTATGGAACATCGTATTCAGTTCAGTGAGAGAAAAGGGGCATGATCTCTGAAAAAATAATCTCCTGTAGATTCTCACAACCATTGGCATGCCCAATGATATAAGCCCCACAGGGTAACCTATGTCCAAAATTTGAGCTAAAGATCTTGAAAACTGTAGGAACTATAAAGAAAAAACTAAAAAAATGTGAAACTTCAACACCCTGTATATTAACTGTATTTATTTAAAATATTATATATATATATATATATATATATATATATATATATATATATATATATATATATATATATAACGCTGTTTCTCCAGGAGTTGTCGCGCGTCTACTGTTGTTGTCTCTGATTCCTGGTACAAAAAGAGGGAGAACTAAACGAAAATACGATTGCACGTAATTGAACCACGCGGTTAGCAGATCGAATTGTTTGTCAGCACATGACTGGTTATTGCCAACAGATGAAATAGTGCTTGTTAACGTTGTAGTAAAGGACGTCCTAAAATTAATTATGCATATTGAAAAACTCTTTAACCTTGGAGTGACCGCGCGGATTACATATGTAATACACTCACACAGAATCGAAAAAATCGCGGAAACTATTGGCGGAAAATACCTATGCGTCCGTGTACTTTAAGCTGGATGTTTAGCGAACGTGCTCAGTACTGTGCAAGCGGCGGTAGTGTGTGGTTGTGTTACAGAGGGTCTGCAAAGTACATGGACTACAATTGTATGCCGCGCGACCAAATACGTAAGTATTTTTGGCATACCATTTTTCTTAATTTTTCGATTTTATGTAAATGATATACTTATTTCAATGACTTTTTCTTATGTTAGAATGTCTGAACATTTTAAATTTTTGTATTTTTAGAAACAATGGATAGTTGTAAAGTTGTTCAACTTTTGGAGTGCGTGGATGAAGTTGACCAGAATGAAGTTGAGAGTCAGTCAAGTTCCAATAGCGAAAAAGATTATCTTGAAGAGCAGGATCACCGGTCAGAATCGGAACAGGATGAAGAGCTTCCAGGTGAACCATCAGGAAATACTTTAGAATCTGACGATGATGAGCCACCTCAACGTAATCGACGTACAGACTTTTATAGCGGTATAGAAAACACTATCTGGTCAAAAACTGCTCCCTCGAACAGAGGTAGAACTCGAAGTCACAATATTGTGTTTGTAGCTCCCGGTCCCAAAGGAGTTACTTGACAGAAATCTACTGCTCAAGAATGCATGTCTCTTTTTGGATGATAATATAATTCATATCCTAACCAGATATATTAATATAAAAATTGATTATATCAGGGCTAAATGCGCAAGACAAAGAGATGCGAAACCGACAGACGCAATTGAAATAAAAGGTTATACAGGAATTTTGTTGATAGCTGGGGTAATGAAGGTCAGTAGATTGAGTATTGTACTAATTATTGTAAATCACACAGGAATCGATGCAATACATTTGACTATGTCTGAACAAAGGTTCAAATTTTTGACGAGGTATCTGCGCTTTCATTACATTGGAGACCGACATATTCGTGCCAATATTGATAAACTGGCCCCAATGAGAGAGTTTTTCGATCTGCTTGTCGAGAACTTTCACAAATATTTCATTCCCAGTGCTGAAATGACTTTGGATGAGCAACTGTTCGTGGACGTTGTCCTTTCATACAGTATAGCCCAAGCAAACCGGCAACATATGGAGCGAAGGTTTTTTCCCTTGTGGATGTACGTTATCCGTATATATTCAACTTAGTAATATATGCTGGCCAACAACCTGAAGGCCCGTTTCGCTTGAGCAATGCAAGACACGATGTAGTTATGAGAATGGCACGTCCAGTGGTGGGCAAAAACATCAATATAGCAATGGACATCTCTTAGAGTTGCAAAAGAACTGTTTGAAAATAGAATCACTATGGTTGCAACAGTACGGAAGGGTAAAAGAGAAGCACCTCGAGAATTTCGCATTGCAAGAGGAAACTCAAGATGCTGTTCTAAATTTGGCTTCCACCCACCATGCACACTGGTTTCGTATGTGCTAAACCTAATAAGTTGGTTGTTTTGATGTCCACGATGCATAATGATGCGACGATAGATGGCCTAGACAGGAGCTAGTCAAAAGCCAGAAATTATAACGTATTATAATCGTACGAAAAATGGTGTAAACCTAGTAGATAAGATGTGCTCCTTCTATGACGTATCCAGAAATTAAAGAAGATGGCCTCTAACTATTTTCTTCGACTTGCTAAATCTCAGCGCCTCAACGCGTTATGCATTTATACCGCAAATAAAAAATACGAGTCTTCACTGCCGTGACTTCCTCATTGACTTGTCTCTAACTTGGATGAAACCCATAGCTCGTCGAAGGTTGGAGACAAAAACATTACCACGAAATCTATCATTCCAAATAAAAGATTTTCTTCGCATTCTTCAACCAGAAAACCAGCCAACACCAAGATCTTCCGTCGGTCGCTGCTATGATTGCGGAAGAGCTCGCAATAAAAGCACTAGAAAACTGAGCAATGTATGCAAAAAGTTTATTTGTGGCGATCATTCCAAAATTGTATGTCTATCTTGTTTGGAAAACACCAATTAGAATTAGTTTTTTGAAGTAGGTTTCTTTGTGATCTCAATCAGACTGAAGTATGTGATTTTTAGTGTCATATAAGAAGGTTTTTCAATTTTGTTGATTATTTTTAACATGGAGGTTCTGTTTAGCCTTTGTTGATTATTTCTATTAAAAAATATTATAATAATAACACTGTAATACCAAATATAAAGATTTTAAGCTTACATGTCGGTTTATTTCAATTTGTAAATGGTCTAGTAATCCACGCGCCACTTAAGTACTTTTTAGATAGCGACCACTGCAGATGACATATGAAATATTTGTTCATAAATAAATAAATAAATTCCGATAAATTCCAAATTCTAAAATTTAATTTATGTAATCACTGTAACTCAAAATATTTTAACAAAATAAAATATCTCAAATTTACTTGTTTAGTAATTTCACAATCTTCATACATGTCCAATATTTTATAGTATCTTACTTTGTGGTATTTAAGCATGCTTAACTATTGCATAATTATTTTTATACGTCTCCGCGAAACTTTTGTATGGAAATAAGTTATCTTCCAATACAAAAAAAGATAATAAATTAAACATTTATATTAACCGAAACCATTTTTAAAGACCTACTACGTTACACGTATATGTAAATTTAATAATACCCGCAAGACGAACGAAACGTCAGACGGATTATTCATTTATAACTTAAATTTATTAGGTTTCAAGTTATATGACATTCATAAGAAAATTCCTCTGACATTTTCTTTATAAGGATTTTTTTTTCTTTACCTTTCTATGTACAAAATAAGAAAACCCTTCGTTTGTGTGTCATATTTAAGCGACTACGAATACCTATTTTTTTAGATACAAAGAAAAGTTTCTGTAAGAACGTGACCGCTTGACATGGATAACATAGACCGAAATAAAAGATAATGATAAACTGAAACATAAATTGCCATAAAACAAAATAAAAACAGAATTGCTAATATTCTTTTTATTGAGCGATAAAAGCGTTTAAGATTCTTATCAAATTAGTGTTTTATGAAAAAAGAAAAACAAGATTTACACTAAGTAGCAAGACGGAAATATCGATTTCTTAATTAAATACCCATAAAGAAGCTACATTTTTTTATTCCATGTATTTGCATATAATTTCCTTGAAGTTTGAGATAAACTGTAGGGTTAAGTGCATATTCATGTAGGTGTTATCAGTTAGGGTTAACTAAGAATGATTGATTAAACATTTTGATATTAATATAGACATATTGAAAATAATAATGAAAATGTGGGCCTTTTCATAATAAAAATAATTCAATTATCTGGAGCATAAATTAATAAAAGTCGCCATTTTTATTTAAAAATGTATAACAGAAATATGAAATAATTGGAACATAATTGAAAATACTACTTATACGTAAAGTGGCATACCTCAGCTTTGCAAGAAGTTAAAACTTCACCCGTTTAACGCGATATCTTGGTAATGTAAATATCTGTTAATAACAGATACAATAACGCTTACTACTCATAAACTAAATGCTTCAGTATGAAATTCAATAAAAATTAAAGAAACATTTCTACATATAAGCTAATTCTAATAAGCTTAATCTTTCGAATGGTGTTAGTCTGAGTTAAAGCGTTGTAAATAACCAAAAAAAGGTAATTCAAGCCTAAAGGCTAAGTAGACGGTTCATCTTGCGCCGTTGAAATTAAATTTTGCGCCCCATAGCAAAATAGTTTTAGCAAAAATTCTATAAAAATAAAATTGTACTTCCTTATAGGAAAGAAGTTGTAAAATCATCAGCCGTGGACTTGTGCGTAAACCCATTACTTTCTTCTGCAGTATCTAAGCGCTAATTCTGCGCCGCTAAATTGAAAATTTGCACTACTATCGGAAATAAGTTATTGCAAAAACTACATCAACACGGCGACGTTCATAGCCTTAGGAATAAATTAATTCTTCCTTGTGGATTAATTAGACACTTATCATGCTCAGTTTTGCACCATTGTTGTTAAATTTTGCGCCCCTAGAGGAAACAAGTTATTGCAAAAATTAGATCGGCGCGACACAGTAGTGCAGTAATTAAGCGCCAACCATGCGCCATTTTGCTCCGATAAAATAAAATATTTGAAAATAAGTTATCACACGGTTAACTTCACAACCGCGAACTTCTGCATAAAGGCGCCAACTATACGCCGTTTAGCATTATTAAAATACAATTTTATTGTACAAATTACATCAACACGTGTAACTTTACATAACTGTTACCTTCTGCACAAACAATTTGCTTCTTATGTACTAATTAAGCGCGATTTATGCGCCGTTAAAATAAGACGTTGCGCTCCCATATAAAATAAGTTATTGCAAAGGTTACATCGACATGGTTAACTTCTCAGCCGTCTGATTATGAATAAATTCTTGCACGAAAATTAGGTGACCATTATGCCGTTAAATTTAAATTTTGCGCACTGAAACGGGCGTAATACCCATAGATATTAGTTTTGTTTGTTTAACACGCTCCAAAGAATAAGATTTGGCTTCTTTTAAACTTCTTTATAATTTCAACGTTATTGAAGAAAATTTAATATTGTTATTGTGAATCTGAAATGATTATTTTTTGTTACGTTTCATTAAAACTGAATGGGTTCAATTTATAGAGATATCATTTACTAGCTAAATTGTACTTCGCTTGCTAATTAATTGCGGTTTGCGTAAATGCATTTTAAGACTTACGTTTAGGAATTCCTTTCTCAATTTGTTGCGACGGCTAGCTCAAAATTAAAATAAAGAAAAGTTTACGGTTATCATTGACCAACGTTATGCTCGTTTAGATTTATTTATCTGGATTCCTATTGAGTTGACTTCTTTTTGCATTTATATATTCAATGTTTGTATAAACTTTTAATATTAATAATCTTTAGCAATAAAAGTAAATCAAACGTTATACTCATTTAACTCAATTCCAAATCTGAACGAAAATACACCAATACGTTGTTTACAAACGTATATAAAATCAAACATGTATCTACAATAACCTTCGTAAAACTAACATATTATAACAAATAAAACCTATATCAGAATTAAACGATTGTTTTTGTTTAACTGTGATAGTTAAATGTAAAGTTTCGAGAAATCAAACAAAAATGCTTTATTATCAACACAAACAAAAAGGGTTCTTATTTTCGTTGAAAAACTGATGATGTAATGCTGGCATTCTTTTTGCCGCTAACGGGGCCTCAAATAGGTTAGAGGCTGCTCTTCCGATGATGTCACCTTGCCGGCACTCTGGAATCGTTCTCCTTTTGTTGTCCTTATATTTTCTTATACTTTCGTTCTAGCTGAGTACGCTTCTAATTTTCTTCCATCAGATTTTAGTAAGTAATTGTTCGATATACAGGGTGATTCAAATTCGAGGCTAACCATGGGGATTTCGAAAACGGACATTTTTTCCTGACCTTATTTACAAAGATATTCAAAATTAAACAATACATTTTTAAGACAACTTTTTCTTGCCTACAAAATGGCGGTATCAAAATTTTAATACGACCTTTCGTAATCTGCCGACCATCATCAACTTTTTTATTTCTTATGGCCGCCATCTTGAATTCTTAAACCACTAAATAGAGCTTTTTTTTGTGATTTCAAAAATGTATAATTTGCCTACCTTATGTTGAACCCTTTAGTTAATATTATCAAAAAAGTAAAATTATAGTTGATTTCAAAAAACGATTGCACTGTAGATGCGTGTACATATTGTTTTTTATTATCAAGATACCTTTGAATTTGATTATTCTTTATTGTATTTAATATGGCTACTGTACTGTAATTCTATTTGTGTTTTTTTTTGTGAATGTTGTAATTGTATTAGTATTTAAAATCCCATTTTCAAACGATGAAAAGCGTGACATGTTGCAAGTCTATTATGCCAAGGGCAGAAACTCGAGAGATACATTAAATACCTATTTTGAAATATACCCTGCAAGAAATCAACCAAACGAAAGTTATTTCTTAAGACTTCACCGAAATTTGTCAGAATACGGACAATTTAATGCATCAAGATCGAAATACGGGAGTCGGCTCCCTTCAGCAGTTAAAGAGGAAATTCTTGATACAGTAAGTCTTTCTTATGTTTTTTTTTGTCACAGATCTATGTTTTGATTTAATTTTAGGTAAACCTAAACCCGTCTATTTCTAAAAATTTAAATTTAAATATCCCGCAAACAACAGCGTGGAGAACATTGAATGAGGCGAATTTCAAACTTTATAAAATACATACAAGTCAAGTTTTACATCCCGGTGATAACCAGAGGCGGCTTAGATTTTGCAATTGGTTACTTGACCAAGCAAACCACGATGCGAATTTTGTTGAAAAAATAATTTGGACTGATGAATGTCGCTTCTCCAATTTAGGCGTTTTTAATCGCAATAATGAACACATCTGGGCAACTGAAAATCCTAGAGAGAACAGGCAAGTCCGAGATCAAATTCGCTTTGGGTTTAACGTCTGGATCGGTTTAACTAAGAATAGGTTACTAGGCCCTTTTATTTATGAGGATACGTTAAATTCAGTTAGATATCTAGAGTTCTTAAGAGGACCAATGCTGGGGTATTTGGAAGAAATGCCACTTAACGAATTAAGAGAACTTCGGTGGCAGCAAGATGGTGCCCCACCACATAACGCTGTTTTAGTTCGTAATTATCTAAACTAAATTTTTCCGAACGCATGGATAGGTAACAGAGGTGTTATCGAATGACCAGCGCGTAGTCCCGACCTTACTCCGCTAGATTTTTTTTTGAGGATCCTTAAAAAATATTATTTATAAGCAGCGCTACGAAAACATCCAAGAACTTCGAAATAGCGTTGTATTTCGAAGTTCTTGGATATATTCCCCGAAGAAGTATTCAACGAGCAATACGTAGTGTAATCAAAAGAGCTAATATGTGTGTACAACAAAATGGTTTTCTTTTTGAACACCTATTGTAATCCTAAACGTTTAAAAATAGTTTAATTTATTGTTATTTTTCTTGCTTTACTTCTTCCTTTTCGTTTACTTAGTGTTTCTCATAGTTTTTTTTATAAGTCAAAAGTACATTATGTGTTAGTAGTAATTTTTTTTTTTTTGTAAATTTAGATATCTTGATAATAAAAAACAATATGTACACGCATCTACAGTGCAATAGTATCTAGATCGTTTTTTAAAATCAACAATAATTTTACTTTTTTGATAATATTAGCTAAACGGTTCAACGTAAGGTAGGCAAATTATACATTTTTGAAACTACAAAAAAAGGCTCTATTTAGTGATCTAAAAATTCAAGATGGCGGCCATAAGAAGTAAAAAAGTTGATGATGGTCGGCAAAAGACGAAACGTCCTATTAAAATTTTGATGCCGCCATTTTGTAGGCAAGAAAAATTTGTCTTAAGAATGTATTGTTTAATTTTGAATATCTTTGTAAATAAGGTCAGGAAAAAATAAAAACGAAAATGAGAGATTTTGGTGTTTTTTAAAAATCTCGAAAACGAAATAAAATTTTTTTGGTTTCTCGGCAGCATGTTGTTGTTCCCAAAATTTCGCAACTTTGCGAAATTTAAACCACCCCTCTATCTCTTACCGTTTTTGAAATCCCCATGGTTAGCCTCGATTTTGAATCACCCTGTATTTACAGCCATGCTTTCATTATCAATGTTTTTAGTTATTATATTCAGTATACGGATCTACTAATTGGGTCGATTGCCTTATTGTACATTTATCAGTCGCTATCAAATCATCAACGTGGAACACTTTCAACAAGCACTTAAAACGCTATTGTAAACTATTACGCAACATTTTTATTATCGCCAAACTGCCAATGTTTGCACTTTTTATTATTTTAATAAAGAAGGTAATTTTCTACCTCTTCCCTATCACCGTTAATTAATTCTTATTTGTAATTTTCACACTTTATAGGGCAGCGTGACTATACAATGTCGCTTAGGATGCGGTGTCAATCGACCGACCAATATCAACTTATATATATATATATATATATATATATATATATATATATATATATATATATATATATGATATATATACTATCTACTTTATGCGACTCTTCTTGTTCGCTTTCTTAACGTGACTGTGACTGTTTTGAAAACTGCACATTATTATTATGACAGCGTCATTCCCTTCCACCACATTAATGCACTTGCAAATGCCGCGTATTAAAATATTTTCAAATTTAATATATAGGTAACTTAAGGAAATAAACTCAAGCTTTTCCCAGTAATATTAATTACATTCAAATACAAACAAATAATAACCATTCCTTTATTCATATAAATAATATATAAATATCTAATCTCATATAATTTAGCGCGAAATTTTGATTTTTCCAAAGCTCCCGCAGCAGCATAGAAAACAAGTTAGTGTAAAAATTACATCGACACGGATAAATTTACGGAGTCTTGAACTTTTATATAATTCATTTTTTTAGTATGCTTTAGTAGATTCATTTAAATGTTTACCTGTTTATTTGCTTAACGTATATTGTTTATACGTTATTGTATTATTGATAATAATCCACTTGTTCTACTACACACACACACACGCACTCACCCACCCAACCACCCACCCACCCACACACACACACACACACACACACACACACACACACACACACAAACACACACCCAGACGCACGCACGCACCCACGCACCCACCCACCCACACACACACACACACACACACGCGCGCGCACACAGACACACGCACGCACTAATGACTATTAAACGTCAAATGAACAAATAGGTTATAGACTCTGATAGAACTCAAAAAATGATAACAGTTTACAACTTATGACAAAAACTGCAAAACTATTTTTTTTCTAACAACAAATAGTACGGACACTAGAGTAATTTTGTTAAAATATTTAAATATTTAATTGGGTTAATATTATACACCCTGTATAATTTTTATTTACACCACTGGATAGCATTTTTACAGGTTTTCCAATTATGTATTACAAGTAGGGGCTCGCTATTTAATTTTTTTTAGTCAGGGTAGGTGGGGCGTAGGGGGTTGGTTTGGGTAAGTTGTCTGCTGTCATTTTGGTTCCCCATTTCTACCCTAGAAACGGTTTAGAGAATTTTTGATATCATCATTTATCCATGAGATATTGTCTATTGTAAGTTTTAAATTGACACACTGTGTGTATATATATATATATATATATATATATATATATATATATATATAAACTTTTTTACACTATTATCACTAATATTAACCATTAATAAACTCCAATTCGTGTGTTCTCCTGTAAATATGTTTACGTTATAAAGCTACGCTTTAAATTTATAAGGTTGTTTATCCATTACAATGCGATAATTAGACACCAATTATGGGCTGTATTACGTGAAATGACTCACGATTAGAATCTAATTAACGCGCAAAGAAAGACTGATTTTCTACATAAATTCACGCCTGTAAAGTTCGCCCTGCCTATGTAATGTTCGCGCTAAATTTTTTCTTACAGGGGTGCAAAGTTTGGTTTTAACAGTGCAATACGGTGTGAGGTGAATCGAGTTGATATAATTTTTGCAACAACTTATTTCCTATGGAGGTACAAAATTTCATTTTAACGATGCAAAACAGCACATACCTTGCGATTTTTTACTCATAATATCTTTGGAGAAGTTCACGGCTGGGAATTACGTTGTGTCGATCTAATTTTTTTAATAACTTGTTTCCTACAGTGGCTCAACATATGAAGTTAGCCTAGTACATATATTTTTGGAAATAACTTAGATCATATAGGAACGCAAAATTATATTTAGTGAATTTTTGCTGCAACTTATTTCCTATTGAAGCGCAAAGGTTAATTTCAACTATTCCTATTATTATTATACGTAGGAAATAATCAGGTATGGACCAATATTGCCCCTGAGGAAAAGTTAGCCATGTAACACGTTCATTAGAAAATTTTCGACTTCCCACTATCGTAGCATAAGGAAATTTAGTTTCAGGTTATAATTGACCATTATGAATCCAAGTAAATGGTGACACTTCCAGTTATACCGGAAGTAGCTACCAACGTCGTTATTTTCAATTGAACCGTCTAATATTTTTCCCATTTTTGGAATTCTCATTAAATTTTAAGGACAGTTTATATAAAGTGTCTTATATCGAAAGCTTACTATTTCCGAGTTATTTCGAAAAATATGAAAATTGTAACTGTTGCAAGGGCCCACGAAAATCGGTATTGTGTACCAAGGGCTGCAAATTTTGCAATCGGTTTTCTGGGGCTACGAGAGGATCTAACAAACTAAGTTTTCACGAGTTTAATAAAAAAAAGTTTTCCACAGACCCCGAAATAAGCCTCCGAAGTTGTATGGTTTTGATCCAGTACATTAAAGCATTTTCGAGTTTAGAATTTAATTCTGTATCAAATATTTTTAAGGTTTCCAGAACCTATTCTGGACGATTTTCAAGATAATTAATATTTTCTTGAAAACATCAAATAAATTGATTCAATTACTCTGCGTTAATATTAAGATCTATTAATATTAAATAAATAATTGTTCATTTAGGAACTTAGTTTAAGAAACGAAAACTACAACAAACATTTAAATTAGGATATAAAATTATAATACATTTTCAATATTCTGACCGTTTTATAGAAGGCACAGTTCGATTTGTCTCTCTACACTTGCTATAAGCTCGACGAATCTCATTGAGGTCTAATTCGGCAAACGCTGACCGCATCGTGCGGAGCAATTCGTCACGGTCATTTACTGGGGACTTATAGACCTCGGTTTTGACATATCCCTGTAAGTAAAAATCTAAAGTGGTTAAGTCAGGCGATTGTGGACGCCACCTCCAAGGTCTATTACGATCAATCCATCGATCATCAAAAAATCCTGTCAATTCTAAATAAAACTCACTAAAATTATGCACCGGGAATTGCTCGATGAATGGATTCACAGTTCCTCGTAGAATTTCTACATATTCTAACGTATTTAAGTTTTCTTCTTAACTACAATATTGCAACTGATTGTTCAGAAGTACTACAAAAACATTAAAACTAAAGATACCTTGAAGACCCGCATATGGTATAACGTGCGGATTTTCTTCTGCGCGGAAGTCCTGGTTTTCTTTATTTATTATCCCCTCCCTAGAAAATTTTGTCACAAATACGATAAAAAGGAATTGATGGTCTTCTTAAATTTTTAATAACGTAAACTCACAAAACTCTATTCGGCGGACCTAAAGGCCTGTACGTTTTGGAACGAGTAGTGGTACATATGGTGCTTTTCTAAAATTCGCCTGCTATATGAAGCAGATGTTGAGCTTTGTGGTGATGCATGAAAATAAGCAAATGTATTTATTACACTTTCCTCGTCATTGCTCACCATTTTTGGCAACTTTAACTTTCAGGGAACCCAAAAAATTGGACTCAATTCGCTTGAATTTTGTCTTTGTCATAGGCTGCAAAAGTGGATTTCGTTCATTAAACACGCAGGAAGTTCTCCCAACAATTTTGCAGCATTCCCCATGAATATAAAGCAAATTAAGAATATCGGCATTTGAGTATTCTTCCATTTTGTACTAAAAGTTTCTTAAAAATAAGGTGATTTCAGAAATTTGCTGAAGATGTCAAAAGATGAAAAACATACAATAGACACTACTTATTATTTGTCATCTTTGTTGCTATGCCACATAAATTTTTTGTCCATGTATAACTATGTGAAGTATAAAATTAAACCAAATAAAAAAATAGCTTTTCTGGCAACCTTAATAATGTTTATTCATATTTATTCATATTGTTATATGTCAATTTCGGGTTCCGGAAAATTCACCGCCAACAATTCACCGACAGCAATTCACCGACAACAAATCACCGAAAGTAAATTCACCGCCACAACAATTCACCGAAACAACAATTACCGAAATCAACATTCACCGAAACAAAATTCATCGCTCATAATAAGAATAATTATTAGATATTTTAATTATCTTCAATAGAATCTTAACAAAAATATATTAGAGTAACACACTAATTTTGTTTTCTAATTAGTTAAAAATAACTTACCTCCTGTTATTCGATTTTGATTTACCTTTAATTAATTCTTTAATTAATTAAGGGATTGTGCTCAGCGTGTCAGGTCTCTTGTTGATCAGTATAATCCTGGCAACATACTTGACTACATTAGAGGGATAGCCCATAACATATCTTATTAATTTTTGCTTATATTATGTTTATTATTTTGTCGATGTTTTAATAATATTATGTCAAATATATATATTTGCCTTACTTTTGACGATGATTTTTATTAATAAATTATATTTTTATACACTAATATTTTTTTTATTATTATATTTATTATTACACAATGAAAGTGGGATACCATTAAAGTTAAGCATATTTACACAAGTACTATCTGGTGGTTATAGATAAGTTACTTTTCACTAATTAGTTAAATAATAATTTTTTTTTCCGGTGAATGTTGGTTTCGGTGAATTGTTGTTTCAGTGAATTGTTGTGGCGGTGAATTTACTTTCGGTGATTTGTTGTCGGCGAATTGCTGTCGGTGAATTGTTGGCGGTGAATTTTCCTAGATCCGTTAGTTTCATGGCATGACAACCGCTGGGAACTATATTATTACTGAAACTAGCCGAGAATAATTCATTATCCCTCTATCCATCCTCCTAACTGTTCCGGCGTACTTGAGCACGATAGGTCTAGTTTAGCCTGTTCAGGTCCACAATCATAAAAAAAAGCTAGCCGGGAATAATTATTACATACCCCGAAAATTATTACATATCTGTGGTGAGGGTAGCATAACTATCATGAACCTCATAACCATTACAATCAACGGACGTACGATATATTTAAAAACTAACTTAAAAAAGCATTTTTGGATTTTCATATTATCGAGGTTTTTACAATTTGATAGTTTAATTTTATGTATTTATTTTCATGCTCAGCTTACTTTGATTTATATTTTTGTTAAATAAGAACATTTATTATTCAGAATGTTTAGTAAATTGTTATTTTTAACATTGGATGATTGCGAATAAAATAGTATACAAACCTTGCAGGAAGACTTCCTTATTGCCTATGCTGTAATGAAGCTCTTCCTTGCGTGGTTTGTAATATACTATTGATACAGAATTAAATTCTAGACACGAAAATGCTTTAAGGTATTAGGCTTATTTCGGAGTCTGTGGAACGCTTTTTTCTTTAATTAAAACTCGTCAAAACGTAGTTTGTTGGATACCCTTGTAGCTTAGAAAACCGATTCTGAAATTCGCATATTTCCAAATTTTCATATTTTTCGAAATTACTCGGAAACGATAAGTTTTAGATATATGACGCTTTAGATAAACTGGCCTCAAAATTTAACGAGAATTCCAAAAATGGCAAATAATTAGGGGGTTCCTTTTAAAATAACGAAATTGGTAGCTACTTCCGGTATAACCGCAAGTGTCCCCATTTTCAAAATATTTTACTTGGATTCAGAATGATCGATTCTAGCCTGAAATCAAATTTCATTACCCTAAGATAGTGAGAAGTCCAAAATAGGTACTAAGAACAATAAGGGTTGTTTACTGGTGGAATCCAATAAGGTCCGAGACCAATTAAATCCGTGACGTTGGTGATAATTATAAATGCACTATTGTGAGCGCCAATTCTTCGCGCTGTAACGTAATTTTCGGAGTTAAACTACTTTTTTTTTACAGAAATAGCAATTGGACCTTTTCTTTATTGGATCCCTTATGCCCATAAGCGATTTATTTGGCCAGTTTGAAAGTATATTTTCTTCGGGGCAATGCATTAAAAAGAATATAAGTGGTTTTTGGTGGAAAAATTTGGTTGTTACTTAGGAGAAGCCCCATTTAAGTTTAAAAATAACCCAAAGAGTTTTAGTTTTGTGAAAGTGTAAAACTTTTACAAATAGAAATTCAAGGATCATCATACCTTACCATATTAAGTAAAAAGTGTTACTTTCATATTGTCATACTTTTTCAAGAACAAGTATGCTTTGGTCGAAGTGTTCAATGTTGAAATCGATATTATTGATATTAAAATAAACCATATAAACCACATCAGTAAATTACACAAATCTATCTATATATTTCCAAAAGAGAAAAAATTATGAAGGTAAGTAATTTTATGATTTTCAGTGTATTTCAGGTTGCATTTATATTGGGAGTACCTAGTGCATGTAGAGGCAAATAATTCATGCAATTAGTGATTAGCGATGTTAAAGGTTCCTTTTTTTTTAATATAAATGGTGCTGAAAGTAAACATATTTGTTGTTAAAAACATGTAAGTTAGTCAAATTAATTGTGTCCATTTATTCAGAACGTATCATATCTGCAAACATTGGACACACAGTACCTGTATTTTATTTGTTCAGGTTAAAAATGGTACACAACCCACCGTATTCGAAAAAAACACATTGGGAAAATGATCACAAACAATTGCTACATTTCAGAATCTGCCCGACTTCACAGATCACTGCTTTAGGCAAATCTTCCGGTTGATTCTGGACCAAGTGTAGAAAGTAAGAAAAAATCCGATGAGTGAAAATCTACTGCATTTACTGATGGTTATTTTGAAAACTTCTTTAATCAAAAAATAAATAAACTACTGTAACCTATCTTAATTCAGCTTGACAACTTATTCGAAACAGTTTATTTCTTCGCTCGTATAAGGAATTTTGGTGTAATACGCATACTTTAAGAGAGTGAATAAAAATGGCTGCTGTAGCCCGTCTGACTATTTAGGCTGGCCCAAAATGCTGAACCAAGAGGTTATTTAGAAATGTAATCCACACTACTAATTGACAAGAATCAAAGGACGAATTAACTTAATTAAACTTGTAATCCGTAAATCAATCAACAAATTAACTTATTAACCATGAAATAATTCCGCGAATTAATTTGATTGGGTTACGAATTACAACCGGAAGTAGCAATAACAGAACCATTAAAACTCAACATGTCATTAAAAAGCGAATCAAACCTATCAACAAATTTAATGACTTTAAAAGGCGCTGATATAACTGGAAGTAAAAATCAAAGATGGCGTAAAAAACAACGGATTATCTTTCTACTCATATTCCATTAGTGTACGTATTTCCAGACCGCTCTTAAAATCGGTAGCGTTATGAGTCGTTGCTAACTGTAATCAAATACAAAATTCTTTCGCGTGGCAATTACAAAGAGGTGTTTCGGTATCAAAAATTGGTAGGAATGTGAACTAACTATATATAATTTCATCGTAGAATAAGAAACTTGATCAATTTTTACCATATCGAATACTCAGCACTAATAGGCTATTTAGAATAAAAATAAAATTAGTGAAGTAATTTAAATTGTAGAGAAATAAAGTCAAAAAACAGATCAGTAGTGTTATATTTATACTTTTAGTTAATTATTTCCACATTAGTTGGACAGTAACCACACCATTTTCTTTGTGTTATTAAACATAATTTATGTATAAATTGTTAGATACAAAACTTTCGCACGTGTCAAATTCAACGTTTCGTTGAGGGTTGTAATTAATTAGCATTAATTAAATTTTAAAAACCTTAAAGGTTTTCCATTTATAAATGTTGTGATATCAAATTTCAATGGATAACCGTAATGCACAGTTGAAATAATATATGTTTCTTGTTCAATTAGTTTATGATGTGAGTACGGTTAATTCAATATGACTTACACGAACTTATTGTAAAATTTTAACGTTACTTTCCTAATTAATACAAATTAATATAATTTCATCAAGTACTAAGAACAGCATTGTTGTACATGTGATGCGTTGTCTGGGTTTTACAGCGTACGTGTATGTATTTGCATAGAGTAGGTATATTTGTTTTTAATTACAGCGATCGATTTGTTCGTATTTTAATGAAAATTTCATTACCTTAAGCTATAAACGTGATAAATAATAACCTAAATTTGATTGGTAAATTTTTACTTGTTGGTATAGGATACCGAGTAATTGCGACAAACAGAGCATTCATTAAAAAATTTGTGGGGTACTTGTGTAACTAATAGTTTTCCACATTTATCTCTCTCCCTCTATTGCAATCACATAATTCACGGGAAACTTAAAGAGACTAGGCAAAAGAAATATGCAGATGATGTCTGAACACTTATCAGGTGTACAGTATAATAATCACAAATCTATGCAAAATGTACGCTAATCTATCGTCTTACGGGGTAATTTAATTCCAGTAAAGTTCCTTTCCTTATAAGAACGCAATTTAAATCACACTAAAGATGCTTCAAATCCATTGTCAGATTTCGCAGTGTAGAAGTTCTTATGAAACGGGGTTCACTGGATTAATAAAACGTTGCATACAAGACCTGAATATCATATTGCAGATTGGACAAAACAAACAAATCTGTAGTAGCTGAACATGCCTTGAATGATTTATCTTATGAATGAAAGTTTATTACTATGGAATTTTTATTAAAGAAAACTCATTATTATGTTTCTTAACAACCGAAATATATGAATTGGTATGAAACGATCCGGCGCCTCTTTTTCGGCGCTGGAATATTCCGGCGCCAAGAAATGTTCGAAGCTAAGATGTAAGGTTTTTTGGGTGACTAATTACTGAAAATGTGAAAATGCCTAAGATCCTTCGACCAGATATTAAGCCTGCATCATGAAATAAGAGATAGGCTCTTAAAATAGTCCTAACATTGGAAGATTATGGATTTTGCAATTAGCGTTGTAGAAAAAGCGTATCGTGGTGACCACCACCACGGTACATGGGACAAAACTAGACGTTGATTGTCTATGCGTGCTAAACGGAATTAATATGATTAATTATTAGTATAAATAATATTACAAAAAATTTATCTAGTTTTGGTTCCTTACAAATAAATGAATCTGTTCAATGAAACGACAGGTTATACAAAATCGTCACGTGGCTAGATGTCGAACTAGAGGCTATGAATAGTGTTTTTGAAGGACACCCATATTGCTGTACTCTGACGTTAAAAATTTGGTTGACCTTAACCTTTGATTAATTTGAGATCACTCAGTTCGAGGTCAAAATAGGAATTGAACATCTTTAATTGATACAGGTTGAACCATTTATCCTGTGATCGTGAGCAAGGACATTGACCTTTGACTTCAATTTGTGAGGAATAGGTTGTTTTGAATTCAATGAAAATATTTACTATCTCCGCAAAAAATAATTACTAACAACACACGATTGACATGGTTATTACTTTAATATTTAGTCCAATGGTGATTATTAGATCGGTTTCAAAGCAGGAAATGCACATTTTTAGTTTAAATGCTTGTCACTTATCGAAAACAGATTTGAAAAGAGATGAACTTATGTTATAGCCGTGAACCTCAAGTTATGAGGAATAGGCCGTGTGTTAAGGTCAACCAAATGCATATTTCAGACCTCCATAACCAATGGTTTCGAATGATACCCGTTTCGCCTTACCTATTAAGTGAATTTTGGCCTAATAGCGATTATCCGATTCAGTTCAAAACTGTAGTTGGAATGTTATTAATTAGCCAAAAGACTTGTGAAATAGGTTTAGCCGATTTTTGTTTATATTCACAGACACAGACGGGCAGACTTGCCGTCACAGACCGATATGACAAAATTATTAGGTTTTTCTGCACATAACCTAATAAATAATCTATTTTGTTATGAATATATCTTTCTGTTTGACCATCCGTTCCTCAGCTAGTGTCTAGGCTTACAGTGAAAGTGCTCAACATTTTTCATCTGTTCTATAATTGGTTGCACACTGCTGCTCAACTTCTTTCAAGTCTCTTTTCGATAGCGTACCAATCAAATATGTGCCATTTCTACCCCTGGTTTGACCTCGAGCTCTCTGCAAGTCAAAGATTAAGGTCAATAGAACTCAGTTGGAGCAGTACAGGTGTACGAAATTACAGGATAAAGACGTGTTCATCCCATTGTTACCTTAATCTAGTGTCCCTATCTAGATCAAACCTCAGGTCGACCAAATTGTGACGGCACCGTAAAAAAACAAGGACGCCATTTGCATTTGAATATATATATATATATATATATATATATATATATATATATATATATATATATATATTCCTTATAACTTTAAGTACCCACCCAAGGTGTAAAATTCTAGTTACATTGTTTTTGTATCTTTAGCTTTAAGACCAATCGGCTCAAAAGTGGGTGAAAGTAAAGCCTTTATGCAACTATAAGTATTTTACTTTTCCCTGTCTACTATTAGTTTAAGTTGCGATTCATCTCGATTCTTTACTGGGTATTTTGTAAGTATTTATACTTCATCGAGACATAATCCTTCAAATTATTTGAAGCTACTGGGACCATCGATACTTTGTAGCTAAAGCGATAAATCGCAGTACTGAATCCCATTACCTAGAGTGAGAACTTAACGAGTGATGTATGAACTACTTACATAAGGAACCTATATGGTTTATTCACAGATATGGGGTTACTTTAATTTCTTCACATTGGTGATTTTAACCATTTCACACATCAAAAATGTTTGTCGACAACCAATTTAGCCGATGTGGATGGACTGACATAAATAAGGCACTTGCTTAATTTGTTTATTGGTGTCTTACATAACGGTTTTATTAGCGAAACCTTTGAAGTGTCCGATCATCCTTGAGTTAATGTTACTGCGGTGATGTGGATAATTTATTTAGTTTACTCGCGTTACTTGTTTTGGAAAATTTTATTTGCAATCTGTAAATTACGATAATGGTTAATAACTTTCTTATATATTTCAACGTATAGTGTTTAAATACTATAAGCATTTTAAATGACAAAGGTTCCTTGGCTCACAAGGGTTATTTTCTCTTTTGCCTTAAATTATTAAAAGTATTAGTACTTTAGTATCTCAGATAGTGCCATTTTATTCAGACTGCGTATCGTGTTGAACAAAGGAACCTGACCTTCCGTAGTAGAACTTTGCCGACGCTTTTGATGTTGACTGTTATATTAAGGTACGGTAGACTTGTCGCTAATAAGATACTACTACGGGAATGTGGTTAAAAGGCAACTCAAGAAGCCGATACGCTGACACCAAACTCACGTTTTAGTCAATGCAATGTATGGTTGTGTCTGGAACGACTAATAAATCTGAGCATATTTTTAAAAATTTCTTTAGTCGCGCATGGCACTTTTGCGAAATTTTATGATTAATACTCTCTTTTGTAAAGTAAGGTAAAGTAAATAAAGGGTTTTACGAATCCTAACGACTGAAAGGGACAGACATATTTTATTATTATTGGAATTGCGTTTCTATTACTTGGAATACAAAAAGATTCCCCAAATTTCATAGGTGAAAATTGCTTAATCTCGGAAATTTAGAGAGTACAGAATCTTATTGAAATTTACAAGGATATATTTACACTGGAGTATTTTCGACAATTACAATAAGTAGGGACTGGAGTCTCTGGAAAATAATAACTGCATCATTATTAAGTAAATAAATGTGTATTCGGGTGTGCTTTAATCAACCTTTTTCTGTCGATAAAAAAATGAAATTCATCTCTGATCACTTTCAAGCATGACTTATGGGCCCACAATCAAGAAAGATACGATTTCGCAGCGTTTTTAAGCTTTTGTCAAGGAAATTAATAACTGAGCTAAAAGCGTAAGTACCATACTTGTCACTTCGTTTCCCTTTTTACGTTGGGTTAATTTTATACGTAGTTTGGTACACAGCATTCTGCAGCCTATAACTATTATTTTAACTAGAACATTAATTAATTAGACCGGACGGTCTGGATATCGGAATACCTTTAACAATAACAAAATGATGTACACACACTGCTTTAAGAGCGCTGAGTGGTCAGAAAAGTTTTATCTTTGAAAAGTAAAAAAAAGCAGTGAAAATAATAAATTAGGTCATCCATAGCAGAACGCTTTCTCTTGGAAGAGTAAAGAAAAGAGGAGAGAGTGTTGTGGAATAGGGACTATATACTTTGCTTGGAGTGGGGTCTTAATTAAATCGACGCATCGTGCATTTGAACATAGATATGGGCGCAAGAAAACGGCCCTTTTGTTGTTATCTCCTGCGTGTAATTAAATACATTCTGTTTAATATTGTGTACATCTTGAATATGATCAAACAAATTAATTTCACCAGGACGGTTCTTTACAAGATGAATACAAAATTCAAGTACGTACGTCTTACCGTTTTAAAATTATCGTGGATACTAAATACATCCACACACATGCGCACGCACGCAAACATACACACACACACACACACACACACACACACACACACACACACACACACACAACACCACACGCACACGCACACGCACATGCACACGCACACGCACACGCACACGCACACTCGAACACAGCACACACACACACGCACCACGCACACCACACACATATATATAATATATATATATATATATATATATATATATATATATATATATATATATATATATATATATATATACAGGGTGCTGATCCGACCGCTCGGTAATAGCATTTTACATGTAAAATCACACTTATGCAATTCCCTGCTCCCCTAATTGGTTTAGAGCAAAAATATAAAAGATCAAAGTTTTTAAGAATTAAAAATGCGATATGGCAGATCAGTTTTTAATTCTCAAAATAGTATTTGAAAAAAGAAAACGAATAATAAAATTAGTAACAATTAAAAAAAACACAAGTGCCATGACATTAAAACAAAACGTCAGTTTTGACGTTTTGTAAAATCCCGAACGCTCCGATGTTCAAGCGCAGTTTTCAATAAATTAATAATATCTTATACAATTCTAGAAAAAAATCTATTTCTGAAGTGGTTTTATTCCGGTAGTAGTGTACCTGAAGTTCGAAACTTGTTTGCTGGTTTATATCCCGATCGGCCGACACTCGCCATTTTAACAATTCAGAACGTCATTTCAAACCAAGAAAAATGTGGATTCGTTTTTAAACCGTGTAAGCCTTGTTTAAAGCGTACTTTAAATGTAGCCGACGAAGGAGAAATTGTGCAAGATAATGTGAACGACATAAGCGTTATTGCGGCGGCCGCTGCTAATCTCCGCATTAGTATTCGGAAAATTGGTAAGGATTTAAATTTGCACAATACAACCGCCTTCAAAATTTTAAAGAAGAACAAATTTAAATCGTACAAGTTCTCAAACCACCAGGAGATTTTTGAGCCAGACAGGTATGGAAATGGCCAATGTAGATAGGGTATTTCATCAACAATATTTGTTTTTTTGACGAATCGACCTTCACCATTAATCGATAGCCAAATGTGCAAAATTATCGCTCTTGGGATACAGACAACCCTAATTTGTTGATCGATAACCATTCCCAATATCCACAATCAGTCAACGTATGGTTAGGAATACACGGGTCTAATATTGCAAGCTCCTTCCTCAATGATGGACGTTTAAACTGCCGAAAATACCTTGAGCTTTTTCGAACGGAGATTGTCCCGGCCATAGATGATTTTTTTGAATTATAGATGACAAATTATTATTATAATTTTTAAATTTATACATTGTAATCTTCTTTTTACATCTTATATATTGTAAACACATTTAGTCGTATATGTCATATGTTTAATTACCACTACTTGTCATTTATGATTTAAAAAGAATGTGTAAGGTATTGTATTATTGTACACTTTTATTTTAATCTCACTGATAGTAAGTAGTTAATCATTAATTTATTAAGATATTAATTTTAATAATGTTATAATGTTTTAGAGATTGTCTTGAAAAAGTAAATAAAGCTTTCCGAAAGATAGACACAAATCAAGAGTTTTCTTCTTTTTTGAACGTAATTAATTGATTGACTGCTTTCCCATTAACAAACCTTTGTTTGTGTAACAACTTATTAATATTATTAATCAGTGAAATTTACCTCTTTCATTACATATACATACATATATATATATATATATATATATATATATATATATATATATATATATATATATATATATATATATATATATATATGAAGTTGTGTTTACCGAGAGTTGCGTGCTTTCGTCTAACGTTTCATCCTTTTCCAGCTTGTCTCTTATGATAGTTAGTGCCTTATCGCCTTGTCAGTGGGCAGATTTGTGAATAGGCTCACAATGTCGAAGCTTACCAGTATTTCTCAGTGGTCTGGTTGGAAGTTTCTGATGGTAGGCCGTACAGATGCGGGTGTTTGCTGTGGTGTGGGGTAAGTGTAGTCCTCTGGTAATCGGAGAACTCCCCCTTATGTTTTGCCAGTGTCAGTAATATCCGTCTTTCGATTGATGGTATGGGGTCTTTTGGTATTTGTTTGTACTCACCCCCGTCCAGTAGTTATTGGACATTACTGTTGCAAGTGTCCATATCCATTACAGCAGTCGCGTTTCCTTTGTCTGCCGGGAGAATTTTGATCGTTGGGTCATTCTTAAAGGAAATGACCGCTCTCCTTTCTAGGTTAGAGAGGTTAGGTTTAGTTCGCCTTGACGAATCTAGTACTGATCTCATCTTACTTCTATATTCTTCGCCTTCTTCAGGATCTAATTTCATAGTTGTTTCTTCAACTGCGGTTATTAAATCTACTTTCTGGATATACATCGGCGTTATCCCATAGCTCAAGCTTGTGGTAATGGCTATAATATATAATGGACACTTACAACAGTAAGATCCAAGAACTACTGGACGAGGGGTGAGTACCAACAAATACCAAAAGACCCCACACCATCAATCGAAAGACGGATATACATGACGCTGGCACAACATAAGTGTCAGTTCTGCGATTACCAGAGAACTAGACTTACCCACACTACAGAAAACCTCCGCATCTGTACGGCCTACCAAAGATTCATAAGCAAGGAATTCCTCTGAGATCAATTGTGAGCTCGAGAAATTCACCTTGTCACCCATTAGTACACTGTCTGTTAGGCATCATCACACCCTTATCGGGAAAAACCGAATCCATGGTCAAGAATACGCAGCACTTCGTTGAAACCATCAGAAACTTCCAACCAAACTTCTGACAGTATGCCTTAGAACTACATATTTCCAGGTGGATAATAAATTCTACCAATAAGAGCTTGTATATATATATATATACCATTGTATTAAATTGATAAAGTGAAGGCGTAATTTCTGAAAAGGAATATCACCAATTAACAACGAAGTACACACAAATTCCTAAAATCCATTTTTTTGCCAAAAATTCATAAAAAAGATCGCCCATTTCGTCCAATAATATCATCAGTAAATTCCCCCACATATTCTCTTTCAAAATTTCCTTGTAATTTTCTGAAACTCGTTTTAAACAAAAAGACATATTCTATCACAAATTCTTTTGATTTTAAAACCAAAATTAAAAACAACAAAATTATAGACAACCACATTCTCATTTCACTTGAAGTTTTGTCTTTGTTTACTAATATTCGCACAGATTTGGCCATAAAAATTATAAGTAAAAAATGGAAAGAAATTAAAAATTTAATTAAGTTCACAAAAAAACATTTTATTGAAGGAATTGATTTTTGTTTAAACACAACGATTTTTAAATTTCAAAATAAATTGTTTAAACAAAGTTATGGATGTCCCATGGGTTCCCCTTTTGTCTCCCATAATTGCTAATTTAGTAATGGAATTCATGGAGGACATTTGTCTTCAAAATTTAAGTTTTTCACATTTCAGATATGATGATGATATCCTTTTAACATCACATGACAAAATTAATTAGGGATTAGAATGTTTTAATAAAATAACAAATCATCATTTATAGACACACTTGTTATAAGAGATAGAAATTCTTTAAAGTTTGATTGGTATAATAAACCCACACATAGTTAGAGATACCTGCATTTTCATTCTAATCATCCTTATAATACAAAAATTAATGTAATTAGTAACATAGTTGACAAATGCCTACACCTTTTGGATCCAAATTTTAGACAAAATCACCTTAAAAGAGTTATTTTCGCTTTTGTAAATAACAGTTATGTAACAACCCTTTTTTGAGTTGTATTAAAATATACCTTAATTTAAGGTCTTTCATTCGTTCTGTTGTAAATATAAGAAAAATTTTAATTATTGAAATATAGGTATGTGGTAGGCAACTTAATTTGCATATCTTTTCAGGGGTTTATAGTGGGTTTATATTTTCTTAAAGGTATACTTCCACTTCCATAAATTATTGTTTTCTGATTATTTGATTCGCCTAACTCGTCATCATTGACTTAATTCCTTGCGCAAATCTCTTCGAGCACGAGTATGTGATCTAACTTCCAAAGCATCCATTTTTTCACTTCCTGATGAACATTAAGAGAACCAGAAAGTTTTTTTGGGTTTTCCCTAAATTTAGTGAAAAGTTCCATTAATTTGATGGTAAGATATTTTAACGCATTATACAAAAAATTAAAACATTTGCTCTTTTCAGGCACTTTTATTTTTTACTGTTACGTTAACTTTTACTTTTACATTTAAAATTACCGCTTTGGATTGCACAATTAATTTTACTGATGCGTGGGCTTTCCTTTTATGATTGCAATTTCTGAATTCAAAACTTCAAAATAATGCAATAAATATTGGGTTCAAAATTTCAAGAAGAAATTTATAAGAGATAAAATTCCTTTCATGGGTTGGTTTACTACGTAAAACATTATTTCAAGATATTGCGCAATAATGGTGCAAGGATGACATCACCTTGGTTGACCGTTTCGTAAACATTTAGATACCAGAAGTTATTAAAAAATTTGTGTACAAAAATTTTACAAAGGTTAATGATTTTTTTAGTAATTTAAGGATAGTTTTAAGATATATTTTATTTAACCATACCATATTAACTGTCAATAAACATAGTTGTATATTTTTATTTTTTTTACATTTTGATAAAATTTTTATTGTTAATAAACTCGGTTTAGTTGTTCCGAGCAGAATTAATAAATAACTTGGCGTCCGAGATCATTTTATTAGTATCACATTGTATTTTTATTATTTATGTTAAGTGAAAATAACATAGCAGATTTAGTGGTAATTAAGCAAATCATAAAATTTGAATCGGCCCACTTTAAACTACCGACTTGAGCCAAAGGCACTATTAGTGGTGAATGGTTAGTATCTCCAGTGAGTTTGACGATTTGTTTTGGAGAACTAATTTCTTTATTTCTTTATTTCATTATTATTATTATACTGGCACCATTAACATTTCACAGTTACCCAAAATTTTTAGTTTTAAACATTATTAAAAAAATAGTTCATAAATTCTACAATAATTATAAAAACATTGACGTACCTAATCAATATTTCAAATATGTTTCAATTCCTTATTCAAATAAAAAATCAATATTATTTAATAATTTGACTAAAGGACCCTGCACACCTCTTATGGGTTTTTAGATCACAGTCAAATTTAATGAAATTTTAGTATGTTGTAGACTAAAACTATCTGAACAATATTTGTCATTGGACCAACTTAATCTAATGGCTAGTTTTTGATATACAGGGCGGTAAAGTGGTAGTGCCTAATAAGCATTATGGCTTTTCAGTGAGTTTTAGCATGGATATACACAAGTGTTACAATTACATATTACACTATTTAGTAATTTTTCATTATTCTGTACTTTCTATCATTCTATACATGGTGTTTTAATAAAAATTAGTAGTTAATACTATTAAAAATTACAGATATAGCCATAAACCTGATACATATCTACACTTTCGATTGTTAATAACAACCAGTTACTTAAAATGACAATGTCACCTGTAACTAAGTTTCCATAAAGTTATTATTTAAGTTTGCATTAAAATGGCTTTTCGATTAAACTTTCAGTGTTATGTATGTGAAATAGTGGGGAATCCCACACAAATGACCATTTTACGACAAAATGCCGACCAGAAGATAAATATTGCTCATAGAAGACGACAGGAACTTTCACTTCCGCCAATGGACATAAATGGTAATACCAGGCTATGTACAAATTGCAATCAAGGTAACATAGATGAAATTCAGGTTTATGAAAATGATCCAGATCCAACAATTATGAAGCTTCCTCTAAAATATAGTGCTAATCATTGTTTAATATGCAATAATGCTGCAAATATTCAACATTTATCAGGACAGGCAAGGACAAATATTTTTATGCGAAAGGGAGTATACATACCTCGTATTTGTAAGGTTTGTCCTGTCCATCTTGGTGCGAATGGTTTATTACTTTTTCCATTAGAAAATGGGATAAGGTCCATTAAAAAGCCATACAATTTAAAAGGGGCAGAGTTGTATCAGTTGTTCACAACAATACGAGAAAGTAACACAAAAAATGAAAGTTTTTCGGATGAAAACAATTTCAGTGATGAGGAGCTAAGTGCGCTGTCATCCTTAAACAGGGATCAATTTCGGGAATTGTTCAACCTTTGTGCGAATGTTAATATTTACGGAAGAAGGAGAGAAGTTAAAAAAAAAGATTTACTGTGTTTTTTATGTAAATTACGTCAAGGACTTTCAGACACGTTTTTAGCGGCGATGTTTTCTTATGGTAGCAGGCAGGGTGTCTCATTGGCAATTCAAAAAGTTAAGGAATCATTATCCAATAATTTTGTGCCCCAGAATTTAGGACCTCGTCACATAAACCGTAACCAATTTATTGCTGAACACGTTACCAGATTTGCAAATGAGTTATTTAATGAGGAATCTGAAAACCGAAAAGCCATTATTTGTATCGATGCCACTTATGTTAACATAGAGCATATCCAAAATTTTCAGACCCTCAGGCAGTCCTATTCAATTCACAAACATTGCCATCTTGTTAAGCCAGTGCTAGTTGTTGCCCCAGATGGATATATTTTGGATGTTCATGGTCCATACTTTTCCGACCCAAGAAATAATGATGCGAGTATATTAAGATACCAATATAATCAGGATCAAGAACTAAGACACTGGCTGCAACCTGGCGATGTTGTGATTGTGGATAGAGGCTACCGAGATGCTCGGGAATTTTTAAGTAATATTGGCATATCTGTGCAAATTCCACCAGCGCTAGAAGTTAGACGTCAATTGCCAACTGTAGAAGCCAATGCTAGCAGAATTATTACTAAGCAAAGGTGGGTAGTAGAAGCTCGAAACGGACACGTTCAGTCAGTATTTAAAATTTTTCGTAACTGCTTTTCAATTGCCCAAATACCCAATTTGCGGACATTTTTCCGTGTTGCAATCTAGAGCGGAAAATGAAGGCTTGTTGAGGCGGCACGGCAGATGGGCACCTTTAGAACCAAACCAATTAGAAAATTTTCCAGTTCTAAATATAGCTCAATTAAGACGCATAACTTACGGAACTTTCCAACTTAAACTAGCACCTTCTTCATAAAGGATAACAATCACCAACTGGGCAACCACTTTTTCGAAATTGATACGGCGTTCAACGAATTAAATCTCGTTCGGCTTAGAATTAGATCTAGACATAGAAATCAAATTAAATATCAAATAATAATTAGCTATAACCCTGTTCCTGATAATGATGCTGAACAAGAAGATGGTCCTATATTTGGCTACTATTGCCAATGCAAAACAGGAGCACGAACTATAGGAATGTGAGCACATATAGCAGCAGTTATTTGGTTTTTGGGCTATGCAAGGCACGAAGGAATTATTAGGCTAACGCAAACCAAAGTGCTAGCCGCTACTCAAGATGTTTTAAACAGACATGCTGCCGTCTAAATGTTCCGTTTCTTGTATATAAATCATGTAAATATTAGGTTGCTTATTTTATGTATAAGTTCCACTTTATATCATGTAAATAATCATATTTAATACTAATTTTTGTTGAAACACCCTGTATAAAATGTTAGAAAGTACAGAATAATAAAAATTACAAAAAAGTATAATTTGTAATGGTAACACTTGCGTATATCAATGTTAAAACCCACTGAACAACCATTATTCTTATTAGGCACTATTACTTTAACGCCCTGTATATCAAAAACTAGCCATTATATTAAGTTGGTCCAATGACAAATATTGTTCAGATAGTTTTAGTCTATAACATATTAAAATTTCATTAAATTTGACTGTGGTCTAAAAACCCATAAGAGGTGTGCAGGGTCCTTTAATCTAAAACCAGCATTTGAGTTACAGAATATTAACTCTTTCTTGTTTTCTAAACTAAAATCTTCAGTATCAAAAGAACAAACCACAAATACCGTTTACAAAATTCCATGCAACAATTGTCAAAAAATTTATATTGGTACGTCCATGCAACCATTGAAGAATCGATTAGATCAACATAAATTTGATGTAAGAGTGAAACCAAAAAGTACTCCTTTGGCTAGACATACCATTGATTTTGATTATGATAAAAAAAAAATTCTCTGTACTGAACAAAATTATGAAAAATGCTTATTATTGGAAATGTTATATATCAAAAATAAAATATTACATAAAAACAATTAAACCAAGCGTTAAATTTAGTTTATCCTGATATGATGATTTGAATATAGCCTTTAAATGTAACAACAAACTAGCAAAGAATGAATAAATAATAAGTCAGAAACTGATAGCGGATGATAAATATGGAGTTTATAAGTTAATTGTGGTGATGCAATAAATATTATATCAGTGAAATAGGAAGACGTTTTAAAACTAGGGAATCTGAATATTTTACATCTTTACAATGTAATATTAATAAACGAAACTATGCTTCATACTTAACTAAAATATTAATAGTAACTTTGAAATTTTTCCACATTCAGAACAAAGGTAGAGAATTAGATTTAACAGAAGCTTTAGAAATTAATAAGGGAAATTACTCAGGTCAGTTATTAAACGAACAACTAGATGTACACAATTCACCAAATTTTAATTGATAAATCTTTGTTTATTACCCTTACCCCACTACCGCCATCAACTTTCTTAATACATCCTAAAATATTGAATAAAAACATGCATTGTAAGTAAATTTAGTATAAATAGTAAATCGGATGAAGACACAGTATTGTCAAAACAGTTTTCATTTTTACTTTACAACCTATACATATATACATATGCAGGTATAAAAGGTTATGCAATAAATTTTTTTCATTATCACTAAATCGACTTATTTTACAACGTTTGACGTTGCGGTAGGTTTACAGTATAGAACGCACGCGAAATTTCGAGCTCCCCATAAAGTACAATTTTGAGTGGTTTCGGGGTTGTTAGTGTATAAATAAGTAATGTTTCCAAGTAGTTACGTTTTGTGGATGAAGCTACCGAAAAAACAAAATTTGTAAATAAGTGATAACGTGTAATAGAATCAAAACTAATATAATTTGTAGTTATTAATAACGAGTGATTTTGAAATACCTTTTCGCTTAATAAAACAAAGACGGGCATTACGCCATTTAATTAAAACTAACACCATCATATACGGCTATAATTAATCCGTAAGTGTGCACATTTGTTGGACTAAAAATAACAGTATAATAATATTATAGAGGAAAATACAACGCTACTATATAATTTTTAGTGATTTAAAAATACATTTTCACCTATTCAAATGACAATGGATTGAAGCTACCGAATTACAATTTGTACTACAGTGTTCACCTTTAAATCAACTTTAATTATGTAGTTTAGTCAAATCGGACACAAAACATTCATTAAACATAATCAAAATTGTACTTTTTCAATTCAATATTCAGAAATACAGTAAATGTTATTACGATTATAAAAAAAAAACATTTTTAAAATTATAATTTCTAATATTGAAGAATTTATTAAAATTACAATTAGACCGTTAATAAAAAGTGTGTCTTTAGTTATAATAATATAATGAAGAATTAATTTATTGTATAATTGAGTTTATATTGCGTTGGATATTTATTGATTTCAGTTGATTTATGGGTGCGTGTAAACAACAAAAAAAAGGTAGGAACAGGAATAGTAGAAAGAGAAAAGAGGAAAGACGAGAAAGAAATGGAGGAAATAAAGAAGTTAATTTGTGAGATGAGGAAGATGATGGAAGAAAATATTATGGGAATTAGGAAGGACATTAAGGAAATAAAATAACAAATGGAAGAAACGCAAGAGGAATGGAAGGGGGGAAAATAACAATTGATAGAGAGAATATAAAAACTAGAAATAACAGCAGACGATGAGGAGAGAAGAAAAAAGGAATAACAACATCGTATTAAAGGGGTGGAGAAGCAATAAAGATGATGATGATGGAAAAGAAACTAAATGTAAGAGTAGAATTTAGAAAAGTGATGGTGATAAACAGGGAGAGGGAAAATGAGGTGGTGGTGGCAGAAATAGAGAGTTGGGAGGAGAAGCAAAACATTATGGTAGAGAAGAGAAAACTGAGAGATACAAGATTTTACATAGACCACGACCTAACAAGGGCAGAAAAGGGAGTACAAAAAGAAATATGGAGCAAAGCAGCGGAAAGAAGAGCGGAGGGAAGAAAAGTATGGGTAAGATATAGAAAAATGGAGATAGATGGAGAAAGATACGTATGGAATGAGAGAACGAGGGAGTTAAGCAGAGAAAGAAGAGAGAGAAGGGACAAAGGCTAAAAAACAAAAAAGAAGGGGGGACAAAGGGGCAAGGAGGGCGACGAAACGGGGAAGTAACGGAAAAACGAGTAAAGGAAATAGAAAACAACAAAGGGAACAAAGGGAAAGTAGGAAAATAATACAGAAAGAGACGAGCGAACTAAAGATACTGTTCTCGAATGTCACGGGAGTAAAGAATAAAGATAAAGATTAGGGAGCAGGACGTGGTGGGAATGCAAGAGAAATAGCTGGAAGAGAAAGAACGGGAGTGGTGGGAAAGGGAAATTCCAAGTGAATGCTCATGGGTGGTGCAGTACGCGAAAAGGGCAAAGGGGGGTACATTAGTGGGAATAAAAAGAACGATTAGAAAAAGAAGAAGAGAAAGTACAACAAAGAAGAGGTATTGTATAAAGGAACATACAGTGGGGAAAAGTAAAAATAAAAATAGTGAGGGTATACAGTAGAAAGATGAAAGAGACAAAGCAAAAATTAAAGGAGATGATAGAAGCGAGGGGGGAAGGTATAATATAATAGGAGAGGATTTTAACGCGATAGTAGGGACAGAAGGGCAATACAAGAAAAGAGAGAGACGGGAAAAGGATAAATGATAAAGTGTTAAACGTGGAAGACAAAGAACTGTTAAAAGTGTGCAACAAAAGGGGGTGGGAAATATGAATGGGAATAGAGGAGAAAGAGCACATAGGAGTAAGGGGAGAATCAAGAATAGGTCATGTAATAACGCATGCAGAGTCTGAGGAAAAGGTGAAGACATTTAGGGCAGGGGAGAGGGTCGAATAGGACCACCAGCCCTTACAACTGATAATGAGAGAGAAAGAGAGGAGATGGTACTTTTACCATGAATTCCTCCTCTTTAGGAGGAATTCATTACCAAGAAGGTATGGACAGAAGAGAGTATAAAGAGGTACAAAGAGAAAATGGGATAACAATATGGGAAGGTAAAGGAGTGCAAGAAGGTGTGGAAGAAATGAGAGAGAGAGAGAGAATGGAGAAAGCAACGGAGAAAGTCAAGTTCAAAAAATAGAAGCGGGAGAAAACGGGTTGGAAGAGATGGTGGGACCGAGAATGCAAGGAGGCCAAGAAGAAGGCAAGAAGATCACTAAGACTGAGGAAGAAAGGGAAAGTAGGAAAAGAAGAATATAAAGAAGCAGTAAAGAAATACAAGAAAACCTGCGAGAGTAAAAAGGAAGAAAACAAAAAGAAACAGGGAAACAGGAAGAGCAAATTAAGGATATAAAAACGGATGAAGACGTATTGAAATATTTAAAAAAATAAAAGAGGAGAAGATGGACTCAAAGGGGAAGACAAATAAACGAATGGGAGAGATATTTCAGGAACGCACTGGAGGGGGAGCGAATACAGGAAAGATAAGGAAGACAAAATAAGAAAATATACGAAATACTTGAAGAACGCGAAGAAATAAATGAAGGGGAAGTAATGGAGGCAATACAGAAGGTGAAAAAAGGTAAAGAAGCAGGAAAAGATGGCACAAGGTGAGGAGTGGACATATGGAGGAGAAAAGGTATCAAAAACGATGACGGAAGTAGTAAACAAAATATGGAGATGGGAAGGATTCCCGGAGAGGTGTAGATCCCAGTGCACAAAAAAGAAGACAAAAAGCAAGTGATAAATTATAGAGGAATCACATTGCTAAATACGTCCTACAAAATATACGCGATCGTACTGGAGGAAAGGTTAAAGAAAGAAACAGAAGACGAGAATTTGTTACTAGATGGACAGGTAGCATTTAGGAAAGGAAGAATAACGATAGATAATGTGTAAAATCTGAAACACATGACAAACAAGGAATTAGAAAAGAAAAGGGGGAAAATGGTAGCAGTATTCGTACACCTAGTAGCGGCTTTTGATAGGGTGAACAGGCAAAAACTGTGGGAACACCTGAGAAAAAAAATGATAAACGAAAGGATGGAAGAAATATACGAAGAAACGAGGAACAGGGTGAGGGTGAATGGGGGAGCCCAGTGAAGGATTTGTGACAAGGAAGATATTGAGGCAAGATTGCGCACTGAGCCCAAGTCTGTTCGCTGTATACACAGGATACCTGGAGGAAACATTAAGGGGCAACAAGACGGAGGCCTGGTGGTGAGGAACAGGAAAGTGTAGTCGCTGGCATACGCAGATGACATAGTGCTAACAGCAAAGGAAGAAAAAGAAATGAAGGGGATGTTAAAAACCATGGACAGATTCTTGAAAAGAAAAGATCTGGAAGTAAATGGGAACAAAACTAAGGTAATGGTATTGAGAAAAGGGGTAGGAAAAAGGAGTAGTGGAAGAGGAGAAACAGTAGGTAAAGTAATTCACATACTTGGGATACACTATGAGGCAAGACAACAAAGATAGGGAACGTATAAAGGAACGTGTGAGAAAAGCAAACAAATTAATAGGGCAAGTGTGGAGTGTACGAGAAACGCTGTTCGGAATGGACTTATGGAAAAGGAAACTATTATTTGAGAAACTAATAAAAAGTGAGGTGCTGTACTGGGCGGAAGTGTGAGGCTGGAAAGAGTATAAAGAGATAGAAGAACTTGCAAAAAATACTGGAAGTGGGTACATCGTGTGGAGAGGGAAACGCCGGGATACAGTATTAGAGAGGAGGTGCGAGAAGAAAAATAAGGGTGGAGTCGAGATATAGAGCAATAAAATACGAGGAGGAAATGAGTAGAAGAACATAGTGCAAAACATTACAAGGATGTTGGAAAGAAATAAAAGAAGGATGAATAAAATATGGACAAGAAATCAGAAAAGAATATTATGAAAGAGAGACTAAGAAGCGTAGGAGTGAGCGTGAGAGAGGACATAATTAGAAGGGACAGGGATGTACAAAATCAGGAAAGATGGACGAAGGTGAAAGAAGGAAAATGTAGTGTAAACTATAGGAACATTAAGGGAGAAGGGATACCGCGATATTTTAAGGGGGAAGAGAGGAGGGAAAGAAATAAAATGATTGTGAGATTTAGATGTGGTAACTAAGAGACGGAAAACAAATATTGAAGAAGGGACGAAGATAGAGAACGTAGGCTGTGCGGGGAAGAGATAGAGACGATTAAACATATGCTGAAAGAATGCAGGAAGTTAAAGGAAGAGGAGAGGACGGCAGAAAATATACTAGAGGAACAAGGAAGGGGAGCGGATTGGATGGAAAAAATATGGAAAAGAAGAAGACAGTTAGGGAGAGAGGAGACAAGAGGGAGAAGACAGTGTAGGCTAAGTAATCAAAGGAGAGACTGTAAATAGATGTAAACAGCATAAATGTATAAAGCAATTACTTTGCAATAACTGTATAAAATAAGCAAATAAAGATAAATACAATACAACGTTTGACCAAGTTTCGCCAAAATCGACCATGATGTCAAGTGTGTGCGTGTGCGTATGCGTATGGGTGTGCGAGTGCGTCTGCACGTGCGTGCGTGCGTTTGTGTGCGTGCGTGTGTGTGCGTGCGTGTGTTGTTACGGGCGAAAGTGTCAGTAAAATCGGAAGTAACCCATAAGAGAAGGAGTCCCGGAGGCGCAGTGGAATAAAAGGGGGGAGCGTATTACTAATTTTTTGATTAGGATAGCTTGTAATACATAACAGACAATAAGGAAAGATCAAAAATTAAAGGCGCCCGTTTGTTTGTAATCGAAAATATATTAGGGTCGAAATACCGAAATGCGAGTATTATACAGCAAAGTTCGAAACAAACAAAAAACTTACATCGAATAAACCAGCTGAATCGGTAAAATAAAATCCTTGGTTCAGCGTTTCCTGTAAAGCTTTAAAATATTTGCACGTAATCAAAACAAAATGACATGCTAACAAACCAGCTGATCGGTAATTACCATTATTTAGTCTAATTTTATTTTACGTTAAATCTTGTCTGTGAAATTCTATGTTAATAAAATAAAATCATAAAAAAGTACATGAACGTTGCCGCTATAAGGTCGTGTAAATAAAAAATTACCAATAAAAAGAATAAACAACTCATGAAATAACATGAAAGTAATCAAATATTTTATCTTCTAAATTTATGTGATCTGTAAATAATGAACACTGTGAGGAAGTAACTGATCATACATACAATACATGAAAAAAATAAACAATCAGAGTATCGGTTCAGTTATTGTCAAAACACAAGCATTTCTTACGTAAAACTATAAATATTAAATCGGGAAGGTTGACAATTCCCAAGACCGTCTATCTTAATTACCTTAATTTAATTTTTAATCACCTTAACGGTATAGTGAGAACGTGAAAAACATAAATTTGACAAGTTTTTGGATTATTAATATTTGTATACAACCACAAGGATAAAAGAGAAACACAATACGTAATATTGCGGTAAACGAATGAATACACTTCCGTAAAATTGTCTTAACGCTTGAAGGGCTCATATGCAATAGTATACATAAGAGAAAGCGTAGTCGTCCGCCTAAACAAATTCAAAAAAAAGCAACTTCGTTAAAGCACCAACAATAAATACAGAAAAGTAATTACTTTTATTTGAACAAAATTGTTCAATATAATTTCTTTCCTTCCATCTCACAGCGGTAAAAGCAATTCCCATACAACTGACTCTTCCTTAATTGATCGACGGATACCAACAACTCTTCAATCTCCTTCTGTGGACACGTCCTTGCGGGAAGGCAACATTCTTGTCCTCAATTTCAAGTATCCGACTGTTTTTGAACTACATATGCACGAATTTAATGAAATGTTTATTCAAGACAAGTGATTTAATAACTGCTTGAACCGACTTTATCTACACAAACAATCGGCTTAAGCGCGATTTTTCTCCAAAATGAGGGAAGCACTAAAATAAACACTATTCCTCTTCAATTTAAACGAAAATGTCACACAAACGAACAACAACACAAAAAAATCCGCGGAATGTTGAATTCTTTCTGTAAACCACAAAAGGTAAACGGGAACATTCCCTCACTAACTAAAAGAAACACAAAACCTCTTATCCCGCTAAAATCATGTCATTTTTTAATCGCCACACAAAAAATCTTCCGTAGTAAAACTGGATAATAGACAATTCACCGAAAAAAAAAAACAGAATTGATACCTAGAATTGAGATGCACACATCGTGTTTTTCAATAACAAACCCTGTTACCCAAATAAATTTTCTATAACTTCCCCAATAACATAAATGAACTGGTAAGCTCAAAGGTAAGCAAAACTATTAATCTGCACCAGAACTTTTTGCTAACAAACACGATAACACAAATGAATTCAAACCGGCACATTATGTTTCTTAAAACTCCCTTCATCCATAAGGAAATTCAATTACTTTTAATGATACGGCGATAACACACTTTAAAACAAACATTCCGGGTAAACATTATTTTAAGTTTCTATATATATATATATATATATATATATATATATATATATATATATATATATATATATATATATACAGGGTGTTTCTAAATTCATGCGACAAAATTCAAGAGGTGATTGCTCGCATGAAAGTAAGATGGGTCTTTCCTATAACAAAATTTACTCAGCCCACCCCTTTCCGAGATATCACCCTTAAAAGGTGGTGACTAAAATTGAGTTTTTATTTTGTTTCTAAAATTTCAGTAAAACTAGAAACTTGAAATTCTGTAGTTTTCGTGCAGATAAATGAATTGTCGAAGTGACAGCAGCCTACTATTCTAAAACTTTGTAATTAAAAACAATGTAGAGCTGGTCATTTCCAGCATTTATTAAGAATCGTATTACATTTTACATCTTTACTGTTTTCCACTCAATTTAATAAAAAATTTATAAATTATGGTGTTTATTTTTATCTCTGCAGCTATTGGTTTTGGGAAAATAATTTAAGAATAAAAAAAATTTTAAATAACAAAGATTTTAAGTTATAATTTTATTTCATAAAACTTCATCTCGAAAAAAAGTTTTGATATGAAATAAAGTAAGGGTTGCTAATTTCACCCCCGTATAATGTAACAGGAATATTGAAAAAATACCTTTGCTTAGTCCTTTGCGACTGCACGAAAATTACAGATTTTCAAGTTTCTAGATTTACTGAAATTTTAGAAACAAAATAAAAACTCAATTTTAGTCACCTCCTTTTAAGGGTGATATCTCGGAAAGGGGTGGGCTGAGTAAATTTTGTTATAGGAAAGACCCATCTTACTTTCATGCGAGCAATCACCTCCTGACTTTTGTCGCATGAATTTAGAAACACCCTGTATATATATATATATATATATATATATATATATATATATATATATATATATATATATTTGTATGTGTGAGCGTGTGCGTGTGTGTGCGTGCGTGTATGCGTGTGTGCGTGTGTGTCGGGTTGTTAGTTTGTGTGCGTGTGCGTATAAGTGTGCGTGTGCGTGTGCGTATGCGTGTGCGTGTGCGTGTGCGTGGTGCTGTGTGCGTGTGCGTGTGCGTGGTGCGTGCGTGTGCGTGTGCGTGTGCGTGTGCGTGTGCGTGTGCGTGTGCGTGTGCGTGTGTGTGTGCGTGTGCGTGTGCGTGTGTGTAGGTGGTAACTCCAGAATACTGAGTTATTTCAAATTTCGTATTTATGTTTTCATTTTTCCTGGAGCTGATTAAATTTTGGGAGAAATTCAGCGGCGGAGAGGGGAAGTTTATTAGGAACAGTTTTGGTTTTTGTCAATTATTTCTGAAACAGCTGTGTATTTCAAAGATATTATTTTAAGTTAGCATCTATTTGTCTATTAACATCTGACATGAAGTTTTAAACGACCATCTGACATACGTTATTGTTTACAATGCTCCCTATTTTCGTTATGAACGTATTAAAAAAGAAAGTACATAATTATCACTAAAAAAATTATTTCATTTCTTTGAATAGTTTCCACTTTGTAGATAGGAAGGTCGTGTGTTGTTCCACTCCAGATGTTTAATTCGTGTAGTAAAACTTTAATAACAGTATCTGTTTTATTTCTACTTATGTGATATGGAGTTTCATCAAGTAACTGCTAGTTCAACCAATACTACATATTGGCATTTTGACACATAAGGCTTAAATGGTCAAATCTCAAATATTGACAATTTCCATAAAGGACCCTGCACACCTCTTATGGGTTTTTAGGCCACAGTCAGATTTAATGAAATTTTAGTATGTTATAGACTAACACTATCTCAACAATATTTGTCATTGGACCAACTTAATCTAATGGCTAGTTTTTGATATAAAGGGCGGTAAAGTGGTAGTGCCTAATAAGCATTATGGCTTTTCAGTGAGTTTTAGCATGGATATACACAAGTGTTACAATTACATATTATACTATTTAGTAATTTTTCATTATTCTGTACTTTCTATCATTCTATACATGGTGTTTTAATAAAAATTAGTAGTTAATACTATTAAAAATTACAGATATAGCCATAAGCCTGATACATATCTACACTTTCGATTGTTAATAACAACCAGTTACTTAAAATGACAATGTCACATGTAACTAAATTTCCTTAAAGTCATTATTTAAGTTTGCATTAAAATGGCTTTTCGATTAAACTTTCAGTGTTATGTATGTGAAGTAGTGGGGAATCCCAGACAAATGGCCATTTTACGACAAAATGCCGACCAGAAGATAAATATTGCTCAGAGAAGACGACAGGAACTTTCACTTCCGCCAATGGACATAAATGGTAATACCAGGTTATGTACAAATTGCAATCAAGGTATCATAGATGAAATTCATGTCTATGAAAATGATCCAGATCCAACAATTATGAAGCTTCCTCTAAAATATAGTGCTAATCATTGTTTAATATGTAATAATTCTGCAAATATTCAACATTTATCAGGACAGGCAAGGACAAATATTTTTATGCGAAAGGGAGTATACATACCTCGTATTTGTCCTGTCCATTTTGTTGCGAATGGTTTATTACTTTTTCCATTAGAAAATGGTATAAGGTCCATTAAAAAGCCATACAATTTAAAAGGGGCAGAGTTGGATCAGTTATTGACAACAATACGAGAAAGTAACACAAAAAATGAAAGTTTTTCGGATGAAAACAATTTCAGTGATGAGGAGCTAAGTGCGCTGTCATCCTTAAACAGGGATCAATTTCGGGAATTGTTCAACCTTTGTGCGAATGTTAATATTTACGGAAGAAGGAGAGAAGTTAAAAAAAAAGATTTACTGTGTTTTTTATGTAAATTACGCCAAGGACTTTCAGACACGTTTTTAGCGGCGATGTTTTCTTATGGTAGCAGACAGGGTGTCTCATTGGCAATTCAAAAAGTTAAGGAATCATTATCCAATAATTTTGTGCCCTAGAATTTAGGACCTCGTCACATAAACCGTAACCAATTTATTGCTGAACACGTTACCAGATTTGCAAATGAGTTATTTAATGAGGAATCTGAAAACCGAAATGCCATTATTTGTATCGATGCCACTTATGTTAACATAGAGCATATCAAAAATTTTCAGACCCTCAGGCAGTCCTATTCAATTCACAAACATTGCCATCTTGTTAAGCCAGATGGATATATTTTGGATGTTCATGGTCCATTCTTTTCCGACCCAAGAAATAATGATGCGAGTATATTAAGATACCAATATAATCAGAATCAAGAACTAAGACACTGGCTGCAACCTGGCGATGTTGTGATTGTGGATAGAGGCTACCGAGATGCTCGGGAATTTTTAAATAATATTGGCATATCTGTGCAAATTCCACCAGAGCTAGAAGTTAGACGTCAATTGCCAACTGTAGAAGCTAACGCTAGCAGAATTATTACTAAGCAAAGGTGGGTAGTAGAAGCTCGAAACGGACACGTTCAGTCAATATTTAAAATTTTTCGTAACTGCTCTTCAATTGCCCAAATACCCAATTTTCGGACATTTTTCCGTGTTGCCTGTGCCCTAATAAACCGCTACCATCCACCATCACATATGGAAGAAGCAAATGAAGAACTAGCACAAGAAATGCTTCAAATGGTAAACGAACCTAATAATGTACAAGCTAGAGCGGAAAATGAAGGCTTGTTGAGGCGGCACGGCAGATGGGCACCTTTAGAACAAAACCAATTAGAAAATTTTCCAGTTCTAAATATAGCTCAATTAAGACGCATAACTTACGGAACTTTCCAACTTAAACTAGCACCTTCTTCATAAAGGATAACAATCACCAACTGGGCAACCACTTTTTCGAAATTGATACGGCGTTCAACGAATTAAATCTCGTTCGGCTTAGAATTAGATCTAGACATAGAAATCAAATTAAATATCAAATAATAATTAGCTATAACCCTGTTCCTGATAATGATGCTGAACAAGAAGATGGTCCTATATTTGGCTACTATTGCCAATGCAAAACAGGAGCGCGAACTATAGGAATGTATGCACATATAGCAGCAGTTATTTGGTTTTTGGGCTATGCAAGGCACGAAGAAGTTATTAGGCTACCGCAAACCAAAGTGCTAGACGCTACTCAAGATGTTTTAAACAGACATGCTGCCGTCTAAATGTTCCGTTTCTTGTATATAAATCATGTAAATATTAGGTTGTTTATTTTATGTATAAGTTCCACTTTATATCATGTAAATAATCATATTTAATACTAATTTTTGTTGAAACACCCTGTATAAAATGTTAGAAAGTACAGAATAATAAAAATTACAAAAAAGTCTAATTTGTAATGGTAACACTTGCGTATATCAATGTTAAAACCCACTGAACAGCCATTATTCTTATTAGGCACTATTACTTTCACGCCCTGTATATCCAAAACTATCCATTATATTAAGTTGGTCCAATGACAAATATTGTTCAGATATTTTTAGTCTATAATATATTAAAATTTCATTAAATTTGACTGTGGCCTAAAAACCCATAAGAGGTGTGCAGGGTCCTTTAATACATATTGTTTACTTGTTTATTACGACTTCGCCCTCGGTTTGTTGCAAAAATGATTTCATAGCTATTCCTATTTCATTTTTATTCTATTTAGTATATGTAATCTATGAACACAAGCTAACTTTGCTGACATCCATTAGGCAAAGGTGTGATGGTGTAAAACACAGTACTTCATTCAGGAGTTGGAAAAAGTTCAAAACCCGATGATAGTTTCTATTCAACTGAATCTATGAGAACTGACGGTTACACATTGATATTTATATTTCTTTAAATTATAAAGTACGTAAATTAATAGAAACTTATATTTAAGCAGCGGTATGGAAGTCACGCTGTAGTTTTCAGGTTGCGCAATGTACGTTTTTTGTGCTGCTTTAATAAAATGTTTATAAAGCATTTATAAAAACATAAGTTTTTGTTATCAAAATTATGTTACCATTAGTCTCAAACCACTGGATTGGACCCAATCAACGGTAATGTATGGTAGGGAATCTGAACTCGTTTAATACGAAAATATTTGCTTTAAAGTGAAATTGATTACATTAGCCCAATACATAAGAGAGCAAATTTCATGAAATGCTTCATATTTGACATTACTTAATTAATCTAATTTTAATTAACCTCCAAATTTTGATATAATGGATGACGTTAGGAACTTTAAACAATAGGCCTAGAGAAACTGCTATTGAAAGACAAAATTAAATATTTTGTTGCCTTGTTTGAGAAAGCGACATATTATGTTGATTATGGTCTCAAAATACGTTTAATTTAATTTTATGTAATGCTGCTGTGAAATTTTTTTATTCACTGATAGGTATGCCGTATTGAACTAAATCTAAGTAATATCAAAACTTTATTAAACTAATACATAATAGGGTAACAGGTAGTTATAATTAAAATTATATATCAACATATCGTTAACTTGAACCTTCAAATCCTCTAAAATTGGTAGTATTTCGTTTCAAACAACCCCCACAAATACTTGTATTCAATAAAATACTGAACGTTGAACAATTTCTAGTATAATTATAATGCGGTAATATGCCTTCATTCGCACTTAATTTACACAAGTTCACGTAACGTATTCCATAAAAAAATACATTTAAAAAAATTCCGATACTCAAAATATAAATAAATAAATTTTTAGAAAATCAGGATTTGGAAATATTTCGTACATAGTTACATTTGTGTGTAAATTTTTGAAATTGATATTCAGTTTAAATTTCAGTATAAAAAGTTTTATATTTCAAACAGAGTGTATATATCCATATGAAAGCTCTCTTTTTGTAAACATATATCACCGTAATTCTTCAAATTTATGAACTGTGTCTTTGGTCACACAAAAACTTTTATCTCTTCAAATTTACTTCCTTGTTATTATTGGATCAATATTTTAGGGATGCTGAAAGAGAGCGAGGAAATTATTGATAAGAAAAATACAAATTTATAAATATTTTTACACAATTTCTATATAAATTCTGTTTGGAAAATAATAAATCAATAATGTTGTCTTTTATGACATAAATTACCTATTGTTATCCACTCGAGAATTATTTTTGGATTTTGTGTTAAAGCCAAATTTGAATGGAGGTGGTTAGTTGCTTAAAAGTGTGTCGCAAATATCCTTCATAATTGAGTCGCTCTAAAAAACTTGTCAATGTAACACTTCTATCTACTTACAAAAATTGTGAAACTTGGAAAATCCGGATCATACGTATAATTGCATCTATTAGTAATTCAACCTAGTTTCTAGAAGCGTACGTTAACTGAAAGCAATTTTCTATATATTACGTTCATTATTTTGTTAATGGGGAAATGCACTCAAGCTATAGAAAAGAGTATGGTAGCAGAAAATATCACCAACGACATGTAGTAATCTTTAACTACTTTAGAATTTCTGTCTTACATTCCGTCACTTGAGAGTTTTAAATGCAAGAATACCAATAAAACCTATTCTGTTCAGTGGAAAAGAGCTCAGGAAATGTTTTACATTTTGTCTGCTAAATCAGCTTAGTCACTTAAATCGATATTTTATTTAATTATTTTTTACATATATTTTAGTTTTTTGGATACTTCAACGTTAACAGTATTGTATTCAGAACAATTCCAGAATAATTTTCATTTATGTAGTGTACATTACTGTAAAATCTTCATGAGCATAATATAGAATTTATTCACAGTGATGCAAATTCTTAGAAAAGTTACCTAACAGTCTTATCTTGATTTTGCTGACTATGATGATAATCTTAATCAAATTATTTACTATATAGCATTGACTTTCCTCGCAATAATTAAAAGATTAGAATTTATGTGCAAGCCTAATATAGAATTAATCACAAAAAATAAAATCTGATAAAAATAATTATCCGTACAGTTGTAGGCTACGCTGTGTTAATTGATGAGATAGGAATGTGTGAAATTAAATGTTCCATCATAATGTGACATAAACAAAAAAATTATTTAAATTAGACTTAAGAACTTTGCGCCTTTATAATTATTTTTACAAATACAATTCATAAATCAAAGTAAAGTAAACAACAAAAAGAAAAGGTACAATATGAAATACAACAAATTGCATTAAATCAAGTTAAAGTGTGGCAAAAATGAAAAACAGTTTATCTACACATAAACAAAATAAAGGAACAAGCAGTGAAATCACCCACATAAATGTTTCAAATAAATCCAAATTAAATAATTGGACCAATCACGTTGGCTAATATTATCAATAAAATAAAAAAAATATTATACTATAGGTTGTTATAACATAACAAAATACACCGACGTTACCACACAAAATTAAAAACACCGAACGCGTTACAAATATATATTATATATATAACATATATATATATATATATATATATATATATATATATATATATATATATATATATATATATATATATATATATATATATATATATATATATATATATATATATATATATATATATATATATATATATATAGTTTAGTTGTAATATATTTATATTTTACGTTTCGCTACTAATTTGTAGCATTATCAAAAATATACAATAAGAATTTTATAAGTCTGAATTGCATTTATATGAATTTTTAGATATTATACACATAAACTTTAAAGTCAATTATTAAAATTTTAATTTTAATATTAATTGGTTCAAAAAATATAAATAAATAAATACACAGTATATATATATATATATATATATATATATATATATATATATATATATATATATATATATATATGAAAGATGGATTAATTCGTCATGTTTGATAATTCACTCCTATATTTCAAGATGGTTTCCCGTAATTCGATTTTAATGTTTTAACATAAGTAGGAAGCTGTTTTAATTAAAAATTCTCTTGATGTTCTTATGAGTACCTCTTCAAAACCTCTTTTCTTAATTGATTAGATTATTGATTTTTAACTTTTCTAAATTTTGAAACTGTCCTTTAATGGAACCTCAGGCAAAATTGAGTTTCTAAATTTAATTCTTGATATGTACGTCAAAGCATATCTTGATATTGATTAACCTTACGATTTAGCGTTTTAACCATAGTACGGAACTGTATTACTTTATGGATTTGTGCATTCTTAGTATAAGTAGTACTGTCTTTTCGGAGTCCTTTTTCAACCCTTATTATTTTTTACTCAGTTACTTGAGGGGTGTATTTTTTCAATTTTTTATATGCCCACGTGGGGATGCGTTTTTCCACCCCTATGGTTTCTTTTCGGAGGCCTTTTTCAGCCCTAATTATGTTTTACTTACTTACTTAAGGGGTGTATTTTTTCACCCCTATTTATGGTCGCCCACATGTGAGACCGTATTTTCCACCCCTATGGTTTCTTTTCGGAGGCCCTTTTCATCCCTAAGTATTTTTTACACACCCACGTGTAGGACGCGTTTTTTCACCCCTATTTTATAACTACCCACGTGTGAGCTGGTATTTTCTACCCCTATGCGTTCTCTAGGTCTTGCGGCTTGGGGCTGGACCTGGGTTTGATCTTGGTCTAGGGCTGACCTAGAGCTGGTCTTGGACTAGGGCTAGGTCTTGGACTTGGGGCTGGAGCTAGGTCTTTGACCAGGAATTGGTCTTAGGATGATTTTTAATGGTCAGCTTTAACCCTAATTAAGGTCCTTTTGGCTATATTAAGAGCAGTATCCCTGGAGGTTAGGCAAACGCACACGCATACAGTGTTGGAAATTGCATAACTACCCTAATAAGATATTATTATTAAAATTATCGATCCTATTGTTTTAAAATGGTCCTATGCTATTGGGTACGTTCGGATGATCCTTTACCTATACGAGAAATTTATTTATACATTGTATTTCTAATAAGGAGGATCTTGTAAGATATCAGTTGTGTTAAGGATTGATCTTGCGTGGGGGAATTTGGATGATAGTAAAATTTAATTATAACTACATACAGTTCCTAGCAATTTGCGCTCGGGTCTTCGCCCCTTGTCGCGGACCCTTGACATAAGATTCTCAAAAGGTCTGTGTAAATAAAAAATGTAAGCAGGCAAGACCGCTTATTCAACGCGTGTTTAAATTGCATGTTAACAAATAACATTCTGATGTATACCAACCAGCTCTTAATAACACATTTATTTTTAAAGTAACGAGTTGAATTATATTTGTTATTGCAATATATACTGTACATAATGTGGTTGAACATTTTCAATAACGATTAAGACGTTCGGTCTTGTTTTACAAAAATCTAAGGTTTTCTAAAAAGACACAACCTTATTTTTTTATAGAAGTCATTTTCAGATACATCTTGAATTTATTTATTTCGCTATTTAAATGGGTATAATTAAAACATTCTTATGTATCTGGTTTGATTGATTGATTGTTTTGAACGTCGTTTCCTCAAAACGAAATTATGTTTTACCAAAATTGAAAATGCAATGGTAAATTTTAGGCATCCCTTTTTATATCAAAATGATCATTAATAGAAATGTGATAATTTTTAATAACAATGATGGTAATAAAAATTTAAAAACTCTAAAAAAAATAATATGGGAAAATACATGGTCAATTTAAAACCGTATGTTGCACACGTAATTATTACATTCCAAACTCTTAATGAGGTTTTTTTTTATAACTGTTAATGAGTGCGTTTCAATAAAGAATTTGTGTGTCCGTATGTATATGAATATTTTTCAAATCGCTTTGAAAAAATTAGTTTTACTGATAGAGAACCAGTTACATATCAACTATGCATAAGTAAAAAACGTAGAAAGTAATTTAGTTTGCTTAGACACAAGCAACACAGAGCAGTGACTATCACCCGTAAACCAGTCTCTCAAAAATGCTCTTTAAGCACAGAGCTGATAAGTGTGCTGTTAACCTTTTATTTATTTACTTGTACAGGTTTTTAATTACAGTTATAAAACGCGTCTAATTTATACGCAACACGTTTCTTTAAAAAAATATTAAGGCGTACAACATTTTAACGGTCGGATGGATATGAAACATATTTCAATGGAATCAGTGCAGGTAAACTATGTTTTGATATTCGTTTTAGAAGACAATATTGTAATAACTGTTATGTAATTAATTAACTGAATAAAAAAATGTTGTTTTATTAGAGAATAACCTGAATGTCAGTAATTTCTTTTTATAACTCACTCAGGATTTTTAATTATGCCATTCAAATTCCCCCACGCAAGATCAATCCTTAACACAACTGCTGTCTTACAAGATCCTCCTTATTAGAAATACAATGTATAAATAAATTTCTCGTATAAGTAAAGGATCATCCGAACGTACCCAATAGCATATGACCATTTTAAAACAATAGGATCGATAATTTTAATAATAATATCTTATTAGGGTAGTTATGCAATTTCCAACATTGTATGCGTGTGCGTCTGCCTAACCTCCAGGGGTACTGCTCTTAATATAGCCAAAAGGATCTTAATTAGGGTTAATGCTGACCATCAAAAATCATCCTAAGACCAATTCCTGGTCCCAGACCTACCTCCAGCCACAAGTCCAAGACCTAGCCCAAGTCCAAGACCAGATCCAGGTCCAGCCCTAGCCCAAGATTAAACCCAGGTCCAGCCCCTAGCCCCAAGACCTAGCCCAAGGCCTACATCTGCCCTCTCACGTGAGCATGTACAAAATTGCTGTCAAAAAGACTCTTAATACAACCAAAAATAATCAGGGGTGAAAAGGGCGTCCGAAAAGAAACCATAGGGGTAGAAAATACCACCTCACACGTGGGGTAAAAAAACGCGTCCTACACGTGGGTGTCTAAAAAATAATTAGGGATGAAAAAGGCCTCAGAAAAGAAACCATAGAGGTGGAAAATACGGTCTCATACGTGGGCGACCATAAATAGGGGTGAAAAAATACACCCCTCAAGTAAGTGAGTAAAAAATAATTAGGGTTGAAAAAAGCCTCCGAAAAGAAACCATAGGGGTGGAAACACGCGTCCCCCACGTGGCCATATAAAAAAGTGAAAGTGGGTGAGGCTTGTGACGTAAAAAAAAGTGGTGGGGAGGGTGCCGCAGTACTACTAGTATAAACATATGTGTAAGTACTTTTTAAGGTCTGAAGATGACAATTTTGGTGGAAACTAGTCACCATTTTGTGTTTCTAAGTATATCTTTGAACACCACAACCCCATTTAGAGTTTCCAGCATGGAGTCCAATATGATTTATATAAATTCAAGAATTTGTATAAATACTTAAAAGAGTTTGGGGGTTTTGTGAAGCTCACAGGGTTAATATTGATGAAAAGGTGCAGATAAATGTTCCAGCTGTTTTTAATCAAAATCCACCTACATCAACACGGCAAATTGCATTAGACGCTGCAATCTCACAACGCACAATAGTGAGAACTTTAGCAAAACATAAATACCATTCTGAAAAATATTCAGTTGGACAAACTTTGCACGCTGGTGATAATGAAAGAGGTTTAAATTTTTGAAATGGTTCATAAATATGTGCCACGAAAATAACAACTTTCCGATGCAGATCTTATGGACCGACGAAATACACTTTACAAACTGTGGTATGTTCAATCGCCACAATGAACACCTTTGGGCCCAAGCAAATTCTCGCCGTTTACAAGAAGGATGATCTCAGATTAAGTTTTTCTTCAATTCATGGTGCGGTATTATTGGTAGGCAGCTTGTTGGGCTATTTATTTTTAATGGGACTTTAACTGGAAATCGACATTGCAATTTCTTAGGGAAGATTTGAACAATATCCTAGATGAATTAAATTTACAAACCTGTGAAGACATACAGTGGTATAAACACGACGGTGCCTCACCCAACTGTCAGGCGCAAGTTAAAACATATTTAGATGAAATTTTTCCAAACTCGTGGATAGGCAGAAATGGTCCTGTTTTATGGGCTGCAAGTTCCCCTTATCTTTCACCTTGCATCTTTGTATCGTGTATCGTCCTTTTATTTATTAAAATAAGTGATACAACCCTTACAACATTACAGTCTTAAAATAATGCACTATTAAAATATGTCAAAGCCAACTAAGGTTTCCATTTAAAAAATTGAACTTTGCTTCATAAGCTCAAAATGGTAATCAAAATTAAAAAACTGGTACGGCGACGTTATTCGGCACAAAATTATCTACAAATTGTATTTAAACAATTTTTATCTATCTTTAGAAGTAAACGAATTATAATAATTCGTTGCACAGTCGTCAGCAATGACGCCTGTCTGTTTCGACCTTGACCGCTCCTTTATCGCATATCACATATAATTAAAATAATTACCTTTTGGGTATTCAATCGTGCACTTTTTTATCTTTTATATAAATTTAAACCTTTTGATTACAATTTGAGTTATCCTCAGTAAATGAGAATAACCCAAAAAACTAATTAAGACGTCAAAATAAGTTTCTGAAATATGAAAACGCAAATATAAGGCTTCTAATTGATTTCATTGAATATGAAATTGTTGATCCGATAACTTCAGATGACCAAAACTTAAGAATTTCTAGCGAAAGCTGCATTAGAGAGCAAATGCGTTTAGTAACTAGGTGTATCTTGATTTTGTGCTTGGAACTGAAGACAGTGCCTGTGACTGCAATGTTAACAGAAGGTTTATCGCCAAATAATGACACAAGCCAGAAATAATGAAATGTGACTAAGACATTCTAAAAATGTTCTGGAAATACGAGCGTACATACCGATAAGTTGTTTTACGGCAGCAGAAAGAACCGTTTGAGTTTGCATTAAGTTCAAATAGCTAGAGAGCGCGAGAAGCACCGTGAGTTAAGATTTTTAGGGGAACCCTCCGTGTTAACAGACAAGATTTTCAAACTTTCGCATTTTTGTATGGTTTATTCTTGTTGGAGTTAAAAGCTTCAAACATTCAAAATGAAGATTTTGTGAGAAGCTTTGCAATGGAGTAGTACATGAACTAAACTTAAGGGTTCCTAATATCTAAGCAAACTTCCAACACACTAAGAAATCCTATAGCAATAACGCTAAACCAGCAGTAGTTTTCACATGCAAAATATCTATTAGATACGTTGTATGATAGACGCCAGAGAATTCCAATTATCAACTAAGGTTTAGATGCGTAATAAGAATACGTGACGCTAGCCGGAGACAATTACTATGAAAATAATTGTCAATTCCTCAAAAAATTGTGTAATCTTGGGTGCTAATTAAACCAAGCTTAAGTAACAAATGTAAAGCTCTCTTGATCCATAAATGGCATCCCTATAGGTAATTTTGCTTAATTAATATTACCTACAGCTTTAAACCTAAACAAAATTTTCTTAAATCACGTATCCCTTAAACACCTTCAACATACTGCATTAATAAAAATTAAGTGTTAGTTACCTATAGTCTTAAACATAAATACGATTATTTAAAAAAGACTTATAAGCTTTGGTTTGAATATCCTAAAAAATGTTTGAAACACAATTCAAAAGAAACGTATAAGGCCACTAGCGTCTTCCAAAACTAGATAGGAACGAAACTCAAACGAACACACACGCACACACAAACGTTCAAACACACACACATGCACACACACACACACACACACACACACACACACAACACACACACAACAAACACACAACAACACTACGGACACACACACAACACACGACACACACACACACACACACGACACAACACACAGTCACAACACACAAACGAAAAACACACAAACACAAACATACACTAGCACACAGCACACAACTACAACACACACACTCACAACACACATACACAGTACATTCACACACACACACACACACAACACAACAACAACACACACCACAGACACACTGATACAACACACGAACACAACACAACACAGACACAACACAGGCCGTCATCACACACATACACACAAACACACTCGACATCAACACACAACACACACACACACAGACACACACACAACACTGAACACACACACACACACACACACACACACACACACAACAACACAGTCACACACACACACACACACACACACACACACACACGACACACATTACACAACATACACTAGGCCTACACAGACACAACACACACACAACACACACACACACGCATACATCACACACACACACACACACACACACACACACACAACACACACACAGCACACAGCACACACACCACAACAACACACACACCACACACACACACACACACACACAACACACACACACGCACACAACACACACACACGACACACGACACACACACACAACACAACACACACACACAACACACGACACACACACACGACACACACACACACACACACACAGCACACGACACACACACAGACGCACACGCACAGCACACGCACAGCACACGCACAGCACAGCACACAACGCACACAACACACGCACAGACACACACACACGACACAACACACGACACAGACACAACACACGACACACACACACGACACGCAACACACACACACGACACAACACACACACAACACAGCACACACACACAGACACACACACACGACACACGACACACACACAGCACACAGCACACGAACACGACACACGACACACACACACACGACACACGACACACACAACACAACGACACGACACACACACACGACACACACACACGACACCAACACAACCAACACAGCACACGACACAGCACACGAACACGACACACACACACCACACACAGCACACCAACCACACGACACGACACCACGACACACGACACAGCACAACACGCACACACACCACGACACGACACGACACAGCACAGCACACCAACCACACACGACACACGACACGACACGCACACACACACACACACAGACACAGCACACAGACACAGACACAGACACAGACACAGCACACAGACACAGACACAGACACAGACACAGACACAGACACAGACACAGACACAGACACAGACACAGACACAGACAGACAGACACAGACACAGACACAGACACAGACACAGACACACAGACACAGACGACACAGACACAGACTGACACACGACACATGACACAGACACAGACACAGACAAGACACGAACAGACACAGACACAGAACACAGCACAGACACAGACAGACACGACACAGACACAGACACACGACACAGACACAGACACAGACGACACAGACACAGACGACACAGACACAGACACAGACACAGACACAGACACAGACACACAGACACACGACACAGACAGACACAGACACAGACACAGACACAGACACAGACACAGAACACAACAGAACACAGACACAGACACAGACACAGACACAGACACAGACACAGACACAGACACGACACAGACACAGACACAGACACAGACACAGACACAGACACACAGACACAGACAGACAACAGACAGACACAGACACAGACACAGACACAGACAGACAGACACAGACACAGACACAGACACAGACACAGACAGACACAGACACAGACAGCACGACACAGACACAGACACAGACACAGAACACAGACACAGACACAGACACACAGACACAGACACAGACACAGACACAGACACAGACACAGACACAGACACAGAACAGACAGACACAGACACAGACACACAGACACAGACACAGACACAGACACAGACACAGACACAGACACAGACACAGACACAGACACAGACACAGACAAGACACAGACACAGACACAGACACAGACACAACAGACAAGACACGACACAGACACAGACACAGACAGACACAGACACAGACAGACACAGACACAGACACAGACACAGACACAGACACAGACACAGACACAGACACAGACACAGACACAGAACGACACGACACAGACACAGACAGACACAGACACAGACACAGACACACGACACAGACACAGACACAGACACAGACACAGACACGACAGACACAGACACAGACACAGACACAGACACAGACACGACACAGACACAGAACGACACGACACAGACACAGACACAGACACAGACACAGACACAGACACAGACACAGAACACAGACACAGACACAGACAGCACACAGACACAGACACAGACACAGACACAGACACAGACACAGACACAGACACAGACACAGACACAGACACAGAACGACACAGACACAACAAGACACAGACACAGACACAGACACAGAACAGACACAGACACAGACACAGACACAGACACAGAACAGACACAGACACAGACACAGACCAAAACAGACCAGAAACCAACACAGACACAGACACAGACAAAGACACAGACAAAGACACAGACACAGAACACAAAGAACAGACACAGACACAGACACAGACACAGACACAGACACAGACACAGACACAGACACAGACACAGACACAGACACAGACACAGACACAGAACAAGACACAGACACAGACACAGACACAGACACAGACACAGACACAGACACAGACACAGAACAACAGACACAACACAGAACAGACACAGACACAGACACAGACACAACAGACACAGACACAGACACAGACACAGACACAGACACAGACACAGACACAGACACAGACACAGACACAGACACAGACAAAGACACAGACACAGACACAGACACAGACACAGACACAGACACAGACACAGACACAGACACAGACACATACAGAGACACAGACACAGTCACAGACACAGACACAGACAGTCACAGACACAGACATAGACACAGACACAGACATAGACACAGACACAGACACAGACACAGACGCAGACGCAGACACAGACACAGACACAGACACAGACACAGACACAGACGCATACGCAGACACAGACACAGACCCAGACACAGACACAGACACAGACACAGACAAAGACACAGACACAGACACAGACACAGACACAGACACAGACGAACACAGAAACAGACACAGAAACAGACACAGACACAAACACAGACACAGAGACAGACACAGACACAGACACAGACACAGACACAGACACAGACACAGACACAGACACAGACACAGACACGACACAGACACAGACACAGACACAGACACAGACACGACACAGACACAGACACAGACACAGACACAGACACAGACACAGACATGACACAGACACAGAACACAGACACAGACACAGACACAGACACAGACACAGACACAGACACAGACACAAGACACAGACACAGACACAGACACAGACACAGACACAGACACAGACACAGACACAGAACACAGACACAGACACAGACACAGACACAGACACAACACAGACACAGACACGACAACACAGACACAGACACAAGACACAGACACAACACAGACACAAGACAGACACGACACAGACACAGACACAGACACAGACACAGACACAGACACAGACACAGACACAGACACAGACACAGACACACAGACAGAACACAGACAAGACACAGAACAACAGAACAACAGACACAGACACAGACACAGACACAGACACAGACACAGACAAGACACAGACAAGACACAGACAACAGACACAGACACAGACACAGACAAGACACAGACACAGACACAGACACAGACACAGACACAGACACAGACAACACAGACACAGACACAGACACGACACAGACACAGACACAGACCGACACAGACACAGACAAGACAGACACAGACACGACAGACACAACACAGACACGAAACACAGACACAGACACAGACACAACACGAAACAGACACAGACACAGAAGACACAGACACAGACACAGACACAACACGAACGACAAACACGACACAGACAACAGAAAAACAGACACAGACAAGACAAGACACGAAAACAGACACAGACACGACACGACACGACAAGAACACAGACACAGACACAGACACGACACAGACACAGACACAAGACACAGACACAGACACAGACACGACAGACACGACACAGAACGACACAGACACAGACAAGACACAGACACAGACACAGACACAGACACAACAGACACGACACGACACAGACACAGACACGACACAGACACGACACGACACAGACACGACACAGACACGACACGACACAAAGACACAGACACGACACGACACAGACACAGACACAGACAAGACACAGACACAGACACAGACACAGACACAGACACAGACACAGACAAGACACAGACACAGAACACAGACACAGACACAGACACAGACACAGACACAGACACAGACACAGACACAGACACAGACACAGACACAGACAGACACAGACACAGACACAGACACAGACACAGACACAGACACAGACACAGACACAGACACAGACACAGACACAGACACAGACACAGACACAGACACAGACACAGACACAGACACAGACACAGACACAGACGACACAGACACAGACACAGACACAGACACGACAGACACAGACACAGACACAGACACAGACACAGACACAGACACAGACACAGAACAGACACGACACGACACAAGACAGACAGACACGACACAGACACGACAGACACGACACAGACACGACAGACACAGACACAGACACAGACACGACAGACACGACACAGAACACACAGACACAGACGACACAGACACAGACACGACACAGACACAACGAACACAGACACAGACACAGACACGACACAGACACGACACGACACACGACACGACACAGACACGACACGACACAGACACAGACACGACACGACACGACACGACACAGACACAGACACGACACAGACACACAGACACAGACACAGACACAGACACAGACACAGACACAGACACGACACAGACACAGACACGACACGACACAGACACGACACAGACACAGACAACAACACAGACACAGACAGACACAGACACAGACACAGACACGACACGACACGACACGACACGACACGACACAGACACAGACACGACACGACACAGACACAGACACAGACACAAGACACAGACACAGACACCAACACGACACAGACAAACAGACACGACACAGACACAGAACAGACACAGACACAGACACGAACACGAACACAGACAGACACAGACACAGAACACAGACACAGACACAGAACAGACACAAGAACAGACACAGAACACGAACGACACAGACACAGAACAGACACAGACACAGAACAGACACAAAGACAAACAAAACAGACACGAACAACAACACGAAAAAACGACACAGAACAGACACAAACAAACACAGAAACACAGACACAAAACGAACAAACACAAAAGACAGAACGACACGACAAGGGGGAAAAAACACGACACAGACACAAAAACAGACACAGAACAGAACAGACACGACACGACACGACAAGACACGAACAGAACCAAACAACACAAAGGGACAACAACACAGACAAGACACGACACGACACGACAAAAAAAAAGACACGACACGACACAGACACAGACAAAACAACGACCAAAAGGGACACGAACAACAAAAAAAAAAAAAGGGGGGAACACAAAGACACAGACAACAACCCAAAACAGAACAACACGACAAACGAACAACACGACACAGACACAGACAAGACACAGACACAGACACAGACACAGACACAGACAGACAAGACACAGACACGACACAGACAAGAACAGACACAGAAGACACAGACACAGACACAGACACAGACACAGACACAGACACAGACACAGACAGAACAGACACAGACACAGACAGACAGACACAGACACAGACACAGACACAGAACAGACAGACACAGACACAGACACAGAACAGAACAGACACAGACACAGACACAGACAACAAGACACAGACACAGACACAGACACAGACAAAAGACAAGACACAGACACAGACACAGAAAGACACAGACAAGACAACACAGAACAGAACAGAACAGACACAGACGACAAGACACAGACACAGACACAGAACAGACACAGACACAGACACAGACACAGACACAGACACAGACACAGACACAGACACAGACACAGACACAGACACAGACACAGACACAGACACAGACGACACAGACAACAGACAAGACACAGACACAGACACAGACACAGACACAGACACAGACACAGACAAACAGACAGACACAGACAAGACACAGACACAGACACAGACACAGACACAGACACAGACACAGACACAGACACAACAGACACAGACACAGACAACAGACAAGACACAGACAAGACAAGACAAGACACAGACACAGACAAGACAAGACACAGACACAGACAGACAAGACAAGACAAGACAAGACACAGACAAGACACAGACACAGACACAGACACAGACAAGACACAGACAGACACAGACACAGACAACAGACACAGACACAGACACAGACAAACAGACAAGACACAGAAGACAAGACACAGACAGACAAGACAAGACACAGACACAGACACAGACACAGACACAGAACAGACACAGACACAGACAGACACAGACACAGACACAGACACAGACACAGACACAACACAAACAAGACACGACACAACAGACACAACACAGACACAGACACAACACAGACACAGACACAACACAGACACAACACGAACACAACAAACACAGACACAACACACACAACACAACACACAAGACAAGACACAACACAACACACACACACAGACAGA